>JAQQZR010000039.1:12708372-12721211 GCA_030068235.1 Notoglanidium macrostoma | reverse complement strand
CACACACACACACACACACACACACACACACACACACACACACACACACACACACACACACACACACACACTCCCCCTGCTTTTTAATCTTCAGTTTCCTGCCCTCCCCTTCTTCTTATCTCGGTACAGAACGATGCCCCCCTGTTTGCTGTGTCCCAAACCCTGACTATAAATGAACTAGCATGATATAAAAACAGCATCTGGCTTGGCCCCAAGGACTCGGGCCCACATACTTCCCAGTTTTTAGATTAAATAGCTCTTTCTCTGAAGTAGTTCCAGGAGCTAATGGCTTTTGTTGCTGGAAATAATCCACACATCCTCTCCCACATCTTGGGGGGAATGGCATCACAAAGCACCCCTCTCCCACCCCCAGCCCAAACTTGTTGACCACTATACTTCCTCAGATTTGGTTCGACCTGGCTTTACAAAATAAGACCTGGAGGACTGTACCATTCCCAGAGGAGGTGACCTGACTACAACTGGGACTCATACGGGGCAAAAGGAAGGAAGAACGACAATCTGTTTCTCTCACTAATAACATTACTGCCGTCATCCAGTGTCTGTTAGTAAATCCAGGTTATAATAAACTGCGAGATGACTAATATAAGATACCTCCAGAGACGACCTCCAGACGTCACCTCGAAGAACTGTGCGGTTTCATGTTTAATCTTGGGTCAAGGCAAACAAAGCAGGCGAAATTTGGAAAAGAAAACCAGTGGCACAATGACCACCCTGTAGATTATATACCTACTACTAATCAGAATGCAACATTTTCTCCCTGGTAAATAACTGGAACCTGCCGAAGGCAGTGTGTAATGACTTAATTTCCTGTGGAACATGTAATCCTGGCCAAAAAAATGGTGGGAAGCACAAGAACACACCTACGGCCACCCAAGTGTATGTTTAGTCGACGTGCAGTTAAACAGCCTCCCTTCTTGCTTTTTGCTTATTTTTCAGGATATGAGTCACTCCAAATTATAAGGCATGTAGCTCAGATAAATTTGAGCCTTTATTTAGCTTCTGTTTAGTTTATTAGAATATGTAAGGCTTCAGAAAGCATGTTCAGTAATACACTATAAACAAGAATACATTAACAAATCACTGCTCATTTTGCACAATTTGCTGCTGTATAACAATCTCTTGAGAGAAAAACTATGGAAAACATGTTTCACTTACATAACTTCTAAGAAAAAAACAAAGAAAAATAACCAAGAACATTCAGACCACCAGAAAACTGTGCGGTGACTGGTGAACATATTTAACATATGTAACACATATAAATATTTGCTGTCTGCAAGTGCCAAATATTTGATGAATACTGAAGCAGAGTGATAACTGGATTTCCAGCCAATTGTTCTGTCAAATCCCTCTTCTATAACGACTAAACATAAAGGGTTAGTGTGTTTTTAACCACCTAATACAGTGTTTAGTACAACAAGTTACACAGTTCTTCGCAGACTGCAAAAAGAACTGAGACGAAGTGCTAGGAGCATTAACGTTCCTTTCGGATCGGAGTCCCAGCTTACAGTGGAAAATACCAGAAACACAATGCAGAGTAAACATGGAAAGTATGCAGAAAAGACAACATGGATTACTGCTAACTGGGAATGATGTCTGTGATGCTTATCTTTTTAATGTTATTTGGTTTCACAGGAAACACATGGACCTGGCAATTATGTTATTTTACACATGATGTAGAATGTATAATGCACTGCTAGACACCACGTAGACCTACCTGGCCATGCCCAGACTGGAGAATCCTGGCGGAACAATGAGCACATCCAGGCGTGAGAACGGGTGGATGCCTAATACAGAGTGTGCAGCAGCCAAACAGAACGGCAAGAGAGGCAGGAGTGTAGATTCAGCCTTGTGCAGGTGACAGGATGGGGCAAACACCCGGTGGGGTATGACCACCTGGGCAATAGAAGCTTTGTGCATGAAACGACATGGATAATCTAAGTGGGCGCAAAACGACGCCTCATCTTCCTCCTTGTAATGTGAGCTTTGGCTTTTACGGTTTTGGTTCTCAGGCCAACTTCCTGGATAATCAAAGTTTCTGCTGGAATACACAGTGGCCAAGATTTCAGTACAACACAAACAACTTCACATCACATGCTAAAGTGAGAGAAATAACTCACCGGTCTGATTCTGCACAAGGCCCTTCACTTTTGCCCTCTTCATAGTTATGAGGTAATGATTTGGCTTCCTGCCACTTACCAACTGCTATAGTAAACGTCGAGGCAGGCATTGGCATAGTAACAAAATAATCCCACTGTAAAAAACCTGATAAATGAGGAAGAAATAGCTGTTATTCAGAAGACGAGGGTCTGAATAGTCATTTAGGCTGAAAACAGAAATTAGTTTATTTATTGGACCTGTCTCATCAGGTAGAGGAACAGCCTGGTTCTCACCACTCATCAGAACCACATATTGACACGGGGCTTTCACATGGGCTCGCCACGTTGACATTGCAACAGGTGGTTCTTGGCAGGGGAAGAGAGCCCTGTTATTGATTGGTGAGCCCATGGTGTAAACACAGCACCTAAACATGTGAGGAAGGAATATAAAAACATTAAAGCTTAAAAAGAACAGGATCATTTGCATTAACTCTGATCTTACTCACTATTTGAGCTGTTTCCATGGCAACAAGGTAAAAAAGAATGATCATATTGGCACAACATTTTTCTGATTGCAGTTGTGCAGAATGCATTACATTTATCACAACAGACCGAATGTTTTTAAAATCTTTTTGGAGAAAATGTGAAACGTGAAAACCTAATGTGGTTTCTGCAGTTCACCGACAAATATGTTTTAAATAACGTTGAACATCCAATTCATGCAAGAGAAGCATTTAAATACAGTTAGGTCCATAAGTATTTGGACAGTGACAGACTTTTCTCTTGTTTTTTTTGCCTCTATACACCACCACAATGGATTTCAAATAAAGCCATCAAGATGTTTTTAAGGTGTAGAATTTCAGCTTTAATTCAAGGGGTTTAACAAAAATGCTACATTAACCATTGAGGAATTACAGGCAGTTTTATGTAGCCCCTTTATTTTCACAGACACAAAAGTGATTGGACAAACTAACAATTACAAATATAAGCATCATTTTTAATACTTGGATGCAAAGTCCTTTGCAGTCAATGACGGCCTGCAGTCTGAAACCAACAGACATCAAATGCTGAGTTTCCTCCCTTGAGATGCTTTGCTAGGCATTTATTGCAGCCACCTACAGTTGCTGCTTGTTTGTGGGACTTTCTGCCTTCAGTTTTGTTCTCACTAAGTGAAAAGCAGGCTCAATTTGGTTAACTGACTCAGCCATTTAATAACATCCCATTTCTTTGTCTTAAGAAGCTCTTGTGGTACGTTTTGGGTTATTATCCATCTGTACTGCAAAGTACTGCAATCAGTTTTGCTGCATCTGACTGAATCTGAACAGAAAGTATAGCTCTATGCACTTCAGAATTCATCCGGCTATTTCTATCAGCAGTCACATCATCAATAAACACCAGTGACCCAGTTCCATTTTCAGCCATTTGCATTCATCAAGGTGTGTCTTGATTGTAGACTTTGACAATGATACTCCTACCTCCTACCTGGCTTCCATGCTCTTCAAAGCCTTTTGGTGTTGCTGAATTCATCAGTCTATTCCTTCTATATAAGAAAGCACCAAATTGTTGATTTGCCCACTCCTAAAGTTTCGGCTGTCTTTTTGATAAGCATGTTTTCTTTTTTCAGTCTAATGATGGCCTTCTTCAGTTGTAATGACACCTCTTAGGACTGCATATAACCTATACACCCAGGGTGCATCCCAACCCAGCACAGTTCAGAGATGTTACTAAGTCACTTACTGCAAGTCCATGTCACGTTTTTGGCACAAGCTGTTTTTTTTGTTGGTTTTCTTTGTAAAAACTAAGTAGGATGTGTTTCTTAGTCACCATTAAATAATCACTGTGTGGATTTTGGTTTTTAGGCTATATTGTGCAGCTGTGACTGGTCTAAAAACATGGCGGAGTAAATAGTAAAGATATTAAAACAGTAATCAGAACAAAAAATGATTCAGAAGTAGTGATAAAATAAAAATCATTAAGGTTTACGAACATCAGCCACAGGTGCCATGAGAACTGTTGGCATTTGTTGACATTATTAAAATGTGCATGCTTACCTGCCATCCTGGTCCTTGGTCCACCTCACAGAGCCTCCTGTGGGCTTTGTCTTGTACCAGATCCTGATTGTGCGAGGGAAGGAATGAGGGGATCTAACCCCCTTCTTGCTGATTTGAAGACTCCATTGGTCCATGTGAAACAGTAAAGGATCAGTTTGATTGACAGCATTGGCACAGCTGCACTGAAGATACAGATCCTGCTGCTGTCTCCATCTGGCTGAAGGAACAGAGATGAGCCTCTGTGCTAAACCAAATGATAAATCCTGAGTTGAATCCAGAGCCACCTGGTCAACCTCTAGAAGTTTCCTGAGTTCAGAAACAGTACATACATCCACTTCTTCCACCTTGGACACCGACAGGTCACAACAGTCTAAAATCAAGGTGAAATCTTTACTTATATCATCCCAAGAGGTGTTACTTGCTTCATTCTGGCTTCCTTGTGATACCATGCTTTCAGGTGTATGAGTATCACTTTTTATGTGTCTGGATGTTTCACCATCATGAACATACGGAGAGTTTAGTTCACCTTTCTGGGATGGGGATACTACGTCTAACTCCCCTGTCCTGTCGGGTCCTCTACAAGGCTCTAGGAACAAGACAATGCTGCCTCCAATGACCTCTGTCTGAAAGTCAACACTGAGGTCCAGCACATAGTGTCTGACCAGCATGTGATTTGTGTTCGCTCTCAAAGGCAGGTCATCCTTATTGGGCTGCAGATCATCCTGCTTATTAGACTCCATCTTTCAACATGTATATTTTTGGGTGTGTTAGGATAACATCTCAGGGACTGGAATAATATATGTAATGTTCGTATACTCATTCCATGGTCACTGATGTTTATATTAATATCTCCATGCCTTGAGTAATGCCAATCTGAAAATGAAGAATTCATAAAATGTCATAAAGGCACTACATGGCCAAAAGTATGTGAACACCTGACCCATCACCCTCATTGACAGACCTTCCCCCAAACTGTTGCCACAAATTCCAAAGCAAACAATTGTCTACAAAGTCTTTGTATGTTGTAGACTTAAGATTTTCCTTCACTGGAACTAATGGGACCGAGCCTGTTCCAGCATATCACTGTCCCTGTTCTCAAAGTGAGGTTTATAAAAACATGGTTTGCCAATGTGGGTATGGAAGAACTCCTTTGGTATGCACTGGAATGCCAACTGTGCATCACACCTTCTCGTCTAACCTCAGTGTCTGAGTTCGCAAATGCTCTTGTTGCTGAATGAGCAAATCCTCACAGCCACACTCCAAAATCTAGTGGAAAGCCTTCCTAGAAGAGTGGAAGTTATTATAACAGCAAAGGGGGATAAACTCTGAGTTAATGCCCATGGGGAGGAATGGGCACATATTGGTGTGATAGCCAGGTGTCTACATACTTTTGGCCATATAGTATAGTACATTATTGCTTAGGCTTCATGTATAAAGTTAAAAAATGTTCGACAGTTCTGTAAAGAACACTTCTCAGCTCACTGCTGAGCACGTAAGAGCCGGGGATGTTTTATCCGAATTATTCTAACAGAAAGATGAATAGAGAAGAAGAATTATTTCAAAATAAAGGCGCTAGAGACAAGTCTAGCAACTTTCTGAGCAGATGTTAGAGACTGTCCTGTACTCAGTACAGCTTTCTAGCTCGCATCACAGCTGCTGGTTTTGCGAGTTGAAAGAGCAGGTCTGGTCAATTCACTACCAGTGTATAAAACCTAACTGAGCTGTGCTGGTGCGAGCCAATCTTCCCAATAACCACTCACTGATCACCAGTTTTTTTGTCATACATACACTTATTAGTTCTGAATTTGCTAATATTCCATTTTTTTCATGTCAATTTTCCCATTATTTACTATCAGTGTTTCTTTTTGACTGCATTCTTAACAGAAATGATATTATGTTGTGAATTAACAAATTCTTTTGATCTTCTGTAAGAAAAAAAACACTATTACGTCACACCACTGTTGATTTCGAGATTCTTAGTCAGAAGGTGTTGCTTAATGTTCTATAACAGCACAGTGTTAATGCACTTGTTTTTATGTATTACAATATTCATATAATTATCATTCACAGGGACTTGTACGGTGGAGAATCTAAGGTGAATAATAAACATTAAATATGTATTATTATTTAACAAAGAAATATGTATAATCACCGAAATGGTGTAGCTTTCTGTAAGTAGGCATTTATTTAACAATTATGCAAGGACTCCCAGATGTCAACGCTTTATAACAGTCAGTAAGTTTTCCACCATGGGATAGTATTCAGGCCAGAGTATTTTATGCTTTCTGGTCTCTTGGTTACAAGATAATCTGTGTTCATTTTAATTTGAACAGAAAAGAACAGGAAAAGGAAAAGGAAGAAAAGAGGAGAGGAGATGGGATGGACAGAATTGAGAACAGAAACAAATATGTCTCGTGGACATTCCATAACATTAAATATAACCATAAATGGTCAAAAAACTATGACTTTTGCTTAATTAATAAACTGAAACTCGAAATCACTGACAAAGACGCAGCAACGCTGTTGGCGACCCTGTGCACAGCGCATAACACTACATAACACTCTGGGACAACTCGGTTCCTTGAACGCACCCTGCAGCTGCACGTGAGATTCATTAGGATAATGAACATTTACATATTTTTTTAATAAACAGCGACGGAATTGGTGCATAACTCAGCAATACATTGACGTGTTTAATACCATAACGGTGTCAACACTGCTTCTTAAAAAGTCTAGAAAACAACTTTAATTGCGAGTTTTCCGCCAGCCTGTGTACTTGTGTCATTAGCCTGCTTTTAGCAGTTTTTAAAAACCTGCACAAATGTATATCCTGTTGTTACCGCACACAATATCTCAAGAGGAAATGATAGAAAGTTTAGATAACAACAAAGTAAACATCTGAAACAGTTGTAAAGTGCACCATGTGTGGCTTCCACAAACCTGTTTCACCCAGTGACCGGTGTTATTTTCCCCAACCGCAATCCGGACCATAACATCTCGCCTCATGCGCTAGGATTTGAAGTTCACGTGGCTTGCTGTGTGTCTAATTGGAGGAATCCTTTCGATCATGAACTATTTAGCCAATCGTTGCGCAGGAGGCGGGATTTGTAGGAATACGGATGGAGAGAGAAAGAACAACACCGGACTACCGACAGGAGGAAGCGGCGTTCATGGTGTCGCGTATTAAAATACGTCATGTGCTGCACCAGGAAGTAGAGACTCATCTGAAATGCATTTGCATAAACGTTTTGCACCTTTAACTGTAAAATAAATTAGACACTCTGTACAAAGTACAGATATATTTCATGAACAACATTCAAATGTTAGGCTCATTATTTACATTTGTAGAGTACTATCCTGGATGCATTGTTGTTGTTTTTTTTTTTTTAGAACCATAGAGTTTTATTTCTGAACTTTCCACAAACAGAACACAAGTTGACATTTCTTATAGGTCTACTTATTTCTGAGTTACAGAGGTTTGATAATGCTGGGCTGTGATTTCCACCACTTCAACAAAAAACAACAAAAAATACTGCTGTATATGCTTCAGCCCTGCATTAGAATAACAACCTGCCCAAGGTGTACCCAGCCTCTTGCCCAAAATCAGAATAGATTGGCTTCAGCTTCCCTGTGACCCTTCATGGATAAGCAGTATAGATAGTGGATGTGCTCCATGAACCCCTGAACCATTGACATGTAGGCTACACTGCGTTACGGCTATATATGTATATCTCAAATATCTCAACATCTATCCCGATGTATAGGGATGTAGGAGGTACTTAATTTGCTATCAAGGTTTGCCTCCACTTGTCCCCGAAGAGGGAAATGTCACTGCAAATCCATATAAGTTCTTCTGACTCTATGATGAAACATTTTTATCCTTATGAGAGTGGTCTCTTGCTGAATGACCATGCCTACATCCCCACACTGTGGATCCAAATTATGTAAATCATCTGCTATAGTCTTCTCGCTCACTGGATCTCCATCTTCAAAACACCAACTGAGGAAATATCATTCAGAAGAATGAGGTTCATTTCTTCAGTACAGTTCCTGCGATGTGTAGCATCTGCCAAAGCCCACCGATTCTGAATCTTACTAGGACACTTCATGATCGTTTTTCCTTTAATTTGCCACCAGTCTTTACATAGCTACAGCTGGAAAAGACAACACAGCTACAACGGTTACATTTTATTTATTGAGAGAATTGGAATATTATGATACAAAATAAATGTACATCCACAATGTGCTGGAGAAACACATTAAAGTCCATACAGTTCTCACAGTGTTAAGAGCAGCAACATTAGATGTTGTAACAGAAAGTATGACGATGTTCGTAACTGAACACTTTATGTTGCAAAATAAAGGGTAAACTGCAATTTGCTGTGTTATGTATGAGCAATTGGGATTTTTTTCACAATTGGCACAGAAAAAATAAAAACAAAATACAACTAAAATGCTCCTGAACAAATGACACCTAGTCAATACAAATACAGAAAATATACAAACCAATAATTCTATGCTCTGTCCAAATCTGTTTAACACGCCCACTGCGCTTTATCGTTTTTTAAAACCGCTGTTGACTTATTTCATTTATGGTATTTATATATTCCAAAAAGGTTATGAGGACATGTGAATTTTGGCACACTACAGCAAGTGCTGCTCGTACCAGTTAGAATCAAAACTACAACTTCCTATAAATAAAGTAAAACATATATACATCTATTTCAAATATATCTCTGCTAAAAATATATATTTATATTGTTGCAGCAAAAGCATGAAGAATAAAGAATCCATGTCTAATGTAACCAGGGGCAGTCTGTATGTAAATCTCATATAGACGTGATTTTCACAAGCAGTTCTTTCCTTAAAATTCAGCTAAATAAAGAGAGCTTGCACAAGGGTATTTAAGGATTTCTAGTTCAAATATTAACATTTTTTTGGGAGATTTCCAACCCTCCTAAAAGTTGTTTCTGTGCAGCATACTGCACACAAAATTCCAGTCTTTCACTTCACTGGCTCAAGCTCTCAACAAACACTGTGAGAAATTCCTCCCATCCGCTTCACGAGGCGTTATGCAGCAGAACATGTGGCTCGGTCTTACTGCAGCAGGGCTTTACACAAGTCCCAGGGATTATGTAAGCTGTCTCTGTTTAGCCTCTTCTCATTCTGCTTAAATTGTGAACAGTCTGTTTGCACGATCAGTATTTTTTTAAATATTCATTCGTTACTGCACTAGACATTTGTATTTATGTTTATTTGCACTGCTTGAGGTATTTCATCCCAAGTTACTGTAATTGACTATACAGTCTTAGGAAATAGCAAGCACACCCTCCTTCAATGTTTTATTTATCAATGCCTAAATAACAAGTGGGTGTGCCTCACCAACTTCTATCAAGTTATTGTTGCTAAAAGTAGTATTGTCTACTCTACATGTTCCTGATTTAGAGTGTACTTATGTCTTCCCACCTGCTTTACTTTCTGGGAGAAAATGACATGTTGAAATCTCTTGTGCTTTATTGTTGTCACCTGAGGTTATTTGTTAGTTTACAGAAGTTGGTAAGGACCAGACAATTGTTATAAAAAAACCTAAAATGGAAGGGGGGTGTACTTTCTTTTTCCCTTGACCATATGTATGATCTTATCATGATTCAAATCCAATTTCTGGAACAAATAAACTTCCCATTAGGCATCAGTAAAGTGGTAAAGTAGGTTTTGGATAACAGTAATAATGCTGGAATATTTTAAAGTAAAGACAGACTATTTAAAAGTATGAAAAACCTGAACAAAAAGTGGTCCGAACTGGTTGTTGATCATCTGTTAGGTTTTCTTTTAGATTCTACCAAAGTTTATCAGCTAAAATGACGCCTAAAGATTTTGGTGGAACAACAGCAAATCAAGACGGATGTAGGGGACAACAAAACAACCTGCAGAAATATGTCAAGGTTCATTATCACTGTGACAATTTGAATATAAATGTATGTTAATACTGTGCATGAAACCCTGCTTAAGGCATCAAGTCACCAGCGAAACTGCTCTTCCAATCCAAATTGTGCAACTCCTTCTCTTTGAGAACATTCTCCTCTCGGCTGCTCCATTCTCATGCCATCATGAACTGTCCTCCGGAATCCGCCGGAAGCTGTGCCGTTTGATGGAGTCCCTGTTCCAAACAAGCCAGAAAAGAGGGTTGAAGATGACTACAAGATAGGAGTTGGGTATCGTTTGAATTTGATCTATTCTGATTCAGCTTATCCATTCTGGTTCTTATCAATGTTTCGATTTAAAAAAAAAAAAAAAAAAAAGTTTACAACTTAAATTAAATCATGTTGAGAGCCACAGGGATGTTTATTTTCAAATCCCTTTGGAGCTGCTGCGAGCTAGCCGCAGTGAGTGAGCTACCCGACAAATTTTCCCATTATCATGTTATATACTTTTGAATAGCTAATTATTTAATAAAGGGTTATCACAGAACCGATAAGAAGAACCGGCCCTTTTTACTTGGCATTTTGGATTCGGTTCTAATTAGGAACTATTCCCAACCCTAGTCAAGTGACAATGAATTAAAGTGGCTTCAGTATTATACTACTACATCTGTGTGACCTGAATGTGCGATTAAATTCATTAGGCTACAGCTGGTTATGGGAAAGTACAGTAGAGGTGTGGATCAGGACTGGGATTCCTGCAGAACCCAAACGAAAAGCTGTAGACGCCAGACATTTTTACTTCACGCAGGCAGGCGTTAGCATTTAGGAACAGCACATGACCACGGTGTAATAATAACATTCCTCAAATTTTTCTCTTTTTTTTCTTCCAGGAAATATATAAATGGCCAACTCTCTTTTTCTATCAGCTCATGCTTCTCAAAGACAGACACTCAACTGACCTGAATTTTTTGTAAATTCACACCTCTATAAAGTAAACGGTAAGCGAAATGTTCATGTTTTTCACATCCTATGATCTTTCATTTTCAGTAAATAGTTCAGTACCTGTTCTCTACACGGGGTTTGACGATGGGCTTGTAGAGCTCAGGGATCTTCCTTTCCAGCATGGGCCTCAGGTTCTCCCTCAGCTTATTGTAGTTCTTCTTCAGCTCCTGCTGATACTCGCGCTGGTCTGGTGTGATCAGGTGCTTGTTCTTCTCGACTGCCTCCCCACACCTGCGCCACACGGACATTTACAGTGAGCTACGCATGGAAGACGCGCCAATGGTGTAGGAATGGACTAATCACTAGCAGATTTACTGCCTGGGCTTTATTTTTCAAAGCTTCGCAGCAGACAGGTAGGTTTAACAAGCAGAAAAAGAAAAACACAGTATATGTGTATATGCCATTATACATACAGTATATGCATCATAGTGTATCATACAGCATCAATATGCTTCTGAATCCTACCCCCTGTTGCGTGATCTGGGTGCCGGTAGAAAGGTTTTCCGTATGCGTATTAATTAACATACACTAATGACAGGTGATATTTTTCAGCATCAGGAACATGTAGGTGTGTGGAAACTAGGCATGGTAAGATTCACTGATTCACAGGAGTACACCGATTTAATACTTAGTTAATGTGACCTATACTTTTTGTCCAAAATTTGAATCCTCCTTTCTAAACTGTTCCTCACACACGAGATGGATGAGTGTGGAGGAGACTGGTGGCTCGCTCACTGATGAAACCAAGCAATACGAAGTGCAACATGAAGCTATCTCCTACTAGGACAACTAAATACAGTCCAACGATTTGCTGACTTGCTTCCAGGGTGTAAACACGATGTGCTACATAATCATGCACTGAATCTTTGGTTTGTTTCCTTCATCTTATATGAAAGCACTTAACGATCTAACTAGTTCACAATATGCCGTTATATTTTACTAGCTACCACATGTTAGCCTAGTCAATTAGGTTTCTGGGCAACAGAAACACAAGACTGGGCTGCGTTCTGATGCTTCTACTCGCCTGTTTAGATAGCTGATGAATTTATAATTGATCCTCCCCTGTGGTTATCTCAGTAATGAGGGTTTAGAAGAATCCGAGGCTGTAAAACCTGCCTTGGGGAAAATGGGAGTGGCTGATTGAAAGGAATTTTGATTTAAAGGATTGAAAAACATTCTGGCTGGTATTTGTGGTCCTGGAGGCCTTTTCAGAGCTGTAGCCATAAGATGAAAAAACGGCCGAAGAGAAAGCCACAAAACATTTAAAACAGCGGCGCAACTATAAGAAACGTACACGTACTGCGTTCCGATTAGGAAAATGTGCTGAATTAATGACATCACATTTACAAATTTTAAGCACAAGGAATTTAAAAGTAAAAAAAAAACAAAAAACAAACAAACACACAATTCAAATGTAATCGCATACAGACCACCTGAGCTATAGGTAATCTGGTCCAGTCCCACAGTAAGATCAGTTGTCTGCAGTAATCGAATGTGAAAAATGCTCGCTTTGATGTTGTGGTTAAAACCTGGGGTGAAACGTTACGTATTAAACCACTGTGGTTGATTGCTTATCGAGGATCCCTTTAAATCCCCATGAATGCAGTTAGTGTACTGCGAACACTACAGAAAGGAGCCGTTCCCTAATCTCTACTATCACTATCACTCAGCAATATCTCACACACACACACACACACACACACACACACACACACACACACACACACACACACACACACACACACACA
>JAQQZR010000039.1:12664844-12689833 GCA_030068235.1 Notoglanidium macrostoma | reverse complement strand
GGATGGATGGATGGATGGATGGATGGATGGATGGATGGATGGATGGATGGATGGATGGATGGATGGATGGATGTTTAAACAAAATTTATATACTTCTGTGAAGCTGCTTTGTGACAACGTTTGTTGTTAAAAGCGCTTTACAAATAAAATTGAATTGAATTATGATCTGACAGCAAGCACTTAATTTATACAGTTAAGTTTCCACAAATGTTTAGCTTCCCTTATTTAATTTCTATTCCGTGTTGTTTGGTTTGGTCCCGGGCAATAATTCTGATTAAACTGTAATAAAACAGAAGAAACTCCAGGTGTTCAAAAACTTTATCTGACGTGCACATAAGGCCAAATCAATAAACCCCTCAAGCCAGCCAGTTGTAATACACTCTTACCAGCAGCTCAAAGAAGAACCAGGCGTATTTATAGACGTTCTCTCGGCAGACGCCGGTGCTCACTACCATTTGAAGAGCCAGCTCTTCATGAAATTGCTGAAAGAAATCCATATAGAGATGTTTGTTACATGCTGTTATCTATGTGGCAAATGAACTCTTAAATTACTAAGAATGTAAGACCGTTACCTTTCTGTTTGAGAGCCGTATGCTACCTGCGGAAATCTGAGAGCGGTTGGTAACATCAATAAAAGTGGACATCCTGCTGCCGGGATGATTCAAACCCTGCAATAAATCACCAGCTCAACTTTATATGCATGTTGGATGTAGTAGAATAAATGACAATAAAAACTTTGTTACAAAAATTGAAATGGTGTAAAGCAAGTGATTTTTACTATAACTATACAGAATCCCCCCCCCCCCCCCAAAAAAAATAATTAAACAGCTAAACATGTCTATTGAAGATAATTTTATTCCATATATAATGTATATTTTCAGAACTCAAGACTCTGCTGTTATTTTAATACCTTCCCAGCCAGTATGCTCTTCACCTCAGCGTCCTCTGAGCTCAGTGGTGCAGACATATCGGGGTTGCTGCTCGAGCGGATGCGAGAATTGAGCAGCATGCTGCCTACGCTTGTGGCTGTGGCTCGGCCCATAGTGCTGTACCTGCTCTCCTGTACCAGTGCACCTGAGGCAAAAAACAAATAGCCAAACCACAGACTTGAAATACACTGAAATGCTATAAATATTCAGACTTCAGTGCCAGGATTTGTTCAACTCTAACAATAATACGGGATGATCCAGTGACCCCGGTCAGCTCCTGACACTTGTAAAATGACTTTAATAAACTGCATTTTCATCTTAATAATTAAATATATGAAGAATATGAGATAAGGGGATCATGTTTGGGGATCTTCATGATGAGTGAGTAAGTAAATGTGTGTGTGTGTGTGTGTGTGTGTGTGTGTGTGTGTGTGTCAATAACAGGTCAGTAATTTCTAATTTCATAATCTGATACGTAATACTTCAAATAGTCCATCTCTACGTCATCATCATTCATGATTTAACAGTAGGCCTGTCCCTTGATTATTTTCATGTTTATTGTAAAATTAAGCCAATCATATAAATTTCTCTAGAAAACAGAACAATGTCATAAATTCTCAATCTTATAGTAAATATATTCTGAGAATTAGTCCTTTATGCCAGCATATTGCCTCACTACTAATCCTGCATGGTGGGATTTTCGCACCTGTGTTAATGACTTCCAGCGGAGTGTCTGGCAACCGGAACACATAGTAGAGGTAGGTTGCTAGGAGACAGTTCCTGCCTTGGTGGTCCTTGGCCAGTTCCTGACTGTTATGAAGGCTGTTCACTACGGATACCACTGACTCGAATGCTATCTGTGCCAAATTTGCTGCAAAAACACACAAAACACACAAATTAATGAAACCGATAAACAGAGCTAAAAATTATACTGCATATAATAATTTATAAACACAAATAAACTCCTAGTATGCTGAACGATGATGCACAGTTAAGAAATTTGTAGTTCAGGTGTCTGGGAAAATCACTCAACTGTTAAAATACTATGCACAGAAGGACATTCATAACCACTGATCCTAATGATAGAAACATGTAGTATTATATTGCTCACCAGTCTGGCCAGCGATGACCATGGGCTGCATGATGAGGCGGAACAGCTTGTCCAGGACCAGGTGGAGGAAGAGTACAAGCGGCCCCAGCTCAGAGGAGGACAGGGAGATGATGCTGAGCTTTAGCTCATGCTCCAGCTTGTTTTCTGGCACTTTCTCGTCCCCTACGCGGATAGGGAATGTAGCCTTCCCCTCCAGAGCATGGCACAGCGTGAAGAAGCGCTCCAGGTGACTCTCCTGGCAGACAACACAATAACAGGCATTGAGAGGGATGCTGAAGAGATGTTTGTTGTTTTTCTTTTAAATAAATGCTAAATGGAACAGTGCGAACAAGAAATGTCTTTAAAAAAAAACCTAATGTCTTTTTGCCAGATAAAGCGATCATTCCTCTGCCCTGAGAGCTCTAACCAAGGAAAACCTGGCAACCTTGAAGGTGTGAACAGCACCCTGGCAATTTCAGTAATCTGAATGGTCCATCAAGAAAATCACATTAAACGCAAGAATGTAGATAACCTTCCCACATAAATATTGACAAACCATTTAAATCTGTGTTGCCAATTTCGCCAATAGTGAGTATGACCCAGCATGATGTGATGTATAAGAGTAACTACCAACAAAAAACAAAAAGGTAAGAAAATTTGCCATAAAATCTAAGAAAAAGTTAAATTAATCTCTGTATGTATGGTGTTACACACCTGTGTATGAACTGAAGACTCAGCCTGAATTTCCAGGGTGAAAATTCCTTTATGACCATCAATCCACTTGACTGGTGGAACCTGGATTGGCAATTTCTGCAAAAAAGAATCAAAGCTTATATTTATTTATACTGAATCCCTGAGGCGGCCTAGGAGAACCCTAAACACGGTAAAATTTATTTTTAAATTTTCTACTATATATAGTTCTGTAAACAACACATTCTCCTGAAATGAAGTATTTTTTTTCATGTATCTCAACTACATATAAATTCTGGTTAACATTGACTGGTTACCCCAAAGGAGAAAAGGGAGAAAATTGCATTTAAAGATAAAATTCCTGCTGCAGCTCACGTGCAATATGTTACCCTTTGACTACTGGTATATGATTACAAACTGAAGAGAAGCACTAAGCTATCCAACAACTTGATCAAAGCCTGTTTGAGGAAGTCCCACTTAGCAAGGTTTTAGACTAACTGTTTGTATCACCACATTTATTAAACTGGCTCCTTACCCAATATGACCTTTTTAGGAATATAGCAAAGGTAAGATCCTTGTATGTATAATGTAGAAATACATTCCTAGTAAGTATATTAAAATAGATCTTTCATCATTCTGGCTGTTTGCAACATTCACTCAGTGACATTAGACATATACGGACATAAGCATGACATAAGCATTATTTGATGTGTAATACAATGATGAAACAAGTTCTTGTACCTCAGGAGAATGTAGCGAATAGTTCACAGGAAGCCGTTCAATAACAACGGGCAAACAGAAACCTCCCATCTGCAGCCTCTCATTATTGAGCATGGGTAACCACTGCAGGGGAAACACAACCCTCACTTAGTAGCAATCCTCAACTGTGATGTTCAAGTTAGTGGTTAGTCTTAAAAAATGAAGGCTTCAGTACAAAAATACGCCTTCGTTTTATCTGTTATGAAAAGCTACTACACTTTTGACAAATTATATTTTTCAAACATGATTCATCTTTGAACAATATTAATAATAACAATGCAAACTGAACTTCATGCTTCCCTCTTAGACTAATTTACTAATGCCTATTCCGTGCGTGTCATCAGTAATTGGAGCAGATGTTCTAAAGTAAAAAAGCTGTGCAACAGCTGAAAGACGCACCGAGTATCCGATGAGAGTCTCCACGCTGCCGCTCTGGTTCTGCTTCTGCTGGCAGCTGATGTGAAAGAAGGAGAAGAGCAGGTGGTGTCTCTCGGTCAGTTGAGCCGGCAGCCGGATCTTCACTTCTTCATAAAAATCTGGAGATCTGCATACCCACATGAGTCTCATGACACTGCACACTTTGTAGCACATTAGATTAGAGATTTTATTACATAATAGCTATAAAATGCACTTCTGCATGGGCAGTCTCACTTGTTATGGTATGTGACCGGAGTGTAGACCTCGGATAGAAACTCTGGACCACTTGACTTCCCAAATATAACCTTGACAGAGAAATGGACACCAGGTTAGCGTTTATAAAGTATTGGTAAATATAGTTATCATGCAAGTTGAGATATACAGTTGCAGTCAGAAGTTTGCATACAATCATCCTGGATATGAATCTCATGGCAATATTGGGCTTTCAATGATTCCTTCGAACTGTTTTTTTTTTTTTCTGTGGCAGAATAATTGTACAACATACATCCTTAATAGAAAGAGGTCCAAGAATTTGGTGCACAAGTTTTAACTTATTTTGGGTTATCTAAAATCAACACAGGGTCAAACATATATATTAACCCACTTAAATTATTAATTCAGTGGTGCTAAAAGGTCCAAAATGTCTTAATAGGAGATGGAGCAACTTTGCCAAGGTCTGGAAGAAGACTCAAACTGTCCCCCTCAGCGGAGAGAAAATTGGTTTGGTTTGGTCACAGACCTGCCATGAACAGGAAGCTGCTGGAACACAGTCTACAGTCAAGCAAGTTTTACGTCACCATGGGCTGAGAGGCTGCTGTCCAAGTCCCTGCTCCAAAATCGACACCTTCAGGCTCCACTAAAGTTTTTAGTTGACCACATGGACAAAGAAAAAGCCTTCTGGAGGAAAGTTTTATAGTCAGATGCGACAAAGATTGAGTTGTTTGGCCACAATGACCAGAGGTACAGAGGAGCACTATACCAACTGTTAAGAATGGTGGTGGTAGCATCATGCTCTGGGGCTGTTCTGCTGCCAGTGGAACTGCTGTATAGCACAAAGTGGATGGAAAAATGAAGAACCTCAGTATTCATCTGCGTAACCTCAAACCATCAGCTAGACGGCTGAAACTTGGACACAATTGGGTGTTCCAACAGGAAAATGGCCCCAAACACACATCAAAGCTGCTTGTGGAATAGATAACGCAGGCTAACTTTAAGCTTAAAACAAGTCCTGAACTGAACCCCATCGAAAATATGTGGGCTGTGCTTAAAAGTCGGGTCTGTGCCAGGAAACACACGAATTTAATCGAACTCTACATATTCTGTGAAGAGTGGTCAAATATCCAACCAGAAGTCTGCCAGAAGCTTGATGATGGCTACCAAAAGTGTCTGGCCAAGGTGGAACTTGCGTAGGGACATTTAACCAAATATTAGTACTGTATGTATAATTTTGATTTCAGACAACCCAAAATAAATGAAAACTTGTGCATCATTCTTCCCCAGAAAAAGAACAGTTCGAAGAAATCACTGAAAGCCCAATATTGCCATGACATTCATGTCCAAGATGACTGTACGAGTGTGTGCACTTTGGTGTTCTCACAGGCAGCGGCTCCTCTCCATTCATGAACTGGATCTTTATAGTAATGTTCCTGGAAGACCCTCGATTGCCAAAGTTAAGCCTCTGAGGATACACGAATAGCAGGTTTCTGCAAATGAAACAGAGGCAAAACAAACATTAGTAGATGAATGAGTTAATAAAAAGTGACTCTGTGACATTAAATCCTTAATGGTAGTTTGGTGGGTCAAGTTATAGAACTCTTTCCTGTTCTGAACTCATTTAACCACTGCAGCAGTTTAACACTAGATGGCAGTAATCACCCAATATTCCACGAATGCTTATATTACTTCCTTAGATCCGTCATTCTCCAGAGACCTCCAGTGGTCTGAAAAGCATAGCCATAGGTTCTGTAATTTTTACATTTTTTATACACCAATCCAGTAGAATTATTAAGTTCTTAGGCATATCAGCCTGTAAATGGGTTTAATCCAAACCATACTGACTGAAAAACAAGTCGGCTCATAAATAATCTCAACTTGAACCTGCCATGTCAGTGGAAAATTCAGGAATAGAAAGCTCTAATAAGGAACCAGAATATTAATGCGCACATTTGAATAATGAGCATAATAGTTCGCAAAATAAATCTGGGCTGGAGGGGTCCATGGAATTTATTTCAGAGTTAAAGGGGTTCCTGGCTGCAAAAAGTTGGAGAACTGCTGCGTCAGAGTCCTGAACTAAGGGAATGTGAATTAGTCCTCCAGCCATTAGGTGGGAATCAGGAGACTATGTGCACTTAATGAAGTAAAACCTACAACTTTTCTTTGGCCTATAATATATAAGCTAAACAGTCACATGACGGCGACAGGTTTCATTATACCAGTTTCATAAGTGTTATCTGTAATATCAGAGATGCAGTACAGACTCCAAATGATTCACAGTCAAAGGTATAGACGGACCTGTATATGCAGTGAGGGACGTAGACGTCGTTGGAAGGAAACTCGAGCAATTCTTTGACAGGTCGCATGTTTTTCTCTGATACGGGTTTAATGGGGATGAGCTCAGGAGACAGACACGGTATCACTGTATCTGGCACTGGGGTCACCTCTAGCTTCAGAAAGCCTGCCAGATCAAACACAAGCACAAATGCAAAAAACATTCAAAGCATGAAAACCATTCTCAAATTCTTCATCTCTGTTCTGGCATCTGGTCCCGGAAAAAGGCGCAGTTTTATTGCAATGCACATGGAATACTGGAACCATCTGTAGAAAAGGACATCACCTGGTATTATTTTGACCCGTCGCTGAATAGTGGACGTCCTCTTGATGTCAGCCAGGAACTTAAATAAGTCTTCATCACTGAGACGCTCCCCTTCCTGCAAACAGACCCAAAGAGCTTGTGTCGATCATTCATTACATCAGTACACAAAGGGCCGTGTTCAAGTTGGCAACTTAAGCCAAGAGTTATGTCAATATTTACTCGGGAAAGTTATGCACAGAGTCCGAAGCATTACACACATGCTTCAAGTCAATTTTCTGGGTGCGTCATTCAGATTATGCAAAACATCTGTGTGTCAGGATTGCTACAGTTTTCTGTTGCAGAAGTATCTCATTTTTAAACACAACCACCTGCCTTTAAGCCTGAAAACAATCAAGTCTAGAAAATGAGAGCTGAAAGAGGAAACTGTCAAATGCAATGCAACATAACAAACGAAAGAGACTAGTTACAAAGATAAATTAAAGTGATTAATACAACGGTATATGAATTGGAAGATGGAAAATATTGAAATAAATAGGAGTCTCGTTCACTGCCAACATATTGCTGAATGAATAATCCTAGCTGTAATAATCATATTAATCAGTGCAAAATTGGTTTCATTTAACAATATGGCTTCCATCCTTATTAGCACATCCTATTTTTAGCCTTTTTTTCTTTTACATCATGCTCCAACAGTTAACAGTGCGCACAACTTAATGAAGCAACAAGATACTAAATCAAGGTAGCGGAATCATAATATGTGCTAATTTGTCATACTATTAATTATTCATTATTACTTAATAAAATAATGCAAATGTTTGCAAATGTCCCCCCCACCCCCCCAATCTCAGTATCTCCTTGAGAACTAGACGCACCTTTATTTCTCGCAAGTGCTGGACCTGTTCACAGCTACAAAGCTGGTATTTAAAGATGGAGCTGTGCCAACTCTACTGGCACTGAGCACTAGTTCGCAAACCAGAAGTAAACCATTCAAAATATCCCAAAAAAAAATAAAACATTCAGGCACTTCAGCTGTTGCTAGTTCAGGTTAGCTGGACAAACTCCATTGTCCTCCGTGTCCCCTTTTATTTAATTTAAAGAGATAATACCATCAATTATTAATATTGTTATATTTAAGTATTTAATACTGGCTTTAAATGGAATGCCATAGTTTTTTTTTTGTTTTTTTTAGTGTATTTACAGTCTGAAACATGAATTTCAACATGACATATGGTGGTTACATCAAACTGTCAGATAGTGGCGCTGGACTTAATACCGCTCCTTGCTCAAGCCAATATCCTGCATGAAAAACAGGCTTATGTTCCAGGCAAGAATTATGCATAACTGAGACAAAGCTCTGTTTTGGACAAACTCCACCCGTATGTGTAACTCTTGCATAACTTCGAAATAAAGCTTAAGTCTGTATTTACACGTGAGGCCTGAATACCAGTGTGAGCTATTTTGGCATTAAATCCTCAGTGTGTGCTCTTAAATCAACACACACACACACACACACACATTTCCATGCTCATAAAAAATAAACAGAGATTCCTCTCTGCAGCCGGGAGAAGGAATTCTGGAATGCATCGCTTTAAACTGGGTCAGCAAGGTTATTGAACTTTATCTTTAAAATGCAAAAAATGTGGCCCTGAGCTAATTTAAGGTCAACACAATAAGGATGATCAGACACAGATTCAGTATGAAGCCTTTATATCCTGGACTCAATCGAGTACTGGACAACTGCTATAAAATGTCCTGCAAAATACAAAACACTGACGACTCAGTGACAGTGCAAAAGTCATCAGCCAGGAAATCAAGTATAAATCTCTGTAAGCTTAGAGCTGACCTGTTTGAAAAGGGTCGGAATGGTTATGATGGCAGGTTTGAAGCTGGACAGGTTGGACTGGTCCTCTAGGGTGGTGAACTTCTCTGAGTTGCGTCTGGGCAGGTAAGCCTTCTTATCCACATTGTTCTTGCCTGCCACAAGCAAATAAAATGAGTCACCAAACCATTATACTATGATTTACAAGTCAGAATTCAATTCGGCTTAAATAGACATTGTTGTAATTCAGCTTTACAGAGACCCAGATTTAGATTTGGATAATGAACGAGATGCAGACGTGGCAAGAAAAAGCTTCCCTATGGCAACATGAGGACTTTGAAAGTGTGTGACTTGCTTCTGCTTTTCAACATGACTTGCAACTTTATCAACCGGCATTCACATTGGTTTTATTTTGCTTTTGAGTTGTTTTTTTTTTATTCTATTCAACCTGCCATGGCCTTGATGCTATTACCATTGATGCTATTACCATTGAGGCTATCGGAGTCGGTCGTGTCTCGCTCCAGTGTGGCTGTGCTGATCACATTCATGATGTTGGCTGTACCAAAGGCGAAGGGCATCCTGTACTGACCCAACCTCTGACAGAAGTTCTCTGCCTGACTTCGAAGCTTCTCCAGCTTGTCTTTGTTCTAAAGGAGAGAGGGGTAATGGATCAATTGCATTTAAAAGATAAGGCAATTTATATTACTTTATATTTCTAGAGTCTGTTTTCTTAGTCATCACCTTGGCATTGTCACTCATTCCCATGTAAGGTTCTGCACACTCTCCGATCTCCCCCTGCTGAAGGACTTTCTCCAACTACCATCCAGAAACACATCATCATCAACATCAATATTTCCTGTGTATCATTATCACTATAGCTGAACCCACCCATATAGTAATCATATACATACAGTACATACATATAGTAATCTTCAAGAATGTGTAGAAGGCAAATCCCCAAAAAAAAGGCTTCACAGTTTGGAGGTGTGGAGAAGCAGTAGTATTACCTTAATGACCAGGTAGATGTCTGGAGAGGGGTAGGAGATGGAGAAAATGGCAGCCCTTGCCTGTGTGGAGCAGTCAATATGAGGGGTGTGGGAGCGCAGTAAGCCTTTCATTTGATCTGTGTTTAGATCACAGTGGAAGTTCTCTGAAATCTAACAGAATATTATCACATTAACCTTTAAACTCTTTTGCAAAATTATCCACTGATTATTACCTATGCAGCAAAATAACATTTAAAATAAAGTATGTGGTAGTTTGAGGTCTTGCTGTGTAGGTATGAGCTACAATTTTAGTACAGATTCATTGCAGTGCTCTGTACTGGATGCTACATTACAGATTCATGTCCGACATCTTCAAGGATCACTGCTGAATACAGTAAAAATTCTAGGCACCATGCATGCTACTGATCCTCCACAGTAATAGTCGGTAGTAGAACAAATTATCTCTGGGGATAAAACAGTTGCTTCAAATCCCAAAACTGAACAGGCCAAAAGCATTATCTGATAATAATAATGGGGAAAAACCAGATGTGCACAGGCCTTTCTCCAGTATTTGTTGATAAATAGATAGTTATTAAATCGCACTTTTTTGTGATCGTCATGGTTTCCCTGCTGACGTTGCGTCACCGTTTCCATGGCGATGAATGTCATGTGCTTTTGTTTGTTTTGGTTTATGTTGTCTTCGCCCCTGTCCCCTCATTGGTCTCCTGATTACGCTGACCGGTTCTGTGTTTAGTTCTGATAGGTTTGTCCATTTATACTTGGTTATGTCGGAGCCTTAGAGCAAAATTTATTACTTTAAGTCCAAACTCTGTTTCCCAAGCTCTATCTTTCATCATACTTCCTGGTTTTGACCCTAGTTCCCGTTCCGTGATTCTGTTTTAAGGATTTGACCTGGATAGCCTAATGACTGCACTTACTAAAAACAATTTCCGCTCATCCATTACGCAGTGTTTAACTTCACTTGGATACTTTAGACTTAAGGTAAAAGTCAAAATAAAAAAAAATGACCCTAATGATCATACTGAAGATCCTGTCAACAAACACAGAACTGCTCGACTCTACAGTATACAGTTGTGGGAAAAGTAATGACTCATAATCGCACTATCCGGTGTCACCCAGAAGAGGACGGGTTCTCTTTTGAGTCTGGTTCCTCTCAAGGTTTCTTTCTCATGTCATCTCAGAGAGAATTTTGCCTTGCCAAGGTCACCTCTGGCTTGCTCATTAGGGATCTAAATCCAAATTCATATCTGGAATTCTGTAAGGCTGCTTTGTGACAATGTCCGTTGTTCCTAATGCTACACAAACAAAACTGAATTGAACTGAATATCAAATCTGCCAAAGATGCTTCCTGCCATCCCACATTCATGCAGGATCAAGCACCAGGCACATAATGTCCAGATTTAGCACTTACTTATGAGTCCTCTCAGAACCGGCCTTTAAACATGTAAAGGATGATTAATGCAGTACTTTGGGAAATTGATGTCTAATATGACATCTGCTGTCTATTCATGTTATGCAGAAGGAAATGCAGAGTGACGTTCAGTACAGACTGCTACGAAAGGAAAAGCTCATTGCTCAGAAGTTATTTTAAAAGGCAAAACTGTTCACAGCAAGTGTAATGAAAAACAGCAGGAGTCATAAGGAGAGAAAAGTGGAGCACACTGGAAGAAATAGAGATAGCTATTGTGCAAATCTTCCTCAAAAAGACAATACAGGGCTACTTAATGGTCACGGAATTCAAATTTTCACAATTTGCAGCGAGCTCAGTATGGATGTTCTTATTAGGGATATAGCTCATTAAGAATAAAATGTGACTGGCTAGGTCATGCAATGAATTGAGGCAGCCCATGAACAGGAAACAGCGAACCCTAATCTAGAATAAAGCAGCTCACACGGAGAACACAGTCACTACTACTCAATGGTTGCTGAATATCTAACGGCAGTCCTGATCAATAACCTTAAAAAGGACATCCACACAGAAAGCCCGCTACACCCGTATTCTGGCATGCAAATACAGACCTTCTTCTTTTCTTTCAGGTCATACAAGGCCATGGTGGCAAATATGGGCTCGATCTCAATTTCAAACCTGCGAGGACAAAAGCACAAAAGCACAGGCTTATAAATAAATCATTATCCCTCTGACAGCTGCACAGCCTCATACCTCAATAATATAATCTCACTAAAACAATACACTGTGCAATGCAAGCACCGTAACAGATGGCTTCTGAAATCTGAAGAGAGTACTGAAATCAGCAAAACTGTTTTTATTACAGCTGTGTGTGCCAAACTGGATGTCAACAATAGGTGAGCCATATAGGCATGATCCAAAAAAGAAGCGGTAAAGCGGTGTGTCCTTTATTTAAGGTTAAAGATCCTGTTATTTAAAGCATAATGGCCGAGTATCTCAGCCCAGTTTTGAATGCTTGGAGTCAGAAACTCCAATTACAGCAAAGAGAGGGATTACTTGATGGCCTGGCACCGCAGTAGGATCCTGAGGCCCATGTGCTCCTTTGGACTGTCAGGAACGGGACGAATTTCCACTGCATCTTCCTGTAAAGAGAAACATAATCAGCTCTCATTAACATTCAAATACAAATCCTTGTAATTCAAAGATCACAAAGAAAATCCAAAGATTGGACAGTTTACCATTTTCTCTGATCCTAATTTATTTCATTAGTTTCATCTATTCGTGATATATAATGCTGAAATATTTGTTAGTTCTTATCGATAGTTTATTTGACCGCTCATTTGGGTTTAATGCAAACCTCAATAACTCCAAAACAAGTCAGCCTATAATAATTTCAACTTGGTCCTAATATCTTCTGTCAGTGGAAAATTCAGAAATGATAACGTCCTGTGTACACATTTTTATTGCAGACATTAAAATAATAAACCTAATCTCTGAAGAGTTGGATTAGGTTCATAAATTAAATCAGTGCTGAGGGGTCTTTTACACTTAAAGGGGTCGCTGGGTACAAAAACACCCGTATTAAAGTATAAAGAACACTGACTTTTGCTTTGCAGTGATATAGAGGTTGAGAATGTTGCATGTACATAGCTTTAATGTCTGTAGTTCTAAAGCAGGTCGACACTTATTGAATGATAGTTACTCAGAAAGGCATCCTCACAGCTCACCTCCTCAGTAGGTGGATAGAGAGCGAAAAGTTCAGGATGGCGGTTGTTCTGTCTGGCTTCAAGGTTTAAGCGATCAAGGTCCTCAGCGTTACTGAACTGCAGGAGGTTGTCAAGACGAGGGTCTGGCTGAAGCCCCCGGAGGTCAAAATCAGAGGAGGTGAGAGTGCTGCGAGCGCTGTCGTCATCACATAACACTGCCAAAGATAGAGACTTCGCCTGAGGATCAGAGAAGCAGCAAAAAAAATCCATAATTCATCTTACAAGATTATCTTAATACAACAAGAAAAGGACAATTTTACTGTTTAACAAAATCAAACAAAAAAATCTTTCAACCTTTTCTTAATCTATGGATTGATTTAGGACTCAGAAGCTTCGCTTCCAATGTTCAACTTTAAAGCATCACGCGCGTGAATGAATCATAAATTCATCAGCTAGGAAATGCTCTAGTGTGCTGTCCAGTGTTATGGGTTTTTTTTGCATGGGCTGAAAAATGATAACCAACATAATATTCCTAATAATTAGGGCATTAATAAAGTCTATGGGAAATTAACAAGCTGTGAACATATGTTCACACAGCACATCATGCTTGTGCCCTTGAGAAAACAAATCAGCATGTTGTTGGCCAATGTTTGGGGTATGACATGTGGTGTTATTTCCTGACATCACATTTAATGCATATTTGAGTCTTTATTTTCTCTGTTTATGTTTAACTGCAGGGGTGGCATTGCTAAATTGTCCCAAGGTGTGAATAAATGTGTGAATGTGTGCCTTTTAATGGTGCCTTATTACTAGGATAGGCAGTTTATCCTTCAGTGCTTACTGACCGTAACTTATAGCAGGAGTGTTATGCTATATGGCCAAATGTATGCGAACACCTGACTATCACACCCAAACCACCGGCATCAACACGGACTTGATCCCGCCTTTGCTGTTACAATAACCGCCACTGTTCCGGGAAAGAGTTCCACTAGATTTCGGAACATGGCACTGGGAAATTGTGCTCATTCAGCCACAAGAGCTTTAGTGAAGTCAGGCAGAGATGTTGGGTAACGAGGCCCTGTGTGTAGTCAGAGTTCCAGTTCATCCCAAAGGTGTTCGGTCGGGTTGAGGTCAAGGCTCTGTGCAGGACACCAGAGTTCTTCCACTCCAGCCTTGGCAAACCATGTCTTTACAGACCTCACTTTGTGCACAGGGGGAATTTTATGATGAAAGCGTTTAATCTCCGATTATGAAAACAATGTGGATGGTCTCTACACTGGGTCACAGATGCTCCCAAACTTTGATAATTAGGTTATATAACTATGAGTTCGGCTACTGCGCCTTGTGCTACCATAACAGACTGTTAAATAACCATGGAGGGAATCCCGTAAGTCTAACTCTGGCTCCAAGCTCATGAAAAACACATGCTTTGGAACAACCATCTCTGGTTTGGCTAATTAAGACTTGGCAAGCCGATGCTGGACCAAGAGGAACTGGCTTTAACTGAATGAATATTCATGCTTCATTGTAGCTTTGGCCTCGAATTAAAAGGTGGTACAGAGCCAAAGAGTTGTGGGAAAGTTCCCCTGTTCTGTCCCTCTCTTCCTCCAACCTTCAGAACTCCTCTGTTTTTACATGTCTCTCTCATTCCCTGACTCAAATCTTCAATCCCCCTCTGATTTACGAGTATTAAATGCACAGGTGTGCTCATAACTGACCTTATAAATCTCATTATTAAATTAGTATCAGGGACAAGACAATAGCAGAAAACACTGCATTTACCGGTTGCTCTTGTTTCTCTGGTTGAACGTCAGACTCGAACGTTTGCTTCTGAAGTAGTTTATGAAAGCCTGTCCTCTCGGAGTACGCACTCCATCCATCCCCTTGACACCTGTACAAAAGCCACACAGAGCACATACAGCCATGTCCATGGGTTGTCGTTTTTTTTAAAGAATCTGAGTTCAAACATTGACCAGCTTTGTTGCATCACAAGACATATATAACAGGACCGTATAATTTATGAATGAACATAAACATATATAACATTTGACTAAACAGGAGCTCACCTTCTGCTGACCACTAGCCAAGGCTGAGTGTAACTTTGCACACAGTCTCTCACATGGGGCTCCAGTTCCACCCTGCAAACAAATACTCTTAATAAACTCTTACAAATATTTCATACTTTCTTCATACTCTCATCCAGGTTTCTTAGGAAATTAGTTCTGATATTTGAGGCTACTGACACGTATTACATTCACTGCTGATAAGAAGTTTTTTCTCTGCTTTAATTGTGAAAATATACCGACGAGTTACACAGTGAACTTCAAACTGGTGACCCTATTGGTTTGGGTCCACTTGTCCCCTTATAGGGATGAGTCACTCCACCTTTACCGATGATGAAACATTTCTATGCTGCTGGGCCTGGCCTCTTCCAGGATGACAATATACAGAACCACGGGGACTCACTGAATGTTTTGAGGAGTATGAAAATGATGTAAATAACATGCTATAGCCTTAATATTCACCAGATCTCAACCAAATTGGAAGATTTGGAAGATTCTGTTAGCACACTGCACTACCATCAGTAAATCACCAGTTGTGGGAATAAGTGTAGAAGAACGGTGTTCATTCCTGGCACCTCACCGTGGCACAAATCTTTACCAACACACTTTTGTTGGTTTCTAGTTCCTTCAAATAAGCTACATGCCTGATGTAATCATTACGCCTTTACATTGAACAAGTCAAGGACAAAATAGCCCAAGTTTGTTTTTAGTCGAACTTAAAATCCAACTTATAGTCTAACTGAACAAATTTATATATTTTTTTATTGTTCACTTTGTTTGGATGGATTCACATTGCGATGTCTTACTACTATTACAATGATTGCGATCCACCATTAATAATGTGGCAGTATTACCAGGAGTCGAGATCATTTTTTTGCACAAGTACTCTAATAAGTACCTGTGTTTTTAGTGAGGTACTCACACAAATTAATAGTCACCCAACTCACTCACCATCCCATCTTCACTTCCACTTTCAACCCGATACGAGCTTGTTTCTCTCCTAATTGACGTACTCTCTCTAACCAGAGTTCAACTGCAGACTTGGGGTCAAACGTCTCAGTGGTCAGCTTGCAAATATGAATACGCCACTCCAGACAAGCTCTTGTACAAGAAAGCAGCTTTTGTGCTTGGTCCTGTGAAAATCCCCTCTCACAAGCAGCGCTGCTTGAAGATGGTACGAGACCCAATAGTACTACTTTCTGATTGGTGGATTAGTACCTGGTCTGCTTGTATTAAGAATATTGACCAGATTGTACACAAAGAGGCTACCAGACATTCCTCAGCTCCCTCAAATGCAGTCAGTCCTCAGAGCACCCTCTGCCTCAACGAACAAACAGCAGGCCTCATACTTCTGAATTATTTCACTGTGAATTCTGTTTCCAAAAATATTAATGTCCTGCTTCTCCTTGAGCCGGGTAGGTGGATCAAAGATCAGAAAATAGCCAATTGAATGATACAGGTTGTGCATCAGATTCAAGAACTTCCCTTGAGAAGGTGCACGAGGAGGTGCTGTTAGCCTGTAATGTCCACTGTTGCCAAGTAAGAAAGTGTATTGTGTAACTGCCACCATGAGCTCATCTTTACACTGCCTAAGTAGAAGGGCACTTGGAGAGCACAGACCGCTGCCAAGGACAATAGCCAACTCTTCTATGATATGCAAATCTGCAACCACTGCTTTCTGGGCAGTTTGTCGGTCTGTTTGTTTGTTTGTCTGTTGTAAGCAGCACTGCACAAAACCTACTGAACTGATTTCCATGAAAAGGTGCAGGGTGTAGCATGGGCCAAGGAAGAACCTCTTACATTTCGGAGTGGATCCGAGTCATGGGATGGATCGCTAAATTTAGTTTCCCTTTTGTTAACGTTACAAGAAATGCCATTTGCCCTTAGTGGAAGTCTGCCCTCGACAATGCCATACGTCTTAAAATCCAGTAGATGACAGTAAAGTTCAATAGTGACAAAACGTAGCCAATGTAGAAATACGACGACGCCACTGGAAATATACCCAGACATATAAAGTGGCTGTGGTTGCAGATTAACAAAATAACAAAACAAAAGTGTTGAACACTTGGTGGGTTTCGTTCTCTGTGGTCATAATGTTACAAATCTGTAACCGCTGACTGACTACGACAGTCCTTTCAAAATTTATACACCAGAAGATGAATATAGAAAAAAGAACCTAACTTTGCTGTTAACCCATTTTATAACATTATTTTGGTGTGAACCTTCATAAAACAGAAACCCTACCAGTAACAATTTGAACCATTGTTCACTTGGACCAGCACCAAAACCCGTGACTTTTGTCGGACCGGTGTTTATTTGTGTAGAGCACACCCTAGTATGGTTGGCTGTTCACATCTATAAAAGCCAACGGAGTTAAAAATGCAAAGATTGATTGGTCTATACAAAACGTGGCAGATGTGAAAGTGCCTGAAGGTAAGGTTTACAGCAGAAGCTCGCAAGGATTTTGTGCAAATGCCAAATGGGCATGAATGGATATGAATTAATACAAATGGATATGAATTTTCTGTGACCCCAAGCCTTCACCATTCTACATTTTTTTTTTATTCCAAATTTATAATTTAGCACCACTGTAACATAAAAACCAATTTACTTGCACTGACCAGTCTAAAGCAAGGGTTAGCTTATATTTCTTGACAAAATCTTTTCAAAAAGTCAAGAGGAATGTATGAAATGGCACAACTCTCCACGGTCACATCCAACCATGAATAATACATAACAAATAGAACGTGACGGGGCTTGTTGTTATAGAAAAATAAATCCCCATCGGTGTTTTGTGATACGGATTAACTCAAAATAGAGAAGCCTGGTTTATACTTGATGCATGACTTGTGTTTATGGGCAGAAGCAGCAGCAATGTACGCGTCACAGTTCACATACATGCCTGCGTGCTTTATGTATGTTTTGGAGGATTGAAAATGACAGTCTACGTGGCACGTCGGAGCCAAAACATCTCTGTTAATCTGTTTTTAAAGAGTTCATGTACATTGATGTTTTTCTTTAAAATTTCTGCTGTCATTGTGATTGGCGTCATGACCTGCATCTCAAATTGAAAACTCTGACCTGACATTCAGAAGTATTTACTTATCTAAAATGTCCAGAAGAATGGTATGCAAAAAGGTCTGAAGGCGGCATGAGAGGTTTATAAAATTCAAACACTGACTGTAATGTGACAACCGGGTAGTGTTAGAACTCAATAATGGTTTAGAGTAGCACATAAGTATGCGATCGGAGACAACACTAGCTTGTTTAGCACTGGCAGATGGACAGGGAACTTGGTTGCTAGTGCCGAGTGTTAGAAAAAAGACTAAAACAACGTGTACACTCTTCATTTAAATGTGGTTTGATTGAATGTGACTCCTAGTGATATTTCAAAATATTAGCACACAAAATCGAATTCCATAGCTACAGTGGTATTTCTAATATTCATTTCGAATATAAATAAATAAATAAATAAATAAATAAAAAGAGAGGATATTTGGAACCCCTGGTTTACAGGAATGTACACACATTAAAACGCCAATGTCTGACTCCCTTGTTTCTTAGTTTTAAAAATCATCTTTAAACATTTTATAACTTACCCCTCCTCGGGGACAGAGTGGTAGGCAGTGCGACATTCCCTGTCCGCTAATTCCACCTCCAGGTCATCGTCTGGGAACTCGCCCAGCTCCTGCATGAGCTCGGCATCTCCGCTGCGTAGCTGTGACATCAGGAATTCCTCCACATCCACCGGATCCACTGCGTCGTAAGACTGAGGCTGAACAAACACGAGCACTGTTAATATACAGCATAGATCCCGCACATAAAATAGCAGTTTAGGTATTTCTGCAACACAGTGTGGCCAAAAACGTCATCAAACCTAGAATACACATCTGCTCTATCTGGGAGTCATATGGAGATATATCTTCATTAAAGTTTGTAGAAAAAAAAAACCTTTACATTAATACATTGCTTACGCACCACTCTCAGGGATTTCCTTATTCATGACTATTCAGCAAAGTGAGACAGCCCTCTAGCACAAAGCAGAAGCCACAGAACTTGAGCCCAACTTCACGGAGTTCATTTCCCTTCCCTGGTTCTGCAATCGCTCCTCAAACCACAATCGATTAGCTAAAGGCATGGTCAGGACTTGCACAATACCGAGCATACAGAAAATTATCATGGTTCAGTCTTCGCTTTTAAACAGATCTAGACCTACGATGAAATTGTAGTGTTTACTCTTCATGGCGAGCATTCACATGTATTAATGTTGTAGTAATTCGGAAGAGCTTCACGCTCAACAATCGTTCCAGCAGGAATGAAGAAACAACGCGCGTATAAGAAAAGCCTTCCTTTATACGGGCGGCCACATCTCCAGCTTTTCTATCCAGCACAGAATATTTTTCCAGAACCAATATTACCCATAAGCAATAACAGAGCATGGAGAAAGCACGGCGCCAGCGCAGTGCTACAGCAGCAGCCTTGAAGCCACAGTCCAGCCCTCTTTAGGAGGGCCACTAGTGTGTCAATGATAATTCATGTCATCGGACAATAATGTGCTTTATTCTCTTGAATATTTGATGTTCTTCCCAAAGAAAAGATTCATTATTTTCTTTAATAATGAATATAACAATAATTAACAAGTAACCAGGAAACTCAATAACCTTGCTGGAAAAACAGGGCTGGAGGGATGAGGCCGTTAAGAATTTTGCTGTAACTGCACAGTTGAAACTATGCACTGCCTTCAGTAATGACCAACTATTACACGGGACAATAACAGCTGGGCATGTTCGATCATGACTGTGCTCAGGCATGTTGGTGAACAACTTAGCAGTGCGTCAGTGCCTCGAGTACTAATTCATCCACGCAGCAGCCCAGAGCGAGACCCGGAGATACAGAAAGCTTTGGGAATGACAGAACCGTGGCTACATCACAAAGCGAATGCTTTGTGAAAGAGTCAATCGTTTTATCGTTTGTTCACTAGGTTTATTTTTAGATCAGTTGAAAAACAACAGGACATGAAATTGTAATTAAGAAGAAATTGCTATTAAGAAGGATGAGCTTAAACGTTATGGGACAAATGGCAAAAATGTATGTTGGGCCATGCAAAAGCTCCTGCAAGCCAGGAGGCAGGAGAACACCAGCACTAAATTGTGGAAGAGTATAAATGACCTACAGACATAACAAAGGAAAAAACACTGGCTGCGTGAGGACATTTCGCTGGCATGGTTCGTCTTCTTGTCGCCTTAGAGGGAAGAGTCGCTACTGATCAATACGGAGCTATTCGGACTGATCAGCTCCATCCTAAAGGAAACATGTCGATCCTGATGGGCGTGATCGCTTCCAGGATGACGCAGTGCACGGGGATCACTGAATCGTTTCACGAGTATGGAAATTATGTAAATCATATGCTGTGGCCTTCTCAGTCACGGGCTCTCAAACAGCTGGGAATAACTTTGGGCTGCAGTGTTAGACAGCTCTCTGTACCACCAGCATCAAAACACCGACTGAGGGAATATCTTCTGGAAGAATAATGTCCATCTCCAGTACGGGTCCAGAGGTGTGCAGAATCTATCCCAAGGTCACTTAAGCTTGGCAGTTTTGGAGGCCCAAACATCTTCCTAAGACATTTTTATTCTGGGTTTTATTTTAATTTATCACCTGTCTGTCTATATATCTGTCTATTAGTCCAATTTGGAAAGTTTATGATTTAGTATTATGTCCTTTTCTGCTATTTGAATGTTAAGTTACTCAAGTCAATCTCTCTCTCCTTTATTTTTCAGCAAACCAGAAGCAGTTGTACCTGATCTATTAACCGGTGTACTGTTGCCAATTAGGAACGTGCCTAAATAAGCACATTTCTCTCACCATACTTGTCAAAGTATAAAGAAATTTCCAGCATTACAATATGTATAGTAATGTATTTATTTCTGCAAAGCTGCTTTGTGACAATGTCCATTGTTACAAGAGCTATACAAATAACACTGAAATGAATTAAATTCATGATTTTCGCAAAGACTGAGGATCTTGCTCTCCTAGCTATCAGCTTACACCAAACAACCAAGATGACACATCAACTCTAACAAAACTCTAATGACTTTATTCCAACGTTGCAAATTTGAGACGTTTGGTGTAAGGCCGGCATTAGACTCATAAGCATAAGCAAGACTTTCAATGCAAGTGCTGAACAGCCATCTTCGCAACCCATGCAATTCTCTGGAGAAAGGATGCCTAAGCAAAAAGCTCTTCTATGCATGCTCATTAAACCCAGCATCAACACGCAGCGATGGGCCCTAACTCATCGAACCTATCACACACAGCAAGCCTGTCATCACAACTTCCTGTTCTTCACCGATTTACATTAAAGTGTTCACATACTCTTCATGAATTATTAGAAAGAACTTCGTTACCTATGGTAAGTCACAACACTTTACAGCTGATGGAGCAGGTGCATCCCTGGAAACCTAAAAATAGAAAGCCTCGCCCGGCGTCTTCTCAGCCAGTGATGGGACAAGCAACAAAATGGCGACGCCGGAAACAAAAACCCTGGGTGCTTGTTTCTGCACAACTCTTCCCCTATAAGCTGCTTAGCGACACGCCATGCCGTCAGACGTCTGATAAGAGGATGTGACGTCATCACCACTTCCTTTACCAGTTCTGGTGAAAATGCAGAAGCACATAATCTAGACAGGGACAGACGTTTCCAGCAGGTGTCGTATGGATTTTGACATCTGGCTAACAATTTACGGCCATGCGCACGGTCACGCCTTTTCTTCTTGACTTTAAGAGTCGGGTAATAACGGACACACACTGCCAAATAATAACTGAAGATTATCAAACCTATCACTGAAATACTCGACAATAACCTACATACTATAGGTATGTAAATTGATAATGTGTACTAAAGCTTGTGAAGGTTTAGCGAGAGTGGCTAATAAATATTAAATCTGAGTTCAGAGATTAAAGCTTCTGACCAGGCAGCAATCTGTAATATTAGGGCATTACTTGAGAATAGCTGTTGCGTTTCGTGACTTCATGTGCTTATATGGGCATACGTGATTACGCAATTAATCCCGATTATTGCTCAAATAACTGCAATTAGGTAACTGTTGGAGGTCTGAGTCGTTACAGAACAAGAAAATAACAAAACACTGAAAAAAAACAACCACAAAACAATAAATATATAAACATCTGACAAACTTGTGAAAAAGAACTGATTTATACCGGTGAAATAATGTTATAAAGTGCACCATGGCAGGTGTTGTTAATCATTAATAACGCTATACATTTATATCAGATCAATGAGGCACGGTTATGTGACCTCTCGCTGACACGTCTCTGCACGCCTCTGTGACGAGCAGGGATTAAGTTATTCAAACGCTTCCAGCATCCAAAATCCAAGCACATGAATGATTGTGTGTATGTATGTGTGTGTGCGCGTGTGTGTGTTTAAGCTGTAAGGTAATTGGAGGATGGAATGATCTGGTAGACCTGACCCATTTCCTGCAGAGGAGGATCAGAGGCAGGTTAGAGATTAACCACACACACACGCACGCACGCACGCTTACACAGACTATACCCGTACACACATTTGAATCCACATCTACCTCCTTGCTTCCACACACACACACACACACACACACACACACACACACACACACACACACACACACACACACACACATACATGCTCGAAATAAAGAACTACACACAGTGTCATGTTTTATTCACATAATCTTCAGAGACACACAGTAACTCTACACCATAAACCCAAGCACACAAAATGCACAATGATTGAAAGGTAGAAAAGGGAAATCACTCACAACGTTGAAACAGATGGATCCAGAGGCGCTGGAGCTGTTGCGGTGGTGCAGGCCGCTCGGAACAGTGCCATAGCTGAGCCCGCTGAAGTGCCTGCGGATTTCTGCAGATGAGTGCCTGGGATACGCAGCACGGAGGGAGGACGACAGAGAGAGTTGCAGAGAAGAAAGAGGTGACACAGTTTAGTTCAGCTCTTCAGGGACAGAGTCTGCACTGGCTGATTTAACTCTAAAGTGCAAGGTAACAATACAACTGCTAGCTTCTGCTGTAAGCAGAAAAACCTGTGCTTATCTCAGGCGTTCTGGTCATAATAAAGTCATACTGAACATCCTTTTAACGCACTTTTTTTCTTTGCAATTGTGTTCTGTGATGTCTTTAATCCCACCATCCGGTGACACACAGAAGAGACTGGGTTCCCTTTTGAGTCTGGTTCCTGTCAAGGTTTCTTCCTCATGTCAGCTATTGAAGTTTTTCCATGCCACTATTGACTCCAGCTTACTCATTACACATGGAAATGTACCTCTGAAGTATTTATTTTGGTAGAAGCACTGAACAAATCAAACTGAAAATCAAGAATAAAATCAGGCTCGGTTGTGGTTCCACAAAAGCGGATTAAACTGCTTTTCCGGATTCCCTCACAGCCTTCAAGAAAAAAACTAAACGAAAGACTCCGACCTTCCGAGAGCAACTGAACATGGACGCAGAATCAGTTCTCTACTTCTGAAAGCCTGTGCATGTCTAGCTAGATAACTGCTTGCTTTCGCCATGTTTCTTATGGTTACAAGTATGTAACTATTATTGTTATTATTATTATTAGACTAGCATGATGGATCAGCAGTATTGCTGCTTCCCAGCTCCAGGGTCCCTATTATGATGCAGAGTTTTGCTGTCTATGAGCATGTTCTCCCTGTATCTACATGGGTTTCCTCCAAATTCTCTGGCTTCCTCCCAATAACATGCCAGTATGTGGATTGGCTATTTGAAATTGCCCCCAAGTATGAACGTGTGTACATGGTGCGGTGCCTTGTGATGCAGTAAGGCCCCATCCAGGGTGTATTTCTGCCTCATGCCCCATGTTCTGGAGCCATTGGTTTCAGATCCTCACTGAGATAAAGCAGTTACAGAGGTTGAAGGAATGAATGATTACAGCACTACTGTAACATCTTTGCAAGACTGCAGAGTTGTAGTGTGACGTTTCAGCACTTGCACCTGTTTATCGGTAGCATTAGAACTTTACGCCTGAATTCTGCCTTATCTGCATTATCTCAAGTACATCCTAACCCTTGGGTGAGCGAACTCACAAACTCCCGGCGCTGCCACAGCCATCTGGGACTGTGCTCTCTGGGTGGGAGGGATGACAATACTCTCTCTCCTGTCAATCACAGCAGCATTGGGAAATAGTGCAAATATAGCGCTTTGTGTATACTGCCCTGTGAAGCAGCATGAGGAACAGTTGAAAAAAAGATGCCCATGGTTGACTTTATGTTCTGGATAGAAGGAGATCTGGCTGGGGGTGGGAACTGGCAGGAGACCAGATTGGGGAAGAGTAAGGAGAGAAAAAGAGTGCTTCCCTAGCAGAAAGGGGTCTAAACGGAAACTATCTTAAAAAGCTAAAAATCTCTACCTACTCTAACAATTCTATGAGAGTAGATTTGGAGTGATTGGCTTTAATCCAATTGTTAGTATGCACGGTTTACTGACCCACTTCACTCCACCCATAATGGAAAGGGACTACAACAGTCCCACTCTACTACTGACTAGATATTACTTGGGTGCTGGATCATTCTCAGTGCGTCATTAAGTTTGTATGGCACTGGTAAGAGTGCATCTGGTGCAGCGTCGTGCCTTTGGGTTTTTAAACGCCTCAATGACACGACTGTGAAGCCAACAGCATCCTCTGAAGGGCTACATGACAATTACACATCCTCTATAACCAAAACACACACTATGTAAAAACCACAAGAACACTACTGCACCACAAACATAGCACCGTCCTGTAATCTCATTCCTGTGCTGAGAATGATCCACCATCCAAACACTGGTCCTTTAGTGATCCCTTTCTATTCATGATTATGGTAGAGGGCAGCTGACGAATTGTGTATATGGGAATAATGTACGTACGTCACATACAAGTGGCAAGGCTTAGCTGATTAATTGGGCAATGAATGATGGCAAAAGATATAGGTGTACATCAAAAAACTACTAACTAGTGTATACAGTACCAGTCAAAAGTTTGGACACACCTACTGTTTTTCATAGGTTTTTTCTTTATTTCTTTTTTGCTTTCTATGTTCAACATTACTGAATTCATCAAAACTATGAAGCAGCACGTATGGCGTATACTGAATTATGTGGTAAACAAAAAAAAGTGTAAAAAAAACCAAAACAAAATATGTTTCATATTTTAGATTCTTCAAAGTAGCCACCATTTACCGTGATGGTACAATCGGCATTATCTTAACCAGCTTCAT
>JAQQZR010000039.1:12644116-12657481 GCA_030068235.1 Notoglanidium macrostoma | reverse complement strand
GGCAGGTCGCCAGTCCACCACAGGGCCAACACAGACAAACAGCCACACACGCTCGCATTCACACCTATGGGCAATATGGGAGGAAACCCACGGACATGAACGTGCAAACTCCACACAGAAAGGCACCCTGGGTGACCCGGGGATCGAACCCAGGACCTTAAAATCTTGCTAACCACCGCACCACCCACTGATATGTCTAACAGCCTAATTGATAACAGTAACCTGTAAAGAACGTTAACGTTGGTTTGGGTGCACCTCAGATATCTCTATCTGTAGTTTAGATCATTTCTCCTCGTTACCCATATGCTATTACGTTTACTGGACATGGAAAAAAAAATACAAGTGTGATATGATGATGATATTGAAGGACCTGGAGGTCAGCTCAGCTCCAGCAGGGGGCGATGTGCACGTGAAGATTAGTGAGGATTGGTGCTCTAGTGGTTAAACAGGTGAATCACAACAACAATGGAATGATTTTATCACGCGGATTTCGACTAAAACTCCAACCGGGAAAAAGCAAAGAAAAAGCCCCCCAACTTGAGATGCGAAGATCCTTTTTGCAGAGAGACCTGGGAAATCTCATGAATATTCATGAGGAAACTGCTACCCGATTGGCCGCTTTAATGGTTCACTAGTTTATAGAACAAAATAATATTTCTAAGAAAATGTTATTGCCTCGTGTTCCTTTGTTTTAATGTGAAACGAATAGAAATTGTAGTACTGTTTCTAAAGTGTTGTCTGTTACACTAATCGACCTTTTACTAAAAAGCATTTAAAATTTTAACTTAGGAAGCAATTTTGAAAGAATGTCATATCTAGACACAAAGTTAATAGCTTATATTTTAAATTTGATATTTATACTCTGTTGACAATAAACGAACCTAACAGTACTACTAAAATAACCTGTTATTTGGATGTGATGTAGTGATAGCTTGCTGTGTTTAAGTATGAGATAAAACACAAAACGGATGTGCGGTTATAGATGATTTCCTCTAATATCAAATGTTTCCTCTTATCTCACAGCATTTTGTTAATATTTGAAAATGTATATTAAAAAAATATATCATTTTTTGTAACCGTGTATAATACAAACAGTTGCGGTCAGAAGTTTCCATACACAGATATGAATGTTATCATGAACATGAATGTCATGGCAATATAGCGCTCTCAGTGACTTCTTTGAACTGTTCTTTTTGCTTGTCAGAATGATTGTAGATCTCGGTATGATCTTTAACAGAAAAAAAATTTGGTGCACAAGTTTTAACTTATTTTGGGTTTTCTAAAATCAACACAGGGACAAAGTGATAAAGACCAGCCACTTAGATTATTAATTCAGTGGTGCAGACAGTTCCAAATTGTGTGTTAACTTGCTAAGGCCTTTAAACTTCCTGTTAGTGATCATGATTGACTACAGCAGGTTTTACAAGCAAACAAGTTTTACATCACCATGGACTGAGAGGCTGCTATCCAAGTCCCTGCTCCAAAATCGACACCTTCAAGCTCCACTAAAGTTTTTAGTTGACCACATGGACAAAGAAAAAGCCTTCTTTGTCAGTTTTATAGTCAGATGTGACAAAGATTGAGTTGTTTGGCCACAATGACCAGAGGTACAGAGGAACCTATACCAACTGTTAAGCATGGTGGTGGCAGCATCATGCTCTGGGGCTGTTCTGCTGCCAGTGGAACTGCTGCTAATAACTTTCAGTTATTATAAAAAAGTTATTATACAATAGCTAAAGTTATTGCTGCTGCTGATGTATTAAATGGATGGAATAATGAAGAACCTCAGAATTCATCTGCGTAACCTCAAACCATCAGCTAGCCGGTTGAAACTTGGGCATAATTGGGTGTTCCAACAGGACAATGACCCCAAACACGCATCAAAGCTGGTTGTGGAATGGAGAACGCAGGATAACTTTATGCTTAAAAAACAAGTCCTGCACTCAACCCTATCAAAAATATGAGGACTGTGCATAAAAGTCGGGTCCGTGCCAGGAAATCAATCAATTTAATTGAACTCTACCAATTCTGCCAAGAAGAGTGGTCAAATATCCAACCAGACTTCTGCCACAAGCTTGTTGATGGCTACCAAAAGTGTCTGGTCAAGGTTACTTACTAAGGGACATTTAACCAAATATTAGGTGTGCAGTTAAGGACAGAATTATTAGCCCCCCTAAAGAAATGACACAAAACTCTTAATATTTCCATGGAAATGACCATAACAAAAACTGTTGTATTGCTTCCAAAAGAACAAAGACAAAATCTCCGTAAAGTTTGATTAAGATATTCTATCCATGTGCTGAATTTTAACAAGAAAACTGAAAAATGACCAGGCCAAAATTATTAGCCACTTATTATTGTTTAACAGTAGGAACTGTGTTTTTAGGGCCTCTCCCTTCCTTCTCCAAACAAAAGCAACATCCCTGTGACCAAACAGCTCAAGTTTAGTCTCATCAGACCAAAGAACAGACTTCCAAAACTCATTACAATGTCTCAATGTTCAAGGGCAAACTTCAGTCGGGCGTTGATGTGCCGTTGTTTCAGCAATGGAGTTTTTCTTGGATAGTGACCTCAAAGTCCTCCACGATGACGAGCTCTCACGGTCTTCCTTGACACAACAACTCCAGAGGAGGCCAGCTCAGCAACAATCACCTTGGCAGAGACCCGGGGATCCTCATTGTCATCTCTGATTATTTTTCTGTCCAAAGTTTTTGAAATCTTTCAGCCATGTCCAGGTTTGTTTATAACAGATTTTGTCTCCTGGTGCTTTGCAATGACGCATCGTACAGCTGTTCTAGACACTGTGAAACATTTGGAAATGGCAGTGTAGCCTTCACCCTCACAATGAGCATCTACTATCCTCTTTCTGAGGTCCAGACTAATTTCTTTTTTTCTTTTTTTTTGGCATGATGATATTGCTTCTTACCAAAAGTGTCAGAGTAGCCCAAGTGTTCAAGTGCCACTGGCCATGTTAACCAGAGTTCCTTATGTAAAGGTCATTGCTGATTGATTACTCAGGTGTGGTTTGAAAGTTCGGGTGTGATTTTAAAACTAATTGAATGGTCAGGTTTGTCTTGAAAGAGAAAAAACACAGGGGGCTAATAAATTTGTCAATTTTGGGCCTTGTCATTTTTCAGTTTTCTTCTAAAAATTCAGCACATCGATAGAATATCTTAATCAAACTTTGCAGAGATTTTGTCTTTGTTCTTTTGGAAGCAATACAAGTATTAACAGTTTTTGTTATGGTCATTTCCAAGGAAATATTAATATTGGTTTTGTGTGATTTCTTTAAGGGGGGGCAATAATTCTGACCTTAGCTGTATAATTTTGACCGTGTTGATTTCAGAAATACTGAAATAAATGAAAACTTGTGCACAAAATTCTTGTTCCCCCATCCCCCCATCAGAGATGTACATTCTTCATTCCCACATTTCTCAGTGTCTGATAATGTCTAGTCCGCCTATTGATCTATACCATTTATATTCATAAAATTTGCCTACATTAATATTTAACATGGGGACTCCATGGAAGTACCAAGATATGTCTACTGACAAGAACATCTCACACGCCGCTATAAAACCTCACACAGAAGTATAAAACACAGGTACTTTAATTGACATTTCAAGGAAGGTGTAATGAAGCTGTAGATCAATCGCAAATCTGTACTCAACTCAGAACCTGTGCAAAACCAACTGACTGAAAGTAGCTCTTTGCTATTCTGTACGAAGTTCACTTTGAAATGAGCTATGTTGCTATAAAGCCAAAACACTGTTTGCAATTTTTTTTCATGCAAAATTAAATACAGTGACCACATGTATACAAGACTTCAGAAATATGTATATAAAGTGTCTATCACAAAGCTGTACAGGTCTTCAGAAATGTTAAATAAGTTAGAAATGGAAAATGAAGTCGTATTCAGCCATGACTACCCCGTCTCACATTCTCATGTATAACGTAGCTCAAGAACAAGACACATGTAAGTTTAGAAATCATAGAGAATGGTAAACTGACAAACATATATATACATTCAAAGAAACATACTGATGCGTCACAAAAATTTATGTATGCATAACCAGATGCTGCCTTTCACCGATTTGTACTTTACAACTGCTCCACTGATATCCTGCTGCTTGAAGTAAATTCAGCTTTGTCTTGCTCTCACATGCTCTTTCTCAGCTTCTCAAGTGCAGCCTCCTTTTCCTGCAGAAGGTCTTTAAGGCGTTTGATTCTCTCCTGTCGTTTTATCTCCTCAGGGTCCAGCAGTACAGAGGAGTACAGTTCGCTAGGTATTTTGTAACTCGTATAGGATAATTGAACTGAGGACGAAACTCTCTTCACCTCGTTCAGTTTGTTTGGTATCCGAGTGCCTGTTTCTAACTGACTGCTTGTAGATGTATCACAAGGTTGGTCTTGGGTGCACCTTGAAGGGCTGATGCATGTTCCTGTCGTTGCTGTTTGACCCTCAGGTTGACTTGTCGAAATGGCAGCAGTGGGCAAAGTACTTTCAACATCCTTACTGACATGCGACTGGCTACCAGGTGTTACTTCATCTCCAGAATTTCCTGTTGCGCTGTTGCTGTTTGTTGAGCTTGAACCGGAATCTGCCAATCTCTCAACTGTAATCACATCTCTGTTTGATTCACCTGAAACACTTTTAGATGAATTAACGCTAGAACAGGGATTTGGCTTCTCTCGTGGTTTGGACACCAAGTTTCCAGCCACTCCTCCTACCTTAGTTCCACAGGGACATGCAGTGCACACTCTCCCACACCCCTTGCTTGAACGAGGCGGGGTTTTCCGTAACCCTGGACAACAATCTGGACTGTCACTTTGACAGTTGGCAGTATGAGTATGTGAAGGCTCTTCCTCTGCACCATGACACATCTGGAAGACCGGTCGGTCTGTACTCTGTTCTGCTGATGCACTGTCAATCTCATAGTCACATTCGGCTAAAGCGCTAGAGAGAGGTGAAGAATGTGTGTCAATTAATGAAAAGCTATCCGAGCTATTTTTCTCTCCATTCCTCTCCAACCGTTTTCTTTTGCCAGTTTTCACTGGTTTGGATACCTGCATACAAACACAACAAATGTAAACAAACCAGACAAAACTCTTCATATTGCACTTATTTCATTACATGTATATACATACACATATGTTCTTAGGGAGATGACACAAACAAATCATTACAGCCACTAACTAACCCTAACCCTATTGTAAGCCGCTTCGAATAAACACATCTACCAAATGAACAGATATTTGATGTGAAAATTAACTGAAGCGCTTGGTCTACATTTTCACGATTTTATGCACCGCATTGCATGAATGAGCAGGTGTACAGGTACTTCTATTAAAGCGGCCAGTGAGCGGGTTACAACTAACATCTATTTGCGAGCTGATACGGCAGCACTCTGAGAAATGTACGCAACAAATATAATGCAACGTTTTTATTCATCGTGAATAAGGCTGATATAGCTTTATCCTACTAAGTCTTAAACAAACAAGAATAAGAATAAAGATAAATCTCACCTGTGTCTGAATCAGCTGATTGATTTTTCTCTCGATCTTTGAGTCACAAATCAGTTTGCGAATGCCATCTAGTGTGCGTTTATTAATTAACCTTCTCTCGTTCTGCGAGTGACCTTCCTGTGCCTGTGACTCCTTAGACATGTCGATCTTTTCTAAATAAACACTCAAATCAGTGGTAATCCCAAAACTCTGTCTGAGTTCAGAGTCACTCTTAGGCTGATGTGTTTGGTCTGGAACCATTTCCTCAAAAGACTGTTTAAAAAAAAAAAAAAGAAAAGAAAGAAAAGCAAAGAAAAAAGAAACAAGCAAATGAAATAAGCAAGTAAAAACAGCACAACACGTACACACGTTAACTTTTACCTAGTGACGTTAGTCTACTTATTGTAATATTTTTAATAAAAATAAACTGCAGGATGAAGACAAAACACAAAGCCATTATACCTCTACATGTTAGGATTGCGATGTTTACATTAAACACGTTCATGTACCATGGAAAAAAAAAAAAACTGATTTGCATGATGACTATGTGAATGCTGATATTGCAAGAACATTTAAAAAATGACATGAGATTGTATAACTTGGTAGGTTCAATCACTGCAGACAAAAGATATTTTTCTATGCCTATACAAGTACTACAACTGCTAACTTAAGATTAGTCCTTTTAGCTTATAAGGCCTTTAAAGTTGCGGTACCTTTTCAGTAACATCAGCCTGTTGACCACAAACTACTTCTATTTTCGCTGACAGGGCTTCGTTTCCTTCAAGAGCAGGTCCATTCGCAGGCACAGCGTCACATTTACTCGCATCCAGTTCAGCACTACAGGTACTGTTCAGTTCACCACCTGTCTCCATGCTTTCTGTGTCTAATTTCGCGTTGTCTGTATCTTTCACACAAACGGTCACAGATGCCATGTCTGTGACATCCTCGCTGGTCTCGGTCTCTGATGACTTTGGTGGAATGTATGACACAAATATCACATTAGAGTCATCGTCGTGCTCACTTACGGTAGTTGAACTCTCTTCATCATCATCACACAAATCAATGATGTCATTTGGCTTTTTATTGTCTACAGGACTTTTTGGGTCTTGCGTTTGACTCATGTTTGCTGTACCTGTACCTAAAGCAGTGATAGGGGACTGGGCAGATTTTCTGGGCTGCGTCTTGCTTTCTGCATTAGTAACCATATCCTTGGTGACTTCAGAATTTTTTTTAGCCACAAAGAACACTTTACCGTTACACATCACAAGGGCATTGTCATTCCCTGGAGTAACCGTTTCTTTGCTGACGGTAGTCGACTCGGCTTCTTTTGCAACTTGGTTTGGAAACCTTGATTCCATGTGCTTGACTGCTTTTAAGATGTCTGAGGACATGCTGGGTGAGGTCACAGGTATGAGGTATGGAGCTCTGCTTCCTGCCCTCTCTTCAACCACCCATTTCATTGGGGTGCTGCCCCCCTGTTTGTTCCTAGGAGTTTCCTCTGGGCTTTTCACAACGCTCGCCACAGATGTGTGACTCAAAGTCTGGGGAAGCTCACTGGGGTTTGTGAGACATGGCGCTTGTTGGTCTAACTTCAGCGAGCTGACCGGAGACACGTACAGGACCATTGGTAATCCTTTCACAGGGTTGGAGTCATTTGTAGAGTGACATATTCTGTTTTTGATGGACGATGGGAGTGCGGAGGCTGGGAGGGTCCGAACTGTGGCATTAGATGGGATCTGAAGGTAATGTCCACTCGGAAGTGCAGCTGGTTTCACAGTGTTTGGCAGCTGTGTGCTGTTGGTAACGATCACAGCCTTGTTATTAGGCTGAACGGGTGATTGCAACGTGTTCTGTGCCATGTTATGAGTGATTAGTGGGACATGTACTTGGTTGGCAGAGGACTGTAATAAGGCATTAGATCCCTGGTGCTGAGTTTTCACTGAATTAAATACAGTATTCACTTCGAGCGGGGATTTTAAGATGAAACGTCCGTCTGCTGTTGGCTGAAGTGTTGGGATTCTGTTCTGGGGTAAAGGCACAGGAGATGTGTGAGCAGGCAGACAGACATTTCTCGAAGGTAGAGCCTGTGAGTGAACAAAGTGGCCGTTCACTTTCTTCACTGGAATCAACTTCATGACATTTTTCCCATCAGGTCCCACTGCAGGCATTGCCTGGTAATAAACACCTGTTCCACTGTGTAGAGAAAGAAAAGGAAAAAAAACAAAACAGGTTATTACTAAAGGCAACGGTTGCTTTTGAAGCTACTATTATAGTAAAATGCACAATTTCAATAGTTAACATTACTATAATGGAACGAATTTAAATGGAATCTACGGTGCATTGCGACAGACATTTTTACAGGCAAAATGCCTAAAATTAATATAACACTGATACACTGAACATGTATTCGCACTGTACATTACATGTGACACGTCATGCATTTGTTAAATAACAGGAATTTGACCAGTAAATAAACTCTGCAGAGAAGTGAATAAATGTACTTTTCTAATCACACAAGCAATACAGAGTGAAATCCGGGTCTGATATAGCAAGGCTAAAACCTGTTCAATTTTCATCCTTCACAAACTACACTCGAATATTTACATGAATGCAGTAAAAATTAATTGGAGACAGGTGAAACGTTAATTAGCAAGCTAGCTGCCTAGGAGTAGTTTGAGTAGCTGTTGGCTAGCTAGCGAATTGTTTAGCTAATTTCCAGTCAGTTGGGGGGAAATAAACAAGTTGTAGTTTTTTTCTCATTTTTGTTAACTCAAGTCAGTTGGGTTGTAACCGGTCTGTTTTTTTTTTTTAAGTAACTGTTACATTTGGAAGGTCGCGGTATTTTTTAAATGTGGCTAAGCAGAGTTAGCGGTGTAACTTGCTACATCACCAGCCAGGGCCACCGAAACAAGCGCCATTTCGCCTACGCGACGTTATAAAACACACTTCCTATAATTGCCGTATAGAGGTAGGAAATGTACTTACCTCTGCATTGTGAATATAAGTAGACATCCCACTTGGGGGGGGAGGCTGAAGAACGACCTTAAAATTTAATTTTTCTTGAGATTACATTTCCCTTCGTCCGTGTGAAGGCGGATACGATGAGGAGCTTTCAGAGAAAACGGGCGGAAGTACGTTTGCCTTTGGGTTTTTTTTTTAACTGGCGGCCAGAGGTAAACATGAAGGGTTTGCCACTACACGAATAACTGAAGAAATCTTCATCTTAAATGATAGTTTAGCTACAGTTACATTATAGTAGTCTCTCTGAAATGTTTTATATTATAGAGGTTAATAGTAGTGGTATGAGTAATGTGTTTTTAAACACTTGTCGTGCATCAGTGTCCCAAGTAAATGTGGTAAATGCACAGACTTTAAGAACGCACCATCATGAAATCTACAAATCATTTATTTGTACAATAAAAACATTAAAAAAAAATCAACATTCTTGTAGCACCATATAAACGGACATTTTACAGAGACCTCTGTGAGCTTCTACTTGCGTTTGTCCACCCAGGCAAAGAAATTACACCTTGCCTGTGGATTGGATGTGTGACCCTGAGGACGGGCGCATACAAAAAACTGCCGGCCCAAATTGGGTCCGGGTTTTTTTACAGTCCGCAACACGCACGGCTCGTTGTGTGCGTTACACAGCGGTGGCTGGGGTGGTCCATGCAAAACTGATTTCCAAAACTCTGGGCAGGACCCTTTCTTGGTCTCCTGCTTGAGTGAGGCATTGTTTTGGATCTGATCATCATCTTCCACGGTATTTTCGACCTTGAAACGACTTGTTCCGTCCTTCACGTTCGCCTCAGTGTGGCACTCTGTAGGCATGCTGTGGGTCACAGTGCAGCTGTTGATATCATTTTCTATACCTTCCTGGATCTCAGGCATGATGCACTCATTCTTCAAACCTGTCTCAGAGGTCTCAGCTGAGATTAGGCTCTGGCTTGAAGATACCACTGGGGTCAGTTTAGGTTTAAAGAAAGTCAGGAGACTGCCCTGGGGTTGAATTGCCTTTTTAGCATGTTTGCTTTTTTTCCCTTTGAACTCTGGTAGTCCATCTGAAGGTCTCTTGTTCCCAGAACTCGCACCTGCTGCCAGAGGATTGAGGTTCTCACGAATTTCCCCAGCCTCTTGAGATCCAGGCAAGGGTTTTTCAATATCTCTGCCATCTGTGTGTTCTTCAGTCACTTTAACAAGGAAACGCAACAGTTTCTGCTGCTTCCCCATGAACTCAGGCATATAACAGGTACACAGAGCTGGGCATCTAGGACTGGGTACAGAAGTACAGCTTAGCCTAGCCCATATGGGACAGTGATCAGAACCCTCCACTTCTGGCATAATATCTGCATTCAGAAAGTTTGTCTCGACTAGCAAACAATTGGCCAAGATATAGTCGATGCGGGTGCCATAGTTGGTTTGCCTAGCACCCGTCCGTGTAGACCAGCACGTGAAGGCATTGGCACGTGTAGGATGGAAATGGCGGAAGGTGTCAATAAAATTACCACCAGACCCACAATTCTGGGAGGGCTCAGAACCTTCCTCCTCATCATTCCTGTTTTCTTCCTGCCCAAACAGGAATCTGTCCAACCACTTTCTGCCTGGATTGTCCTCAAAGTTCTCCTGTGTGAGGAAAATAAAAATGAGAAAGTTTGCAGAGTCCCATAGTACAAATTATTAATAACATTTAAGAAGCCAACAACAAGAAGGGACGATCTTTAATGGTCAGACCAACAACCAAGTTAAAGATTATACTTATAAGGCTATGAATCACTACATGTTCGTGTGTAGTGTAGTATTCCTGAACACATACCACATCATCCGGGTCACAGTGGTCTATGGGCTGGTGAGAGGTGTTTATATCGCCCAAAATGATCACATGACTAGAGAGAATAATAACAGTGGCAATTAAAATTCACATCAAGATAAGAAGTGCAAGGATAATGGTGCAATTCTAGTAAAGATTAATGAAAAATAATGCTGCTCTGGATCAATTCTTGCTTACCTTTGAGGCCCCAAAATAGACTCCGCTCTGCTCTGCAAGAGTTTGTAAAACTGCAATTTAAAAAACTTTCTCTCTGGCTTGTCTGGGTCTGCACGCGGGCAATACACATTGATGACCGTCAGTGTCTCTAATCCATCGGCTTCCCTGTGGAAAGTAATTACCATGCAAACAATTTTCAAAGCTCGGACAGTCTTGTGCGTCAGTATAATCAGAGGAAATCATTCTACATGATGAACAATTTTTCCATGTAAAAAATCCATCCATTATCTATAACATTTTTCAGGGTGGAGTAGGGTACACCCCGGGCGGCTCGCCAATCTATCACGGGGCTAACATAGAAACGGACAGCCTTCCACACTCACATTTACACCTAGGGTAAAACCTTAAGCCTTGAAAAGATCAGTTATTTGGTTAGCAGCTCCAGCTACATTTCATAAGGTGTGGGGGCCATTCCTGAAATATTTTGAAAGCCTTCAGACAAATCGAGGACTCATTTCAAAACCCGACTTCCAGCTCTTTTCCGGCAGGGCCCCAGAGACAAGTGTCCTTTTATATTCATAATTCTGGCTGGGGGGGGACATGATTAAAGTGAGGGACTATTCACAAACTTCTGTATAACATGTAAACAAACTTTATTTCAGTGTAGTTCATGTGAGGACCTACTCATTGTACACTCTACAACCTTGTGTGCATCATGTTTTTTTTGTTTTTGTTTGTCTAAATCTCGATAAAATGCATTCTCGAGAATATAGAATAGGCCCAAAGTTCATTAGGATTTAATAGTGCCTTCATCGTTTTCCCGTCTATGTCTCGGAAAAGCATCTATGTGATTCCGATGATCCACTATAGGGGTTGTAGAGAACATTTTAACAAACTTGGCTTTGGCAGATATACACTATATGACTGTATGTGAATATACTGAGGCTGAGGTATCGACTGAACCATACTGAAGGTAGTGACATCCAAGGTCATGTGCAAAGAGCAAGTAGATGAGGCCATGATTGAAAAGAAAAAAAGAAAAAGAAAACAGTAGAGGTTTACCCTGACTGTTTGAACTTGTGTTGGGTGATCACAGCTCTTCCTTCATAATCAAGTGACTGGAGCTCCTCTATGGAGAATTCCCCCTGATCACCATAGCAACCGACAGTCTCTCCATGATTGACAAGGCGCCCTGTCAGTCCTTCTTCTGCAGCGAAAGGGGTGGCGGAGTCTTTACAAAACGTCGCGACACCTGTTTAGATAAAGTACGGTAAAAACAAACGACAAAAACCAAACACCACTTTCGTCCGTACATGCAAATACAAAAAAAAAGTCAAAGAATAATATACCAAGTTATAAACTAAAACGGTGATAATATTTTCAATGTCATGTTAGGCCACTCTGCATGAGCTCGTTAAGCTAATGTTACCCGAGTAGCCAGTGCGTCCTCGGCTAAAGCTGAAATAAGAGTTGTATCCATCCACAATGGCAGTCCTTTCGTCCAGCAGGTCGCCTAACAGCATAAGTAAGGAATTTCATTTTTAAACCGTAGCAATGATGTGCAGCTAATCTATTACCACACCGGACACACACTCCTACAGCTCCACAGTGATGTATGCGCTTGCTAAAAGCGTTTCCGCTTTTACTTACGCGTCACTTTGGTTTCCTGCACGCATATTATATCGGCGTCGAACGAGTCAAGCGTCGACTTGATCCCGTTCTTAAAGGTTCTTATGCCATTTATGTTCCAACTAACAACCTTCATGTTTTGGCCCGCAGATAAACACCACACACTCCGGCAGCAACGTGCAGCTCTGTGTGCGGGAAGCGTACGGCTCACATCTCGCGAGATCTTAAACGCGCGCTCTCGCTGTACAACACGGAGGACTCTTGCGCGTGGCGGCGCATTCGATTAAAATCGCAGAAGTTTTCGCAGCCACTATTTAACGTCAAACTGATTTGGCGTTATTCTCGCGAGCTCCTGTGCGGCGCGCTGTGTTCAAATGGCTGATGCAAACTCTTCTGCTAATTCTACATAGCAGCTAATGCAATCCGAGCTATAGTGTAGGAATGATGTATCCCACTGTTCGTGTGACAAAGCTGTAGTCTTGCTAACTGCCTGTTTAAATGATGCACACTAATGTGAATGTTGTCTTTTATGGCGAGACTTAAAGCTATTTCAGCCTGTGTCAAGCCTTGATTGACCAGAAATGTAACGTGCTGATCAATATACTGTGTTCCTGCACGGAATAGTCAATGACACGGTAATGCTTTCAGGAAAATCTGAAGAAAATTATGTCGTTATGACGATAAAAATGATGACAAAAAATAACTCCAGCTCACAAGAAAATGGGATGAACAAAATATGCGAATGCATGGCCCTTTAGGGCTTCCGTAAGAAAGCGATCAGTAACAGTAACAAAAACAATGCACTGAATTCTGGGAAGGGTAAGCTGGCCCCAGCAGTTACATATATGAAGAAACATGACTTTACGCGCAGAAACCTTTAGGACATCTCGATAGATAAGACCGTAGTAAATTAGTGCCCCCCAAGTTGTCTCGTTATTTGGCCACCACATGGCCAATTACTTACAGCATTTAAGACTAGCTGGAGGGGGAAAAAAACGTACTACAGTAGCATTTGGAAAATACACGCAATTACAGTACAATGCATAAATAATCGCAGTTAAGAAAAGTATCTAACAGCAGTAACCAAGTGTGAGACATTTTCATGGCATTTCACATGTCTCACCAACAGGGGTAAGGCGAAATATTGATAAGAGTTTTTGTATATCTGACGTGCGCAAGACAGTAAGACTCTTGCTGGACTCATGTCTTATCTGTGCAAGGTCTAATTCCACACCACAGGCGGCTAA
>JAQQZR010000039.1:12631201-12644016 GCA_030068235.1 Notoglanidium macrostoma | reverse complement strand
AAATCAGACTGAGTTTTACACATGACCTTGTGTCTGCTGTTTTACTCACGTCTCCGAGCTCGACACACGGAAGAAGGAGAGAGAGAGATGGTTGCAGAGTCTGATAGAGATTGAACCTGAATCCAAACTTAACACCAAGAAAAACGACAGACGGCAGGTGGTGAACAAGGACATGACTGGTGCCCATTATTGATAACTCTTTTCAGGGGAAAGTAAATGCACGCTTAAAAAGTCACCAGATGATGACATGGACAACTTTGAATATTCGTTGGATTTGTTGGTTCATCTTTGGTCATTGCACCATAACCTAATCAAGTGCAAACAGTTAGATACTTGTAAAAGTATTCTAGAAAAGAGTTTAAAACCAAGAAAGAAAAGATCACCGGTGGGGCAAACAATGATCAGTGATTTGTCATTTAGAACGTCGGCTTGCACAAGTGCAACTCAATAGTCAGGCTTAATGCACTGGGGGTGAGCTGACCAAACCTGCTCTATAAACACGTACAACATCAGCATCTGTGATGTGAGCTAGAGGCTTGGTTGTCAATAACAGAACGTGAAATGCTATTTTGATTTCTTTAAAGCATCATTGATATACACATTCTCCAGGCATTTTAACCTGTACAAATGTGATCTCAGTGACTTTGACTGCATGGTTATTGGTGCCAGCCACACTGGCTTGAGTATTTGAGAAACTGCTGATCTCCTGGGATTTTCACTTACAACAGTCTCTAATTTTCACAGCATGGTGGGGGAAAAAACAAACAAAAAAAAAAAAAACACATCATCCAGTGAGCAGCAGTTCTGCAAGCGGAAATACCTTGTTGAGAGAGATCAGAGGAGATCGGCTAGACTGGTTCAAACTGACAAGGAAGGCTATGGCAACACTTTCAACCATGGTGAGATGAAAAACATCTCAGAATATAGTCAGCCCTGAGGTGGATGGCCTACAATAACAGAAGACCACAAAGGATTCCAGTCACGTCAGCCAAGAACAGGGCGCTGAAGCTGCAGTGGTCACAGACTCACCCTGACCGAGCAGGTGAATAAGAAACACATCACCCAGTCTCTGCTGCGACATGCAGATGGTAGGGTCAGAATTTGGCATCAACGCCTGAATCCATCAACTCAACCTGTCTTATGTTAACAGTGCAGGCTGCCGCTGGTGGTGGTGTACATCTGAGCAACATCTGAATGCCCCAGCCTATCGGAGTATTGTTGCCGACCACGCACTTCCATTTATGGCCACAATTTACCAATCTTATAATCTCACAATACTTCTAGCATGAGGATATGGCATGTCACAAAGCACAAGACGACTCTCTAGTTTCGTGAACATGACTAAGTATACTTGGACTAATTCTGATCTAGCCACTCTTATCAGCCATGATCCGAGTGTTTACTGGCAGGAAGGGTTTGGACCTCTGAATGCGGTGGTGAGGAACCAGAAAAAGCCAGAACTGCATGTTGGTTTGTACAGATGTACACATTCTCATCACTGCTGCTATAACAATCTCCTCAACCGAAGGGTTTTTGTGACTGACCGGAGGATTTTACAAACCTGGTGATCAGTACTAAAGAGACAGGTACATGTTTCTATCCATATTACTGTAATTACCTTTTATTATGTAGTAAGTATTATAGACCTATACAAATTCTGCCATGAGTTTGAAAACATTTAAGATGAAGTAGTAAGTTGCACCAATTTGAACAAACTTAACTTTTGAACAGTGTTTTTATTAAGCCAGATCATTCTGACTTATTTGAAATAAGGTGACATCTCAAATTTAATTTACAACACAATGAACAGTTTCGTTACAGAGACTTCCTTCACCAAGACATTTTGGAGGCATATTTTTAAGCCTTCCCTATTATCATACCTGCCATAAAAGCTAAAGCGTAAACTGAAAGATAACTTTTGAGATTATTTTCCTCCTCAGAATGGAGATTAAAGTGTCTGTTGATGGAGTTCAACGCATTGTTTGTGGTGTAACTGAAATGACAACGTGTCAAGAAGTGGTCATCGCTTTAGCCCAAGCTCTGGGTAAGTTAACTAATTGTACTACAGAAGATAAACTATCATGTTTGAAAAAATGCCTTAATATTGTTCAAAAGCTCTTGTGAATGTTACAGTTCATTAAATATCTGGAATTTCTATAGTTGAAACAGATGCTTAAGGCAAACACACCAAGATTTGTTAAGAGGCCAGATTTGCAGAGAAAAGAATCATTGCAAATTTGAAAATCTGCCAGATAACATCTTTGCAGTGTTTATATCTAGAACATGAGTTTTTATTTAACCTCTATAGATTTTTTTTTCACTGTAGTTTAATATACTGTAGCGAAAAATACTTTAAAACACATCTTTGTTTATGCTTAGTAATACTAGTCATGCTGAGTACATTAAATATAAAAAAACCTCACTGTGATATGATTGAACATCCATCATATTATGAAACATTTTGCTCCTGATGGTAGTGATCTCTCCCTGAATGGCAATTCTCCTCACTCAACCCATGAGGGCCCACTGAATGCTTTAATCTGAATAAAATGTACGTAAATCATATCCTGGGGCCTTCAGGCACCAGATCCCAACCCAACTGAATACTTATGGAAAACTTTACTGCTCTACATCACCATAATCAAAACACCAACCACAGGAATATCTATTGGAAGAATGGTGCTCATTTCTCGGAGTGCAGTACCAGAGACTTAGGCCAAATCTCAATGAAGATATTTATGGTTGGTTAAATATGGTTCATGGTTGGCTTATCCTTACTGAGCCTTTCTATCACATTCAACTCGATGCTCATCTTCAGCAGCATGCCCCCATAACGTGGCAGCAATTTTCTGACTTGTGCAACACATTTGCTTCTTCCGTAGGTCGTACAGGCCGCTACACACTGAGGGAGAATTACAAAGGCTATGGGCGCAATGTTGCCCATGATGAGCGTCTCCTGGAGTCCCTGGGGAAGTATGGGCAACAAGCCAGGGAGGTCCAGCTCACCCTACACTATCTAGGACCCTCTCTGGTGGACTGGCCAAACAAGCCACGTGTTCAGTTAAGACGAGTAGAGGGAGGAGGAAGACTGCGCAGGGGTAGCGCAGGAGCCATCCTCCACAGGCAGAGCCTCCCTCTGCTCTCCCATCTCCATCTCAAAACTGCCCCCGAAGAACTGAAGAGGCCCAAGAGGAAATCATTAACGCTGATGGAGGAAGCATGGGGTTGGCTGGAGAATCTGGGTAAAGGAAGGAAGCAGCAATTAACACGAGATAAGGGGGAAAATGAAGAGAACGATGGAGGAAAACAAGTGGATAACATGGGAGCCAAGCCAGATAAACTAGTCAAGGCCTCTAAGGTATTACAAGGTACAGATAAAAATAGAACAGAAAACAAGAAATGGAAGCATAGAGAAATGGAGGATGAAACCAAGTTACATGAAAGTACAACAGAACATAAAACCCCACGAAATAAAGACGGGTGCGTCACTAAAAAGCAGGTTGGAGTTTCAGAACGTGGGGGAGCCTTTGACTCAACGGAGAACCTGAAAAAGTTAATCATCCAACAACAGGCTAGTCTTCGAGCACTCAAGCTCAAAATAGACACTACTGATGAGCAGATTTTCAAACTCGAAATGCAGCAAGCAGAAGCAATGTCTGATGAAGAAGAACAGCTCAAGTTTTGGCTCAATGAGCTGAAGGCAGAAGAGGGCTATGAGACAGTCCTGCAGATGCAGTTCCTGGATTTGAAGGAGAAAGCCACGGAGTGCAAAAATAAATTAGAAGAGTATAAACTCAAGCTGCAGAGGATGGACCTCACAAACCTAAGATGCTCTCAGCACCAACAAACAAAGCCTGATGAAGGGAACTCTGTTCAAATGGAGTTGGATCATACTTCAGCATGTCTGGAATCAGTGACTGAAAAGAAAACAACCACTGATGTCCCAGAGGGAGACAGAAAGGAGATGATGGTAATCTCTAGAGTGGAATCAAAACTCCCTTACATAGTAGTTACTGCGAACGAGATGACAGACGCCCAGCTAAGCAGCCCCTCAGAGCTCAGGGAATGGTGGAGTCGATGGACCGAAGCTCAGAAAACTACCTCAGGGTCTACACCAAAAGTTGTGCACCGCTCTGAAATAATAATCCACCTCCGAAGCACAAGAGTTTAGAAGGGACATTGAGCCTTATGCAAAATCTGTATCTCTTTATTAAAGCTGACTGTAAAGCATTTAAGCATTGTATTAAATAAACTTGCAATATGGAAATGAAACAGGGCTTCAGTTCACAGGAATTTGTTTTCATAAAACATTTATTTCCATTGTTTCATTCAAGACCATTAACAAAAGTATAGAGGAGAACCGGTGGCTCAGCAGTAACACACTGATCTCCAGGAAGAAAGAAAGAAAAAGAAAAAAAAAAAATTAACAGTAATATTTCTGATTTTCAGTAAGGAGCACAGCAAATAGTCTCTACGTTAAATCCTGATCTTACAGTTTGTGAATGAAACCTTTTGTATTGTTTCCCCTTTTTCTCTCACAGGTTATGCAGACTTTTGTGGTGTTGTTTTGTTGATTTTGTTGTTTGTTTGTTTTTTTAAACCTTCCACTAACTAAACAGCACACATTACATATAGTATACTTTATCCACAGGTCTCGGGGATGCAGATTAGTATTAAACCTACTCGGGGAAAAAAAGCCACCCTAAGATTGTTCGTATTTTTTTGGCAATTGTCCCGGAATAGAGTATTCCTGGAATAGAGTATATGTGTGGTTTGTTTTGTTGTCTTGAGGCACCTTAATCTTATGTTTATTTTACTTGTTAGAAGCATAGTAAATTGAATTTTTTTAAATAAAAAGCAAAACAAAGCAAAAGATGTGTTTGCAATGAAAAAAGAAAACGATATAAAAGGACTGCAAAATACGAGAAGCTATTAGGAATTCTGCACCTGAAAGCAGGAGAAACCACATGGAAGGAGAATGAGAAACTGAGCACAGCTATTAAAACAAAAACATACAGAACTTGATCAAAATAATTTCACTTAGGAAAGAAGAAGAGAAAGGAGAAAGAAAAAAAAAAAAAAAAAGAGCACTCAGACAAAATGGTATACACGAGCAATCTTAAGCACAGTGATATTTCAGACCAGAGTGGTTGTAGATGATGTGCTGAACAACAAAGCAGGAAAAGAAAAGGGAAAGGTACATGAACTTCTGTCAGAGTAAGACACTTGGTCTGGAAGTTGTTCAACAATGTGAGTGGGTTTCAAGTGAAAGGAACGAATAAACAAATGTCCAAAAGGTTTTCACAAGGTAGAGGGAAAAATAGGATTGGGAGGGTGCAGAATTCCACACAATTTCATTTTGCGCTGAGATGGGAACATTAGCCATCATCAGGTGGCAGAACCACCAAACCCTATTCTTCTCCGTCACGGTCAACACACTTCTCTTACGTTTCCTTAAAAAATACTTGATACCTCACACAGAATGCACACATACACGCACACAACCAAGGAATTGTTATTGATGACAAATGCGCAAAAAAAAAAAAGGAAAAGAAAATCACTCTAATATGAAAGGTAAGAGGAGATCGATTTCTTTTGGAAGGGGTTTTGGTACAGGGTAAGGGGGTGTGTGTACGTGTGTGTGGCTTCATGTGTCTTATTGATGTTTATAACAGTGCAAATCCCTTCCCTGTCCTTTAGTCTTGATTGCTTCTTTTCTCTGAGGTGTTGTCAATGTGGAGAGGGAGGAGCAGCAAAGAGTAGATCAGTCGATCACGCCGGCCTGGCGAAGTTTCCTCTCCACATTAAAGCCCTGGAGGAATGAAGCACACGAAATGTTAATCCTCCAGAAAACAGATCCGCTCAAAAGACAACCTCAGAGCAATGCAACAGTCCTTTTAATAATAAAGATGACTACTTGAATGTTTTAATACAAGTAATATAGTCAGGCTTTTTAAAAAATAAAATAGATAATAATCATCCACATATTGATAACTATTAATACTTTTTCCCTATAAAATGTGTGCTTGGCACTTAGTGAAAAACATTTGTTTCATATTATGCTCTATCGTTTATTTCGTTTTGTCAGAAATAACACTCTTCATGGCAATATTTTTCAGCATTTGGACAGTTTATTTGGATGCAGCTGTCGCTCTTATTCTGACTGACGGGCTGTCAAGGCCGCATTAGCATGGACCTGGTTATTAGCCGGGGATTAGAGGTTGACTGCTCCTCCTCCCAGCTGAATTACAGGTCAACACATTATTTATTAAGAAATTAATATCATTAAGATCACGTGTGAAATAAAGATTCTCACTATTAGTATTATTTTGCATTAAAATGTTGTGTTTTGCCAACTAGACATTTTTTTTTTAAATGCTGAACTAAAGATAATGATTTTTACTGCCGTTATGAAAATATGCACTTATACCAGGTTTGTGTTACACTTCAGATGGTTTTGATATACTGAAAATGCTACATTGCTCATTTTTTTTTTCCAGTTTTTTGTATTTACAGAAAGTATGCTAGATCAAGATACGTATGAATGAATTTAGATTTAAAAAAAAATAATAAATTACCTAGATCAGGATACAAGATTTTGGCCATATCAAACAGCCCTAATTGCGACACTTCCATTTTACATTACAGAGATTGAGTAACAAGAGTAACAAAGTGAATGTTAAAAAATAACTGGTCCCTATTATAGGTGAATTTCCATGAATATATTTGTCATATTGCTAATAAATGCCCTAGATATATTAGGTACTTTTCTAGGTAATTTATAGAAATTCAAAAAGAAAAGCCTAAAAATCAGCAGTATATCCATTTCTACATAAAAGGTACTGTGCATTAACCTTTGAATTATCAGGGCCCCGAGGTTGTCGAATAATCACCAGACGCGGGGCGCTGGCATCGTCCAGGGTGATGCTTTTCAGCCGGTTCACCAGGCGGTCAGGCCGAGGCGTTGCCACTGCTTTAGTTCCCTCACTACGACACACACACAAAAGTTTGTGAACTCTTCTGAGAGTAGAGAAGGCAATTGCAATAAGAATGCATGTTACAGCAAACAAGCAGCAGGTCAGTTAGCAGGCGGTCATGTGGTTTTGCCACAGATTTAAAGGGAGTCCAGAGGAGTCTTTCTTGGTTACTTTTAGAAGGTTCATTGACCTTGATGGCAAAAACAATCATAAGCCAGGTTTCCAACCATGTTGATGATTACTGTCTGACCTGACTCTGCGGACATTGCAGGCACTGCACTTCCCCGTGCGCTGGTTCAGGATAACGGAGAACTCCACCTCGTCTCCAGCCTGGAGCTCCAAGCCATCCTGCACCTCCTTCATGTGGAAGAACAGCTTCTTGCTCTCGCCTACCTCGTACGTGATGAAACCAAACTAGGAGGGTCAAGAAATCACATCAGATTAGTTATACATCAGGTCTATGACCGCCATGACAGCTAGTGCAAAGAATATTTAATCTACCTGGTTACTCAGCATTGTGAATACATATACACTGTTACCTGGTCCTTAACACATTCCACCAGAGCTCGGCGCTGCGGAACGACGTTGCATGCCATCCTCTGTCCTGTCTGAGGCACGGTGCACAGCTGAAACTTCACCACCTCCCCTTTCTGAAGGCAATCTCGTTTATTGGTCATGCTAACGATTCCAAACGGGTAGTTCTGACCTTTACTGGAGCCTAGCAGGATCCGAACAGATCAAGTACAAGCCCATCAGAACAAAATTCTGATTGGGACCTTGGGATCTAATCAACAATTTTCTTAATGTATGAAAGCATCACACTGGGAATTACATCTTTCCATCTGACTTCTGATCAACTCATTTAAATGCTATAAATATGGTATTTCCATGCCATTTAATATATTCATGACAATTTACAACTAAATATTGCCTAAAAGTATAAAAGTCACTGTGACTGAATTCCATCAAGGTTTTAAACATATCCATGTTGTGTGATGAACTTGATTTGAATACGTAACCCTGGTGCGTGTTACAAGCAGAAAAAAATCATATTGGTGAAAACCAACTTCATCCTCAATTTTGGTTAAGCGCATTTATTTTAAGTTTGCAACATCAAAGATCAAAGGGATTACTTGTCTCCATTTGTAAATGCATAATTGTCGGGTAAAATGTTACTTGATTTTTTTTTTCCTTTCTCCATAAAATAGTTATAATAGATGCAAATGTAGAAACTTCTGCTTAAGCTCATCAGCTCAGGATAAGATTAAAATACATTCCACCTAAGTATTATCCAAATATGATGCAGGTGCACCGCTGAGTCAGTATCTGATTACAACCTGAGCCGATTTAGCTACAGCACATACCTTTCCAACAACTTGACCAAACTGTGACACTCAACGCGTTAGCAAAAACACATTTATCGAACTAGAAAGGTTTTACCCAGTTATAAGTTTTAAAGGCAGATGGAAAAAAAAAAAAAAAGTTTTTTTTCCATGAAGTCCATGAAAAAAAAATGTTTAATCGTTGCATATTGTACTCCTGAAAATGTTCTAAACATAGAGTGGCCAAAGTAAAATAAAATAAAAACCCTATTATGCTAGGGTTATGTTTCCCAGACTACTACATATAATTACAAATCTGCATCCGTTTTCACTTTATTTCAGAACTAAAATTTATAGCTCAATACCTTTATCACACAACTGCCTCAACCTTATTATTCCAAGGATCCAACATGTGAGCGGACGGATTCTTCTAAGCGTCCATGTTAGTAAGACGGTCTGATATATTAACCAGATATTAAATAAATAAAAGCCTGGTTTCTTACCTTCTTCCGTCACCTCAATAAGTCCTTGGTATTCAGTCTGAGACGGATCCACACTACGCAAGGGCCGGACCACCTTTCCGGAAAACACAGTACTGCCAATGTCCTCACCCAGCCCATTCACTTAAACACATACACAACACTTTCAACATGAAACTGAAGCTTTCAGGTATTGACATTAGAGGTCTAGATACAGGCAAAGGTTATGTAATAGAGTTCATTTAAAGATAGCATTATACAATTTCAATAAACATTCCATACCATGTGGAACTCTGGTGACCTTCTCAGCGCTGACTTTGTTCCCTTTGCCCTTAGACAGAGTGTATTCTACAGTATCTCCCAGGTCCAGGCTGTCCATGCTACCACACATCTCACTACATGACAAACATACCGAGTGTGAGAAACAAGCCTCTGACGATTAAAATAGGAATAAAAAAAAATAAATAAGAATAGTAGTTCTGAAGAAGTTGAACGAGGAAATCCTTGTGCCACCCCCCTGATTGGGACCTGCAGTACCTGAAGTGAAAGAAGATCTCCTGGTCATGATTGGCGGTTTCGATAAAGCCAAAGTTGTCCTTAAGTGTTGCTATGTAGCCCAAGAGCCTCTTGGTGTTAGTGGTGCGGTTTAAGACCTTGATGGAGACGGCGCTCTGCTGGCCAGTACGCTTTACTTCGCTGATTGCAAACTCCACCTAAAGAACATTACACATGACTAACGAGTTAATTTCACGGAGACATCTTGAAATAAGATTTCTTTGACGCATCGAAAAGGTGATGGTCTGTTATGTTGGATTTCGGTCGGCTCTTGTTCGACGTCATTAGAGCAAATGATTATGTACGTAAACAACTCAATCTCAACGCACGCAACGGAATAAAACATAGGGAAGTAATCCAACAAAAATGTTTTGGGCCCAGACAGAATGCATAATTTTTAAATCCTGCTTTATACAGTCACCCTCATAAAAGGGTGCCAACATGCCTGAAATTTGTTTCTTTGGTGCCTCTTATTAGCCAGAGGCTTGTTAGTAATTTTACATGCTTGTGTTAATTTTGTTATTAATGTTCTGTGGAGGGGACAAAAGGAAATGGTGAGCATTCAAGAGTCTTTTTGTGATGGTGACACCCAGTGTTCAAACTAGGAAGATCTTTCTTTTCTTTTCTATTTTTTTTTTTAAAAGAGGGAAAGCTTTAATTTTATTTTTTTACAAATTCTTGCCGGCCATATCAAAAAGGCAGTAGGTCTAGACATGTCTAAAAATCATGGATTGCACTCATGCACTAAAAGATAGAAATTTAATATGAAGGTCAAGCCAGGTCTATTTATTAGTAAAACATCCTGAAACAGGGCATACATGTAATTAGGGCTAATAGTCTACAGTACCTTGTCTCCAAGCTGAGGGAGCATGCCACCCTCTAGGTCTTTGATATGATAGGGTACAGTCAGCTTCACTCCACAGTCTTCATACACAATCATGCCTTCCTCTGCTTCCTACACACACACACACACAATCAGGCCACAGGTCAATAAAGGCTCTCTCTTCAGAAGCCTAGTCCTAACAAATAACTGTAAACAGAAATGAACAGCATGCTGGAAGAAATTTAGTCCAGGACTTTGAAAACAGATGCTCCAGTTTATTTTTAGATGCAGTTTTCAAACACAAAAATGATTCTTGACATTTCCAAATAATACACTACAGACAGAGTAAACAGCATCCAATCTGAGCAATGTTCCTACTCTTAGGAACCGAGTGAGTGAGCACTGATTAGCATATTTAATAGGGGTGTATTGAATAGTGTAATACAGGGTCAACTGATAATACATTCAACAGACTGCAGTAAAATAGGTTATTAGTCATAATATACTCCCGATTAGACGAGGTGTAATAAGCATTAACACTTACTCAAGCCCACAGCCCCTCACAGCTTTCTCTATGTCAAATCAGGACAGGCCATAGGAAGCGTTTAAGTAAGTCAGTACGCCTCAGGCCTTTTTTAGGCAGTTTTTGAAAAGCTGTTATGGTGGACATTTTTCTAAGCCCTGAACAAATGTTTAAAAGAGGAGTCATTGATTCTGGAGAAAGACTGTTGATATTTGAACTCCATAGTCAAACAAACACACCTCCTTCAGAAGCTCTGTCCCCCCAATTCATAAGTGCATTGCCAAGGCAACGACACGAACAACGACCATCTCCCCATCTCTCCCCCCTCCTGTGATGGGCTGGGATACGCCCCCTGTTACTGATTGGCTGGAAATGTGTTGCGTGGCCATGTCTCACAAACACTGTCGTGAACATGCAAATGATGACGCTCATTACAAAAAAGTAATTGAAATGTAATAACGTTGAATGTTTTAACCAAGTGAAAATGGAGACCCAATGGACATTAAGGCAATGCGGATATTTGCCGTGTTGAAAATGTATTGTAAAATGACACCACTGTATCATATCTAATTTGATACACCCCTAATGTTTAGTGCTAATTAGGTTTCAATATTCACACATACTCAATGCATAATGGCAAAGGACTAATGCAATCGGAGTAAAATATTTCTAGATATGAGCAAAACGTATTAAATTATACACATACGGTCATTAGTGATGTGTAGATGGTAGTGTTGTACAAAAGGTGAGAAGTTGAACATGGCATGGAGTCGGTGCAAGGTTAGCAGTCAATCCTGTGTCATTAGTTAGATGACGCGCACAATTTAGAAGCATGCCAATTATAAAAACAACAAAAACTCAAGTCAACTAACCTTCTCAACTTTAACCTTGGGGGGAAAAAAAAGTTAAAAAAAAAAAAAAAAAGATTAGACTGTCATGTTCAAGAAGCCATCATGTTGAAGAGAGATATATATACACAAATAAAAACACTGCACATGTAATAATTCACCACAAGGGGCAAATGAGGCCACTTCAGACGGTTCCATCCAAATAATCAAAGGACATCACTGAAAACATGTGACGTAAAATGTGTGATGTAAATCAATGTTATACACATTAATACAGTTGTGAGAGCACGTTTTGCAAAATCCACTAGTTGAGTGGATAATTTGAGTTGTTTAAATGGGAAATGTCTGCACGTTCTCTAAAGCTGGCTGCATGCAGGATATCAGAAGCCTACCTTTTCTTTTTTCTAATGAAGAGCAGGATTGAAAAGGAGAATGGAAAATGAAAAAAAGATTAGAAAGGGAATAAAAAATTCAACCAAAATAATAGACTCAAAAATGTCCCCTTAACTGTCTGAAAGATAACTCGCATGAAAGTTTATAAAAAAATAAAATAAAAAAAGGGGGGGGGCCTTGAGCCAAAGCAGGAAAAAAGATAGAGGAGGAAAAAAGGAAAGTTCAAAGGACATCAAACTGTAATAAAAACATTGTGAAATAGGTTATGGTTAAATATTTGAAGAAATCCCCCACCTTCTCTTTACCCTTGTTGGGGCTGGCATTAGTCTTGCCACTGGAGGCAGCTGTGGCCTCCTTCTCTACAACACCCAGGAAATGCTGTTCAGACTGTGTGTGGAAAGACACTGTGCCCTTGGGCAGCTTCTTGATCCGCACTGCATGATTCCTCTGGGCTGACAGCATGTCCTAATGAAGGAGTCACCATGTTAAAACTTAGTTCTGGTGGGCAGTGTCTAAAAACACTTTCAAAATGTACATTAGAAAGTACATAAAGATGTTTTGAGACATCCGACGCAGAGCCGGAGGAATTTACTCCAGTTAACCTTAGGTTTGCGTTCGAGTTTTATCAATTTCAATTCTTATAGATTCCTTGTTTTGCTTCCAAAATAGAAAAAAAAGAAAATAAAAAGGTCAAATGTTTAGATAAAAGAACAATGTTTGACTGCTTCCAACTTTAATTAAAGCATGTTAACTGCATTATTGCATTAAACAGACTTTATCCTTAAAATGCAAACAAGTGTATTGTGTATGTATGTATGTACACACACTCACACACTCACACACTCACACACTCACACACTCACACACTCACACACTCACACACTCACACACTCAC
>JAQQZR010000039.1:12607100-12631101 GCA_030068235.1 Notoglanidium macrostoma | reverse complement strand
CTCACACACTCACACACTCACACACTCACACACTCACACACTCACACACTCACACACTCACACACTCACACACTCTCTCCATCCATCCACACACACCCACCCCCATTACTGCATTAAATTAAAAAAACTTTCTAAAATACCTTTATTTTGAAATCTCTTTTGGGGGCATGTTTAGCGAGGAACAGGGACTTTTATTTTGAAATCCTCGATGCGCATCACTGCAAGCTAGCCATGGCGAGTTAAATGAGGTGCCACAACAGATGCTCCCAAACTCACACAGTATACTTTTGGATAGCTTGAACATATGTAGCGTGCGTTTATCAGACAATATTATTTATTAATGAAGGGTTATCACAGAACTGATCAGCAGAACCAAATCTGTTTTACAGATAGACGGTACTAGGCATTTAAGAGTCGGTTCCCGAATTTTGGCAGCTAGAAACAGAACATTATTTTTCTACCCAAATCATATCAGCATGGCCTACACTTTACACCATTCTTAAAGCAAAGCCAACACATCACACTGGGCACCTTGTGCTACAGCAGGCACAGTACACTGCTTAACTTCAACCTGCTTTAATGAACCACTTAACATTCATCTCACTGAAAGATGAACATCTGTTTACTGTCACTGGGCTGGGAAAAGAACCTACATACAATTACCATACACTTGGTCCATAAGGAGGAATCACTTGTCAGGCAGTGGTCTACGGTTTGGAACCAAAACTCTGTTCCAAATTAGAACCGAACCAAAATGCCAAGTAACTGTAAAAAAATTTAATTATGGTTCTGCGATAACAATATTAAAAAAAATTATATTGTCAAAACAAACAAAGGCTACATATCTGCAAGATAATCAAAAGTGCACGGTGTGAAAGTGAGAGAATCTGCCATGGCTTGCTCATAGTTGTTCCATGGGGATTTCAAAATAAAGGGCCCTCTTGCCATACCTCCAAACAGGATTTAAAAGAATAAAACAAATAAATGTATTTTAGAAAGTTTTTGTAATCTAAAATGTTCTCCATTAAGAGGTCTCAATATTTCCATTGTGTGTGTGTGTGTGTGTGTGTGTGTGTATGTATGTATGTATATATCTATCTATCTATCTATATACAGACACACACTTCAGTACACTGGTTTCGTACCCACAAACATTTTCTACTCCCCTGCTTTATTTAGGTATGGAAAATGCAGCAGAAACCTGCCACTGAACCACTATTCATGCTGCATGACTGTAAGAGGATCCTGAATAAGGACTAATCATATCAGAAGGAATGCCTTTAAGGATGATCGAAACAAAAAAAAAAATCTAATTCAACCTTCTAACTTACAGGGACGACAGTAAACTCCACTTCGTCTGAAATGTGCAGTGGGCTGTCCTCCAAAACCTCACTAAAGTGGAAGAACATTCGGGCATCACGGTCCACACACTTAATGAAGCCAAATCCATCACGCATTGCAGCAATCACACCCTAGAAAGAATCAGAGATTGGAAGAATGACAGAATAAGAAAGCCGATTTTAGACTAAACATATTACAAAATTTTCACTTGTAAAGCGATCATTTCAAATGAAGTACAGCCTTTTGAATTTTTCTATACTTTGGTTTCTCACCATTTCACGGGACTCCTTAGTAAAATGGAAGGTGTCGGGCAGTATATCAATGTTTGTAGCTCGCTCAAGCTTGTCACGACGGTCAGTGGAAATGTTGAACTGGACATGGTCTCCTTCCAGAAGTGTCACTTTGGACTTGGTGTCTTTCTCCCCAAACAGAAGTTCCTTTTGGGTGAAATTAATCCTTGCGCAGATTCGTCCAGGTAACGGGTCGTTCTGTAACAAAGCACAGGGAAGGATAATTGCATCTCCAAACATCACTTGAGAAAAGTTCTAGGATAAACAAGTAAGAGAGATTGCATGAGTACCTGATTCTTGGTGGGAACTTTAGGGATAACCTTGGTGACCGTGCCCTCAAACTGTTCAATACTGATATCTTCAAATATAACCGTGCCTGGGGGGAGCAGACGAACATCCGTAGCAACCTCTTTCCCCTGAAAGGAGATGAGGAGGGAGAGTTCAGAGCATACCTGGAGCAAAGCGCTGAGGACGCTTCAAACGGTCCGTCTTAGAGACAGAAAACTATCCAAGAGACATTTCTGACAATACATACATTTCGGTCCTTAATAGAGAACTCCACATCATCTCCAGCCTGCAGTGCCTCCAGGTCACCCTTGAACTCGCTGTAGTGAAAGAAAATCTCCTTCACCACGTCCGCTCGCTCAATAAATCCAAATGCATCCTATGGGGAGAAAGCATCTTTAGGGTGCATGTCCACATAGTTTGCTTTTTTTTTGGCAGAAAAGTGCTAGCAGGGAGATGAGAAATGCTTCAGCTGTGTGTCCATATAGTATATTTGTTTGGCAGAAAAAGCTCTGGCTTCATCCAGGCGCTTCATAAACCAAATGCTGCGCGTCGGTTTTGTTCCGATGACAACAATATTTTGAAACCGCGAACCGCCAAATGACTGGTTGCCAGAAAAGGAGCGACAGTGAGAGATTCTCAAATTGGAGCGGCCTCACAAAAAAGGCCGAGAGCTCTGCAAAAAGGCGCTAGGTGCGATGTTTTTTTCCTCTAGCAGTGACATGTGCTCTCTCTCCTCATTGGGAACAACTGAGGGAAAAAAATTTAATAAAATAAAATAAAAGACACCCACGCACAGACAAAATGCTATTTGGACACTCACCCTTAATGAACAGACTCTACAAATGCCTATTAAGACATTTTTTCCATTCCTAGAGTATATTTTAGCTGCATTGTGTGAACATGGACAGAAACGAACCTCTTATAGAGCACAGTTATGTGTGTATTAGACACAAATGAGCATGCACTCAGCCATTTACACTTACCTTAGTGGCACACACCACACCTTGGCACCTCATCGGCTTCTTCTTGACCAACACAATGTTATGGGCACTGACTGCTCCAGTGCTGAAAGATCAAAAACCACTCTTCAATCCCCAGAAACCAGGAACCACAGATCATCAGCTGCCCTGAACCCCAGATGCCCAGGTACGATACCGTAATGTTGTGTTTTTGTTAACAGGAGAGGACTTACTGCTTGTTAGTCTCCATGTAGAAGCTGACTTTATCTCCCGTTTCTAGTTGTTGGTTGCCCTCCACATCGTCAGGGGTGTATGTGAGATAGAACACTTCCTGTGAGACAATTAATGTAAAATATTTACAAAGAGCTGTCCCTTCACCAATGGAGGGAGAACATTTTATCAATTCATGGATAATATTCAATCGCTACTCTAGTGCTGAATCGATTCAGTGAGTAATTTTGGTAAAAACCCCTGAAGGAAATTCTTTGCATCGAAGTTTCGTTTAATCCATACATCTACAAACATCTTTCGCACGGATGATCGTTACTGTTGCACAATGCACTCAAGCTGTGGACACGTGACGGGAAGACGTGCTTTGATGGCATGGACTGAGAAATGGAGGAGAGCGATGATGGCGAGGGCCGTGGGGAAGACACAGGAGAGAAAAATGGCAGAAGGTGTCCAAAGTTTGGGATCATTTCAGGTTAAAGAAAGACGAAAACTCTGCACAGTGTACACACTGAAACCGAACTAGTGTACAACACCGTCAATGCTTCAGCACATCATCAGAAAGCATCCTGTCTGTACAGCCAGAGCAGACCCGACATAAGGCGACATTAACGTTAACACTCATCATCAGTCAATGTGTTGCTAGTTCACATGAACACTAAAGCTATATGCAATGACCAGTCAAAAAACGTAAATCGATTTGGTGGCTAGACATGCATTTTGCTCAAGACTTTAAAAAGGTTAAATTTTAGCAAAACAAATGCAGCGTGAGCCATGGATTTTTAAATTGAAAATCAGAACCTGCGATTTATTTTCCAAAATTCACACTGTCGCACACAACGTAGCTTAACAACTCTGGTTTCAGGACTAGTTTCCTTTTGAGTCATACCACGAACATTAAGCTGAAGGGACGTTTAATGAAGACAGACTTCATAAACACCCCCACATCTGTGCGATACACTCTGCCTTCCTGTTGTGTTGTCATGGCACAGAGTAAACTACATTATCACTTCACGAACTCTGACGCTGTTAAGTCATTTCACTCTAGCATAAACTGATTTAATTATTAGCTAAACTTATTTTCAACTTTTGTCACAAAGAATTTAAATAATAAAAATTGTTCCAAAAAAGGAAACCTATTTCAATTCATACCCCATTTCTCTCATAGCACACACTGCCGGTGGGGACCTGGCCAGGAGCAGACCTTCCATCCAGGTGGTTGGGTATGGCTGAGACAACCTGATCACCACACACACACACACACACACACACACACACACATTTAGAGAAGGCATTTGTGAAACATACACAAATTATGGCCAACACGCAATTTATTTAAATAATTAAATGAAGCATGCAAGCAGATACAAATACATTACTGACAAGTAAAACAATATTTCAACTGGCTCAGAAAACACTGACACCACATAAAAACGCCAGACATTCAAGCCCATTGTGAACTCACAAAAACCATGGTAATCAATGTAGGAAACTAGGATTAACTCCAATTATTCAGTGGAATATATATTGCCTGCTTTAAAAATAAGGATTTCATTGCTTGCAAACATCGTCTCATATGTGAGTTTAAAATGAGCCAGAAAAAAAAAACAAAAAGACATAGATAAGACATGGACCAAAAAAAGAGAAAATGTGTTCCTTAACTGGATGTATATAACCATGCAGCATAGTAAAGGGAGAGGCGTGCAAGTCTGGTCCCACCTGCCCAGAAATTCGTTCTTCGGGCAGGACTTCGGCCTTGATCTTTACAAGCTTCACTGCAATTGGTTTGCCTGTGCGCTTGTCAGCAGACACCTCAAACTCCACATCATCTGAAAGAGACGACACAAGGACAAGAAAAGCCATTAGTACCAAAATAAGGTCAAAGGCCCTGCACATATTCCCTTCATCTATTTCTCAACTAGCCTCAAATTAACAGCGTCTCATACACATTTTCACAACACATTTTAAAGCTTTCAAGTGACCGTTACATCACACCAGTGATCTCCAAATATCAAGAGTTGTAATGTGGGGTGTTCAAATGCAAGTGCCAGCAATTTTCACACCTAGTCGACAGAGTTCCGGAGGTGTACAATTACTTAACGGGTCTTAACTCAAAAAAAAATAAAGTACTTGCCTCGATTTGTGGTTTTGCGGCTTCCACTCTCTTACCTCCAATCTTGAGCTCCTGCAGGTTGCCATTGTACTGGGAGCAGTGGAAGAACAGGCGAGCCTGTCTCTCCGAGCACTGGATAAAGCCGTAGGAGCTAAGCAGCTTCTCCACCACACCAGTCTCCCGGAGGCCCACTCCAGTGCCGTTAGCAAAGCCATTGCTATGCAGTAGGCTTGGGTCGAAACTCATCTACGTGGGAATAGATAAGAACAAGTGCTTAACATTCAGAATGAGTCCTATATATTTACATTGTAAAACTCACAGGATTTCTTATAAACACAAGTGAAAAATGGTGCAGGAATGAGATGAAATTTCCCCAGCCCAATGCGTGTTTGGCATGTGAATTAGGTTCGTGTCCAACTGCCCATATAGATCAAATGTTAAACACAAATCCAGCTGTTACTAATGAAGGAAGCATACTCGGTGAGCTGGTGTCAATCAGAACAAACTGGTTCAAATGGAGTCTGCCTGTACGTTCCGAAGCATAATCCAAAATTTGATGGACGGTTCTGGATTAGACTTCTAATACGGAATACTGGAGAAAAAAAACAAAAAACAAAAAAAAAAAAAAAAAAAAAAAAAAAAGGGGGGAAAAAACTAATCCCCCTGCCATTTCACAAGTGAAAATATTAGTAATCAAACCAAACAAATTCAACTTCCAACAGACAGTCTGAACAGTAGCCTACACTACTGGTTAATGCTCAAATTCAATCTCAGGACATGCAGTTAGCAATAAACAAGTTTCACATCAGTTAGGCTAGTGGGGCAAAACTCCAACATGCCCACTTACAGATCTCCGGTACAATGGTGTCCGCTTTTGTTTTTTGCCCCCTGCCACACGAGGAGCGTGGCAAGAGGCGGAGGCAGAGCGGGGGATTGGTTGGCTGAAGGTGGAGGGGAGAGAAGTCGCGACAGTGGGGGCAGCCGATTCAGTATATACTCTCTCCATCTTTATTGGAGCGCTCATGGTTGAAGGGCACTAACAAAGGAGTCGAAAGGGGTTTAGTAATAATTCCAGTACCAAGGACAAAAAAAAAAAAAAAAAAAAAAGAAAGAAAAGCTAAACTTTACAGTATCTTTCCCTGAGAACCTGCTATAATGTGATTTCAAGCCAACTCACAGAAGGAAACTGGCGCTTGTAACTGATACATATCAAGTGCCTGATAAACCCATGCCAAACACGGGGCGGTCTGAAGCATCTTGGATGATTAATTTGCCATCACAGGGGAAAATTTGCGAATTCCTCCAAAGATAGGCAAAAATGGTGCCATACCTCAAGATGTTAACCTGATTAACCTGAAAGGCACAACCTTGAACATGGGTGAAGGTTACCAGAACTGCTCCATTTGTAATCTATTACACATGCAGGGCTTTAAGACTAAGAGCTGGAAAGAAAAACAGAAATGAAACCATAAAAGCACAACTTCGAAATGATGGCCAGAGTCGAGCTAACTACAATTCTCTTCTCATCTACAGCTAGTATCAGTGGAATTGAGAACGATGCATTAGTTAGATGAATGAGGGGCTAATACTTAACATTGAAATGGTAAATGGTGGATCACAAAACTGCACAGACTGACCAGCCTCGACCACTGGGTTAAACCATGAAAGCAACATAGCTCGCAGAAAATCCCCATCAATTAAACATGGTCTGTTTCGTAGGTAGCTGTCTAGAGGGCGGTTTTGGACAGACACCTAATAAAGACAGTCATGGATGGACCCTTCATGGTGAAAAATCATTACACGTACATGTTTTCACTGATAGGAAGTGAACTTATCATCAAGCCCTTGTTAGCTGGATCAGGTTTGTTGGTAGTGAGAAAACCCTTTTTTTTTTTTTGGTTGGGATCATTAATATACAATTTGTGATCGGTTCCATTTTCACTTTAACTCATTTTGATCCAGAACCTCACCTCTATATTTGTCAATGATCCCGCAGCTTTCCGATAATTATAATATATTAATTATTATGCTACCTGTTTCAGTGGAATATAGATATACAGTAGCTATTTGCACAAATAAAAATCACTCATGACATTCTGCGCATTACTGCTTAAGGTCATGAAATCAGTGTGCACAATTTGCTTTTTCCATGCAGTCAATTCTGAGATTTCAAATTCATTAATAATGCCCCATTTCCATTTAATTGGGCTCACAATTAACCCCAAGAGTCTGCCATGGAGCTATGCAAGGCCTTCTGTAAATGGCACCCTTCATAAAATGAGCAAAAAAATTGTCAACTTGTAAATGTTTATGAACAGAGGAGTATCTACCTTTGTTCCAACAAAACCATTCACATTAGAACGACTTTTTCAAAACAATTACAGTAGTTCTCAAAAATGCAGCACTGTGCAAAAGTCTTGAGCCACCCCTCACCTCATTTCTTTATATTTTGCTAGGAAAATGAGAACGGGTAGTGATTTATTGTAACATGATGTACATGTAGGTCACACACAGAGCTTGTAAAATTCCAATGAGCTTTAAAGGCAATTACTTGGTACGACCACTGTTATTCAACACAGCAGAACGTATTCCCCCAGGCAAACTTTCTTGTAATTTTGTTAAATAGTCTTCAGGAATAGGTCTGCAGGCTTCTTGAAGAACATTCCAAAGTTCATCTTTGGACACTGGCTGCCGTTTGTCATGTTCTCGGTCAAGACGATCCCACACTGCTTCAATAACGTACAGCACACTGTACGGCAGATGGGCAAAAGAAGCTGCACCCTTGGAAGCGGTGCAAGAAAGAAGCCCATATTGTGATCATCTCATAAAACCCAAAGCCTGATCTTCAAGTGTCATGGGATGGACAGCCGGCACTGTGGGAGACCAAAATCAAACTTTTTGGTCATGAATGCCATCAGTATGTTTGGTGACCAATGGGGACAGCATAGTAGGAAAAGCACTTATGGCATCATGAGTAGCAGGATATTTCAGCTTAAAACCTGGTTGCCTCTGCCAAAAGGGTCAAACTCCGAGCCAAAGAGTCTTCCAAATCAACTGAGAAATGGTTACAGAAACATAAAAGCAATGTTGTGCGATGACCATCTCAAGCCTAAGGATTTGAACACTATGGAGAATTGAAGAGGGAGGTCCGCATGCACAAACCCAGGAATGTGCAATAACTTGAAATTTTTGCAACAGCATTCCTCTGCAAGTGGCTGCATCCTGATTAGACATTACTCCGTGCTGTACTTCTCCCTAGAACAGGGTCACAAAATATGCTGAAATTTTAAAGACAGCAACAACCAAAATAAAATGTCTTGCTACCGAGTAGCACCCATCACAGGGAGATTCGAATCCCAACAGTGTCACGGTCATCCAGGGGAGCAAAATTGCCCATGCTCTCGGGGTGGGAGGGATGGCTCACTTTCCCCCTCATCAATCACACGGACACTTGTCTGCGAGTTCATGTATACAGAAGAGGGTAGAGAGCGCTTTCCTCCGAGTGTTTAATGCTGCTCTGTTTCACAACTTGCATTGGTGAAACCACAGGTCAGCCTTCATCCTTCATGGCTGTAGGTGTGAGACTGAAGACTGTAGAATGGTAGTGCAGACCGAATTTGGGGAACAATGAGGGATTTTTTCAATGCTTAAATAAAACTCAATGACTACTTTTTGCATGCACTAATCTTTTCATTATAAATTTTTTATAGAAAGATTTGCTCATTTCCTGAAGGGTGACAATTCTGGATAGACCCACATTTGTAATTTTTAAGTATTAGCATGGGAATAAGCAACATATTCCTATTCAAAGCATTATATTAAAAATGTTTCATTCATATAGATCTATTTAAAACAGATTTTACTGTTTTAATTCAAAAGCCCAACGTGGAAAACGAGGCACGAATAAAGTAGCAAAATCTAATCAAAAGTTATATTATCAGTAATTTGTGCATGTTTTATTACATTCTACACAATATTTCTGGCTTCTGCCGGCATCCATCATTCTCATTAGCAAGTCATTGACTTGCTTATCAGGGTTGAGTATCAATGTACCAGCACTTTCCAAGCAAAAGCGAAGCGTGAAGGCATGTCAAGTTCCCAGGGACGTGAAGAACTGAATTAGCCGGTTTGGAAGGATCACGATTTGGCACGCATCATTTTCAGTTATAAGAAATAATGCAATTGCAAGAACGTTATTCCATTCTTAAAAGCAAAGATTAGCAACCTGCTTCCTTGTCCCCTGACTACTAAGAGAAAAGACGCTAACATGGTAAACAAGACGTCGTCCCTGGCCTTGCCTGCCTCCTCTTGGAACGTCTCTGAGCCGAAGCTAGTCTCTGAGCCTGGAGGCTGGGTAATGGGGTTATGAGAAGGTTAAACTGGACAGAGCGGACAAAAGTGAAAGTAGGGTGTGGATGAAGACGAGCTGAAGAGGGAGGGAGGAAGGTCGGCGGGGTAGGAAAGACGGTGGGGTGAGAGGCAGACGGACGGCACTTACGGATCTGCCATACGGAGACAGGCTGAGGCCGACAGTAGAGGTGCTGCTCAGCTCAGCGCTAACAAACGCAGCAGGAGGCGACGCAGGCAAGGTAAACTCTACAAAGCCTTTCCAGGGACTGCCCATTATTCTCCCATACAACCCTGGTCAAATTCACCACACCTGAATTAGCCTTGACTTCTAAATGACATTCTGGCCTTCAGTTTATTTGTCTTTGCAGACTTAGATTTTTAGGTTAATTTTTTTTTTTTTTTTTTTTGCAATTGAGAGAGTGAGGGAGTGGTAGTGTGAGAGACAAACAGAGGGGGGAATGCAACAAAGAAGATATTTTTAAGGTTGGGGGGCAAAGATGGGGAAGGGATTTGACTAAATTCGTGTTCAGCATTATTTGAACCCAATAATTTCCCTTGTTTATCATCTAATGAGTGTGAAATCATGAAGGTTACGAAACAGAAGGGCATCAACAGTAACAGATATTATATTATAGTTAAACAATTGCTGCTATATTTGAGATTAAAGCAGGTGAAATATTCATGTGTTTAACCTAATCTAGATTGTATTCCATGTTCAACTCAGTCTGGAAGCTAATCAGATCCAAGTTTCTAAAGTACCTCCAACTTGTGCTAACTTCTACCTATGGATTAATTGTTACCGACATTAACAAAGGACAAAACCAGGACCAAATTAGCCGAATATGCAGAATTAATTTGGAATCCATTTGGTATTCAATTTTAAATGACCGTATATTCACTTAAACAAGGTTAGACATGTAGGATATGAAAGCACAAAACACAGTAGAACTCAATGAACAGCCTGCAAAGAATGATCAGTGATCAGTAACTCCATCATCCTGAAAGGTCGTGACTTTTTAGATCAACAGTCAGTGGTTATCGCTGTTCATCTAAAGAGTCATTGTAGAATATAGAAAGTTTACATAAAAGGAATAACAATGGGGGAAAAAAAATAACATTTCTTTCACAGAGGACACTGCTGATCATCGCCATGAGTAGTGTTCCAGTAATACGATTTTATTATTACTACTATTTGAGCAAACGTCAACAAATGTAAAGATATAAAATAGGAGAGGTACCCACCTTGCTTAGATGGCTTGATATGATGATTTGACGTCACACTTAACACTGAGCCAGAGATCTAATCTCTTTGTTCTTAAGCACACGTGCACTTTTGTTTTCCTCAGACGTCTGAAACGCGGTCTAATTTTTAAAATAGCTTCCAAAAACAACTAATAAAAAGGGACAAAAGAAAATAAAGAAACAAGGCAGGTGTGAACACTGGCTGGGACAAGATGAACAGCGCGAAATAACAGGAAGAGAAAGAAAGTTGAACTAGCAGACAGCAGCCCACTCCGCACCCCAGTGGAGTGGAAGTGCGGGGAGGATAAGGAGGGCTTGGAGCAGCATTGGGACGTGTGCTTTGTCAAAGCTGTTGAGTAGGCACAAACTTCTTGTCTCAGATCACAAATCGTCTTTGCCGTTAACGTCGATGGTCGGTTGCTTCGGGCGTAGCCGGTTTTTTTTTTTTTTATTTCTTTGGTTGCTTAGTTTGGTCGTCGTGGTCGAAGTTCGGTCTAGGCTTTTCTTCAAAACTGGTGCGTCATTGGGTCGTTTTCAGGCGGGTTTTGTTTTTTTGTTTTTTCCTTGATTTGTTTCTTCCGATTGATCTGAACTTGAAGTAGGAGTTTCAGATGGTACAAAAGTCAGTTCTTTTTCACTTCATACTGTGCAGAGAGAAAGAAAAGAGACACAAAGATTAAACATTATCCTTATACCTTCAGGGAGGGTCATTCTTCCAAAGATTAAACCGGGTCACATGGGACGGGCCGCCATACGACAAAGTGTAGTTCTAATGCAAGATATTCAACACAGAAGCAGCCTAATTAAAATGAAGGGCCAATCAGCTCTTACACCAAATGGAAAAAAAAAAAAAAAAAAAAAAAAAACAGGAGAAAAATGCGAAATGTAGCTTACATTTTCCTAAAATAGGGATCCAACTAATTAGTCAAATGCTGCGCAACAAATCAGACACTTCATTCGATCGGAAATGGCCTAAATTACGCTGGTTTTGAGTTGACTGACTCAAAAGAAGAAATACAACATGATGCATTAACACCACTTTAAATGACATGATAACAGTCACAGTAGAAGTCCATGTGCTTTTGCTGCAATGCTGGATTAGCATTCTGTGTTACTTGCAATAGAAATAATTTCTTGTTCAAGAAAACGGATATTTAACAGATCAGCACCAAGCAACAGCAAGAAAACGGCAAGGCCAAGTGCAACCACTAAATACTAGCAGCTGCTGAAAATTCCCACTGGTCATGAATACACAGGTCAAAGTACACCCAAACAAAGTTCAACAACATGAACATGACCGATACACACTCTGTTGCCCTTTCCAACAGAGATCCCAACTGGTAAATTTAATGTGTGTTTGGTCTGAAACTAACAGGAGCGGACAAAGACTACGGCTACATAAAGCCATAAGGAGTGCTTCCTACAGAGACACAATTGTATCTAGGGCACTAGATAAAAAGTATATACTAGATATAGTATAGTTTTATCTATAGTCTAACAGTTCTCGTTACTGCATGGCTGATTTGAATACTCGATTCTGATTGGTCGATTACAGCATTCCATGGCCTGTTATTTTTGTATACCAGACCGTTGCGATGGACCACACTATTAGCGGCAGCCAGAAAATCATTTTTAAAATCAATGTGTTCTCAAAAACGATTGAGTTCCTTAGTAAGTAGCCAGGTAACAATTGGGATAATGTACACCGAGCCAGTGATTATTGCGAAATTGTGTCCCGAGTCACGATGGATGGGTTTATTACGCAATGACTGGCTCGCTTGCTGTACGTCACTTACAGGGTTGATGCAGATAATTTGGTCCCCATAATTTAATTTGCATTAGATGCTGCTTTTGTAGCTTAGGGTGACGACGCACCTGCTTGCTCACTACACACATCAGCGGAGGCGTGATCCAGTTGAAGGTAAAGCTATTTTTACTAGATGGATTATATGAATGTGGACAGATCTGACCAGTGCTTCCCGGACAGGAGACACACATCGGAGACTCATGTTTGACTGAAACTACAAGTCCATTGCCTACAGGCTTACAGGACTAAAATACAGTTTCCTCAGCTGCCACGGTGACACATGACTGATCTGCTCCCAGTCCGGCGGATGGACACGTCTCGGCACTCACCCCGAGATTCATGTGTATTTATGGAACAGCAGCTCAATCTCAACCTCGCTTAATTCAAATGGACAACTGCAGCTGGCATCTTGGACAATCCTCTTAACATTACACAAACTGTTTCAGGAACTGTTGAGTCACACAGTAGCTTAGCCTGACAAGGTTATTTACGGAACACATTGCAATAAAAACTATTTTAAAAAAAAAAAAAAAAAAAAAAAAAAAAAAAAAAGAAACCACATTAAAAGTTGCCACCTAGATTTGTTAAATGCAACGCGATTGAATTCTGAGGCATTTAACCACCGGATAAAACATGATACCACAGTTCCTGGGCCGTTACCTTCCCAAATAACACTAGATGTTGTACTATATGAACCCGTATTACTTCAACATTAAAGCACACTTACAGGAGACAAAAGACAAAGTTAAATCAGAGTAAATTATAAAAATGACCCAACACAGAAAATAAAACAAAAAAAACGTTTGGCTAAACGAATGTTCAATACTAGGTAATCGGGGCTCAATTTCTTATTACAAAACCAACTCATTTGTTGGCCACAAGCGAGCTAATAAGCTAATGATCCTCGTATAATGCATTTACTTTCCCAGAACAGAAAAAAAGTCGAGACAATGTTAGAAATGTAACCATGTAACGTGTCCGTGTTCACGGTGCTAAAGCAAATACTACCATGATGGCACTTACACGTAGAGAAGTGGAACTTTCTGATGTGCGGCCATGCTGACCTGCGGCTGAAAACACCTTCCCAATTCCCCTGGTATGAATTTCAAGTTGAGGAGGAGGTCTCTGATCCCCCTAGTGTCAGAGGTCAGAAACGGCGGGTTCCAGTTTGTAGTCCAGCACAGCATTAGCTCCGTCCCTGCCAAGGACGAAACCTCAAACCTCGCACAGCTACAGATATGGAGCAAAGCTTGGTTCATGCTTCATCCGAACTGCTTTTGAGAAGCATTCAAAACGATCGTTTCTGAACACTATCAGGATCTTAGCGGTCTATAAACTAAATCAAACGAGCAGCGAATCATCTCTGATGCATACGGTTGTCCGCTCGAATGAAATGGCGCTGCTTCGACCAGGATGAGAACGTTGCCGTTTTACCCGTTCCCTCGTCCGAGAAAGACGAGAGAGAAAACGTTACTCTGGCAGCACGATTCAAAGCTTTGGGTTTTTACTTGGAGCTCAATTAAACACGGATGCCTTATAAACAGCTCCACTGAAAGAGAAGCGACATTAACTGAACGATGTGTCATTTTGACGGAGTACGGAAGATAAACACGACATTTTACACGACACACATCACTACCAGGCGATCGCTGCGGAGGTGTGCGTTTTGGAGGGTGACTGAGTGACACTACGAGGCGTCAGAAACCTGTTCAGACAGAAGCAAGAATTGAGCTTTAGTCAGCGCTGATGAGAAGCTCATCGTTTTCAATTCAGCAGAAGGCTATTAAAAAAAACTGGGAAATATGTGCACGTCTTCATAATCTCTCTACAGCATGAAGTTTATTTCAGATGCAACTGTATGCAGGTTTTAGACACAAAGAGACCCGACAAAACCCCCTCCTTTTCTAAACTGAGCTTTAAACGGGGCTCCGGACTGCGGCCGCTTAGTTGCATTTTGCGGCCATTTTCCGAGACTCGTGCGAAAGTTTGCGCTCATTACCACTAACACGCTAGTCATCGAACATGACGCTTGTGAGCTAGCAAGCTATTTAGCAAGTTACCCAACATGAACACACACAAAACAATAGTTCCATACTGATTCCATTGGCTCCAACTTCCATAAACACTATAACGGCTAAAATTCATCCAGGATTTCTTACAAAGATAATTTATTACCTGTGGACATTATTTAAAAGAAGTTTAAATCTGCAGACAGTGTGCAGATCTACCTGCAGACAGTAGTGATAAATGTTCATTTCAGTTCAGAAACTCTGCGTCTCATTTGTTATTATTATTATTAAAGTACTGCATTTCATGTGCAAAAAATAACGGTGTTACATATCCAGTGTGTTTAGCGGTTGGCTCCGCCCACTGACTGTATAAATTATTTATACTGTCGATGTCCAACAGTTTGTTTTCACTGGGCTGTCGAACCATCACCCGATACGACATCACACCGACCAGAACAGGATTGAATTCACGGGGCAAGTGAAACTGAGACGGTGAAGTCTCAACTTCATGCAAATGAGAACCTTCACGAGAACCAATCAGTTCATCATGTGATATACTTGGTACACAGTGGGAGTAACCAGAAAAAAAAAAGAAAAAGGGGAGAGGAAAAAAAAAAAAAAAAAAAAAGGAAGAAGAGAGTCCCAGTCTGACCCAGATAGTGGAGGTTAAAGTCTACATGAAGCATGAAAACATTGTGTTTCTCTGTGTGGGGATTTAAGTGGTTCCCCCTTGAAATTTTTATTAAGGAACACAAAGGAGGGGGGGGGTTAGTCTGGAGCCCTGTTAAAGTATCATCACTTACTGTATGTGCCTCACGTTCCAGAGTAAATTGATAAAAAAAATTATAATAATAACGAGCTGTAATCCGAGATGTCATCAATCAGCCACCCGGATCTATAACGGGAAGATTTTCATTCTGATCCCGTAAGAAATAGCAGAGAATTGCTTGTGGTACAGCAGCATAACGCAGGTTAAATTAGGCCACAGAAGCAACGTGGTCGAACATCCAGCAAAGCTAATGTGTGGGAGATGCGAACACAGCTGTGCGGCCGAGTAAATATTTGGAAGAATTTTATCATTTAGATTTGCAATGCAACTGATTTGGATGTGAACACATCAACCCAGTATTGCCAGTTTATTATGGTAATTAATTCCTCGTCCTCCAATGAGTGCATTATAACCGAAGTGAGAGAGTGAAAACGTGGACTGGGTCTCTGGGACTTGAGGACTGGTTTGGAAAATGCTGCCCTACAGCCTAAAAGCCTCTGTAACTATCTGTGGCCCTGCCTGAATCCACGGTGCAAGAGAGACTTGGTCCTACGTCCTGTTTAAGTAATCCACAACCTTTCAAAAATCAACGCTCAGAAGCAGCTGAGCCCCAAATCTCTTTGCTCAGCTCACCAACCTCGACCTGTACAGATATAAAACAGACACGCTCACTTCTTACCCCAAAAATCACACATCAGGATAGTCAAGACATTCATGACACTTAAAATACAACGGGGAACAAGAACTGATCTAACGAAGCGCCGGCAAACCAGAAGTGCTGCGGTAAAACTGAAAGAACCGTTTAAAAACAGCTTGTGCAAAAAACAATTGCATTCTAACTGAAAATCTGCATAACCGTGTTCAATTTTAAGGTTGCTTCCATTTAATTTGTAATTATTGATAACATTTAAAAAGTAATATCAGGGTTTCTGCACAAGCTTTAATTTAAGAAAAAAAAATACCATTTGTGTCACAAAAACAACAAAACATTCAATTGGAAGTGTCCTTTTTAATTCATTCATATACACGTACTGTATACACACGCGTGTGTGAGCGACACTAATGTGCACATGGGATAGAGATGTTAAAAGGGTATTTTTTTGTCATCTTAAGGTGTCTAAACTTACAAAAATTGACATGTACAGAACTATAAGCTCGGTAGAGCACTAGCTGCACACGTTATGCACTTTTTAGACGCTCCCTTACTGACGGTTACCTCAACATGCCGGTGTTTGAGAGATCAGCTTCAGCGGCCTTTAACGGGAGAAAATGTAAAGCCATATTCTATAGTACTCGGCTCTCTGTCCACTCCAGAGCAATAAAATACACACTTTGTGCTTTGTGTGTTTACTTCATGAGAAACAGGAGAGAATCTCGAATGTGCGGGGTCTGTCCAATATAAAAGCAACTTTACTGCAGTGCCCGTGCTAGCCGTCCTCACTGATCTACCTCGAGTCGCTGCTCAAAAACACGCAAATCGAAGATGGGAGCGGCGTGGGCTGTACCAAGCTAGACAAGCCAAAGCGCTCAGGATTAAGGATCCGTGGGAGCCCAGATAAGGTTCGGACCAATCCGGCGTCGACCCTGCTGCCCCCCCCCACTGCGGGAGTCGTTGCATGTTGCAATAAGCTTGTTGTGAGCTTAGGTGCCGTTTCGCAAATGGGTCAGGTTCTATCTTAGGGAGCAATGGGACCTTCATAAAAACGAGAGCATCAACAGGATAAGCTTTAAAGCATACTTTCTTTCAGAGAGGCCAAACTCGGTGCCTTAGAAGATAATCGCTAAAAATAAACTGTGATTAAGACACACTACCAAGTGATAGAGAAAAGATATCCAGAGCACAATTCCCAGGAAATGAGTTTCCAATGTGTTATGAGAACTGTCCAGCATGTGCTCGGAGAGCCGTGAGCAGAGAGGCCAAAAGCAGCGCATGCCAGCAGTGGCTCTCTATATACCAGCGCCACATTCAGCCTGACCTTCCTTCTAGTGCCATTAAAACGTTTTTAGACACCGCTTGCTCTTTCTGCGAAAGGAGCGGCCTGTGTAATGCTCCCGTCTATGGAAGCGACGCGCACAGATTTATCAAGGATCAGGCTTCATCTCTGCTGCCGAATGAGTACGACATATAGGAAAGCTCACCAAGGGAGTACAAAGCAAATCAAACGTGTCAAAAAGATATTAATCCAAAGCAACAGAGAAGCTCTTTCAGTGCTCTGGTGAAGCAGCGAACATGTGCATGAATTACAGACCGTGAGCTGCGACACCTGCAATAATGCCGATTAGTTTATTATAACTAAAGGAATTCCAAGGGTATAATTAGCTAACCAGCTTCAGACGTAATGGTGTCGTCTGTGAAAAGTCATGCGTCTCCTGCGCAGGGTTAGAACAGGACAGATGGGACGGCCTCAGAGCGATTAATGAGGAGAAGCCGTATGCCAGAATCGCACAAAGACAAAACCGCCTTCGCAGACTCGCATACTCTCTGTGGTACAGATGAAAGGGTAGAAAAATTTTATATCACGATTACAGACACCAAAATGATCATGGTTATCAGTATTATGGTCACTGAACGGTCATGTCATTGTATACATCATGGTATTGTCAAGATGTGCTGAAAATGTTCAAAAAGCACTCGCACACCGACTGAAACAATTTCACTAAAATTCATATTAAAAACCACAAGCAAATTAGAAGCACAATGCTTGCATAAACATTAAAATAATATTAGGGCTGCCACGAACTTACTTTAATCCATCAACTATTTCACCAACTTCTCCATTAACCTAAATGATTCATTTTCCTCCAAAAGAAAGCATCACTTAAGTTCATTTTATTTCCTTTCTACTGAGAGCTCGAGATGATTCTTAAATATTACAGCATTATTATAATCCCCGTGTTCCATTAACGTTTAATTATATCGACCACAATTATTCAAACATTATCTACTGTATTAATGCCTCCCTACATGAGGAAATGTGCTTAAACGAAAGGCAGAAATAAAACAATTAGATACCTTATACATGTCCCAACGAGCCCAAATCACACCGGCACCATCATGCAACGGAAATTCTAAGATGGCACGCGGATGACTTTATGGCTTTAATAATGAATGTAGTGTATTTAGCAGCCACAAGCCCAAAAGGTATTACAAAGCTCTCCTTACTAACAGTAGTTGAATAAACAAGACCTGTGGTGGTTTCGCTTTTTGTTGTGGGCTCATGAATAGTGTAGCGCTGTTATGATCAGTTCTCCCGTACTTTCGTAGCCTCGGGTCTTTGAAAACGTTTACACTGGACCTCTTTCGCAACCTGACGCAGCCGCCATGATTTCCAAAACTGTAGTGTTGGCTGGAGCCTAAAATATGACGGTTGCTGCTTGGCAATATTTAACACGACGTATTTAAACCATGGTAATAAAGCACCGTTTAAATGAGAATTCAAATCTGAAACAGTAACCTAACCACTGGGAATTTGTACCGTGAAACCGGTAACCGTTTCATATCGTCCATCAGACGAGCTCGCCAGTACTTCAGGTAGCACGATCTTCATCATCACCACAGCCAATCACAGGCTTGATCAGGTACAGCGTTCGCCCGGCTGCCATGCATGTATTGTTTGTGGATACATACATCGCAGAAAGTATGCTGAGATTTTAACACTAAATGTAAATACCTGGAACAGAAGTGTTAATGCAGAACTATCCTCGTTGAGCGTGGGGAATTTTCAGCTTCATACACAGATTAGTGAATACGTGTTTGGAGAAACGTGGAATAATTGCACTTTCTTCATTTGGTGCTAATCTGATCTCAACACTGAGTGACATGACATCAGGACAACCGGTCTGCCTGATATAAATAATAATAATAATAATCATAAAAAAAAAAAAAAAGACAACATATTAGGATGATCCTGTTTGTCAGATTTAACACTCACAGGATTCATTCACACAAATGGGTAAATGTGACAGGAAAACACTTCAGTAAATCAGGCACGCGACTGGAGCTGAACAGGAAGATGACGCATGATGTTTATGTGAAAGATACAGAAGTCTGAATCTCAAACTAAAGCTGGAAAAAAGAGTGACCATGCTTTCTGCTTTAGCGTCTATTTATATTTTCACACTGCTTGTAAGCTGTTGATCTGGCTGTCGCCCCGACCCTGATTTTTACATCTTGTTAGCTAAATAAATTTTTGGTATACATAAAAGGGGAGCAATAAAGGTGCAGTTTGTGTGTGAAGACGTTAAAATTATGACCCGTGTACTCGATGTACCCTGTCCCACATTACTATTAACTGTTTGAAATTGCGTCTATAAGGCACATTTTCTTAATGTTGTTTAATATATAGACTTACATACGCAATTAGCTAACTAGCTAGCTAGCTGCACACACACACCAGCTCACTGCGCTAGCTACGGCTACACAATACAGCTGAGCAGTTGCGAGTCCAAAAAAAAAAACAAAACAAACAAAAAAAACCACACATGACACGTGTGTGTGCCTCGTGCGGTTAACTGCTTTTTGTGTTTCGAAGAAAATGTCAGCCGACGAGCAAACGACGAAAACGGCTAACGTTACGATTACGAAATGTGCTCGCGCACACCGTTATCTCCGCCATCTAGCTGGCTAACTCCGCTAGCTACTGATAACTGGCTAACTAAAACGCCTTGCTTAGCATAAATCGTCAGTTCAGCTAGCCACGTTGGTACAACAACTTGGTTGGGTCATCAATGCTATCTAGAGCAAGAACACGTTAACAGTGAAGAAAGCCATTCGTAAATCTGAAAACTGGGGACGTCTCAGAGAACAAAAGCTACACCTAGCTAAAAGCTATCAAGCACGTCGTCTATTAAACTATCTAGCTAAATCGCCAGAGAGCTAGAGCGAATCATATGGTGGAGCGCGCTGCCCCCACCCCAGGCCTTCCCTCCTGGGTAAAAACAATACATATACTCCCAACGCAACAGCACACCATCCTAAACTCACATGAAGACAGCGTATTGCCTCTTACTTTCATGTTCCTGTTAGTCAATTTTGACATTAAACAAATAAAATATGGAAAAAAACTCACCCCAACAGCTTTCAGCACTGTCACCAGCGCCGCCATAAGCAGCACGGCACATTACGTAGTGAGGAAGAGTGGACACTATCGCGATATTTCACACTCGCGCACGAGATTTAACGAGATTCTGCTGTACTGAAGGCGGGCTGCTGAGATCATCCAAACTGATGGTCAAAACATAGAAAATGCCCAAGTATACATAGACACTCAAATAGTCACACAAATAACTGTACTGTAAAGTTCTCATTTATACACTGAGACTCAGAAAGTCACAAAAACTGTACAGTAACATTTACAAATATACTTACAGACTCAAATAGTCACACAAATAACTGCATAATAAGATTCACAATTATAAACACAGACTCAAATATTTACACAAGTCACTGTACAGTAAACTATACAAATATACATACAGACTCAAATATCAAATACATGTACAGTCAAATGCACAATTATAAATAGACATATCTGGTTCTAGATGACATGTAATACATAGTTGCATCAAGTTTATGTATAGTGCCAGCACTGGCACAGAACTTTTACAGGAGGGTCAACATAGCCACGTGTGTGTGTGTTTGTGTTGCACTGCTGCACCCAAGTCAACTGTGAGATAATCTCTTCAGTGGGTCCTGAGCCTGCCCCAGGGTCTCCGTTCAGTGTGATGTGCCTGATACAGCTCTAGCAGGAGCCAGCCAGGGGGCGTGCTTATAAGTTGCCCCACCCACCTTATCTAGCGCCTTTCAATTCAGAGGATCAGCAGCTCTACTCTGACGCTCTACCGGCTTGTAGGGTTTCTCACCCTTTCATTGAGTAAGCCTGTGGAGGAACCTCATTTCCACCTCTTGTACCTCTTCCACCTCTTTTTTTGAGGCACTACCCACAGCTCACCCCATTAGTGAAGATATGAATATAGTTTGACTAGAATACAGAGAGCTTCATCTACAATCTGAGCTCCTTCACCATCACAGTTTGGTACAGTGATTGTAACACTGCTCTTGCTCACCTAATCATATGATCCATTTGTCAATCTTGTTTTCTCTTTTTCCAGCAGTTGTGAATAAGAGCTCAGGATACTTAATTTCCTTCCCCAGTGGCAAGCAAAGGCAATTCTATGAGTTGCAGGAAACATAATTGTTTTTTTCTGTAACAATATACCACAGTATCCTCGGGTTACTGTCTGAGCAATGTCCCCATGGATTTCCTCTGGGTTCTGCAATTTCTTCCCGCCTCCCCAAAACCATGCAGTAGGTTGACTGGCTACACTAAATCACACTAACTGAACAAATTAACTGACAGGCCAAAAAATAAGTAAACAGTCCTGAGTTTCCCAAGCTCATCTTAGCACAGTATTCCTTGTTAAGTGGTAGCACAAACATTACAATAGACATACATATTAAATAATCTCTCTACCACCAAAAAATGATTGTGTGATTTAATTTTTCACTGGAGAAACAGCTTAAAAACACATTCTGGAGAGTAACTGTTCACCTTTAAACCATTTAAAGGTGTTTGTTTGATAGAAACAAAATACAAACTAGCTATCAAATATAGCTCATATTCAGTTTTAATTGTAAGCTTAGTCAATATATCACAAATAGGGCTTAAAACTAGAAACAATAATTCAGTCTATGTTACCCTTTGACCTTCTTTACATTGTCTCTAATGCCTTTCTATCTCCTCATTATCCTGTTATCTGTATATTTATCCCCTTGCATACTGTATCTCTATTACACAGAAGACAGTAAATACTATTTACAGTATGTTCTGTCAGCCAACTGGTTATTCCCTCCACTATAAAATCTGTATGTAAGATCTAATATATGTCATTTTTTATATGTCATTATGAAAATGTCACTGTGTTGCACTGCACATACTCAGTTTATAAGGAAACCTGCTTTTACACATCATGCCATGGTCACGAAAATACAGAGCATATACAATTCCACAGTCTTACTAATTTATTTTTTTTATGGACCATGATGGCATAAATATGACCTATAATCTTTTTTTAACATAAAATTTGGTTTCTGTCTACAAGCACAGCTGATGGTATAACTGTAACTGTAAATAGAGGATGGTAGTAGATATTACTGATAAGACCTTTACCCTAAATACATGAGGCTAGTTTTCCCATTGCCGTTAATATTGTTCATGCTTTTACCCGAAAGCAGGTTAAACCTGAATTTGTTAGGTAATGTTAAGAAAAACAAGCAATAAATAAGAACAGCCCATGTCCCACATCCTGAGATTTCTGAGCAAGTGATATACTGAGAAAATATTTACCCATCTGAGGTCCAAAATGTCTTGCAGCATGTAGTGAATGTTAGATGACGTTTTCTTTTCCTTTCTGATTTGATTCATCTGGTGCACGTGTTCATCCTCATGGGGCTACATAAACAGAGGCAGACTTTGTAAAGACTGCAAATTCTTATTCTCTGCCTTTCACTTTTTCTTTTTTCAGAAATCCACTTAAAACCTAAAAAAAAAAAAACATTTTGAGGAACAAGGACACATCTATTGACACCACTCAAAAATAAGCACACCACTTTGATTTGCTTCATATCCATGTCCTTGCCCATGGTGGATATCAGTAAGCAGAGACACTCTAACCTGTCCTTGCTAATTCTTTAGGTGCTTAGTGATGAAGCTGTGCAGTATCAGCTCCATTACTCTCTTTAGCTTAAAAAGTTCACAGATGAATCTGATTTTGCCGAAGGAACAGCTGCAAGCTTTGTACTTTGTTTCCTCTAGCTCCATCTTCATACAACTATGATCTTCCTCTAACAGGAAACATCAGAAGTGGCATGCCTAATCTTGCCTACAGCCTAAAGACATGCCAAAGTGTTTATTTTTTCATAACATATAAGTAAATACATTAACATAAATTGTATGTATGGGATGGAGGGAGTGTGAGAGTATGTTTCTGCTTCTGCTTAAAGAATTCATCTTTCTTAAACTCCCTCTAGTTACAATTCAGCAGCAATTGATGGAGATGATTTCCAAGCAAGAATTAAAAATGACTAATTTATGATTATATAAATTTGTCCAATTACTTTTGGTGCTTTAAATGTAAAGACCCTCAAATTAAAGCTGAACGTCTACACTTTGCACTCATATTCATTATTTCATTTGAACTCAAACATACTGTGGTCGACAGCTAAAATAACTATAACATTCTCAATGTCCAAATATGTATGGATTTGATTATATTCACATAGAATTTTAAAGATATTCTTCAGTCCTATCACAGCTTTATTGCTGCCTTTTTTATGGCAGAAATGGAAACTGTCCTAAGCATTATGAAAATTATACAGTTAGGTTCAGCTAGTGGCGAGCACCACTAACCACTGTGGTGGTTACCGGTTAGCTAGTGGTTAGCCTCACAGCAAGAAGGTCCTGGGTTCCATCCCCGGGTCACCCAGGGTGTCTTTCTGTGCATGTTCTCCCCGTGCATGCGTGGGTTTTCTCCGGGTGCTCCGGTTTCCTCCCACAGTCCAAACACATGCAGATTAGGTCAACTGGCTACTCTAAATTGCCCATAG
>JAQQZR010000039.1:12593858-12607000 GCA_030068235.1 Notoglanidium macrostoma | reverse complement strand
TGTTTGTCTGTGTTGGCCCTGTGGTGGACTGGCGACCTGCCCAGGGTGTACCCCGCCTCTCGCCCGAAGTCTGCTGACATTGGCTCCAGCTTCCCCGCGACCCAGACGGATAAAGCGGTATCGATAATGGATGGATGGATGGATGGAGGTTCAGCTAGTTTCAATCCACTAATTTGATTGGAAGAGAGGTGTTCCAAGAGGTGTTTCAAGTACTGTATGAATTCCTGTAGGCTGGTTCACTCCAAACAATTTGGCCTTAACACCAAATGGGATGGTATTCTCTTCAGTTCTTTCTTATTAGAATAATTCAAATCTATTATAAAAGAAATACATAATTAAAAATGTATGTTAACTTCTGATTCAAATTTGCAAATGCATATTCCCTAGACTTTTAAGCACTTTTCATTTTAATTTTAATGAATTACATTAGGCTACAATATGGATCAAACCCAGATCTACCCCGCTTAACTACAACTATTTAAGATTCTTTTAAAAAGTCAAATACTGGAGCATAGGAATCTGAGAGTTTACTCCATGCATTGAATGCACACACATAAAAAAAAAAAAAACAACCCACCACCACCATAATTTTATCACCATGTAATTTCATTTGACAAAACAAAGGCAGAAACACTGAATCCAGCATCACAGAAAACCCACTGGACCCATTTGGAGTCATGTCCCTCCTGTTTGGAGGTTCTCCTGCATGCAGTAATACCTTTCTCCTGATTTTTATGCTGTGTTTGAGATATAGTTGCAACCTGTAATTCCCCACCTACAACCAGTAAAAGCCGCTGAAAAGGCCCCTTCCCCCATCTTTTAATTTCAATTTGTCAACTTAGGGTAGTCTTTTCAGCTACCACTTCCTTCCCAGTTTGACATCATATCAACATGGCTGAAACATAGTACACTGAACTGTAAAACTGCCTTGGTTCCACACAATAAAACAAATAATAAAATTATTTTTTTAAAGTGCCATTAATCCAAGCCCTACTAAGTAGATAACAGTTCCTCACATAACTCCGCTCATGAGATGAAGAAGATCTGTCACCGTGTGAGAGTTATTCTGAGTTGTTATTATGTGAGGAGAAACTGCTGCAGTGTGCGATTGTGATATTTTATATTTTATACAACAGTTCTATAAGCAAGAAATTCATTTGAAGTAAGTGACATTTCACATAGTATGGCCAAAAATTTAGTTTGTTTGTGCTCTGTCAAAGAAAAACATTCCAAATATAGCACAGCTTAATATAATTTTGCATGCTGCCATGCAACACAGCCTGACTGACAGACATGTACTGAAATATCACTAGTGAGCCAAATATACCAGTGCTGAAATACTACACATCACTTGAAGAATTCACTGAACTTCACTTATCCTATCAAATTAGTGGACCAGAACTGTCTGTTGTATAAAACAATAATGAGCTCATTGTGATATTTAGAGACCAACTGATATGTCACTGTGACATGCTATGAACGTCACCATCAGTTTTTCAATACAGTCTGTATCTTGCTTTGAAAAACATTGCTATCACAGTGTTGGTATGTGTGATCCATTGTAAGACTGATACAAAAAAAAAAAAACCAAGAGTACAGGGGGTTAAGGACGTATTGTCAGTATATATTTTTGAATTGCCTGCAAAAGTAGTCTAGCAATTGCACTTTTACTTTAGTTTCTTAACCTTCTTTTCAAGGTTGTACGAGTTCACAGCATACAGAAAGTGAGATTTGTGTGAGACATATATAAGTCACTCTGGATACGGGTGTCTTCCAAATGACATAAATGTAAATGATTTCTATGCTTATTTACAGAGGTTATGCTGCATGTAAGTGCATAACAGGAGAAAATAGCATCAATGTGTAATACAAAGCAAGACATTTGGATTGAACTGCTTGTTAAAAAAAATATATGCTTCAATTTGATTCAGAATCTTTACCCAGTAAACAGGATCATTGGGGTTACATACTGTATGATATTGTTGACGTGCCTGTTTCTTTTTCTACTTGCTTAAGTCCCACCTCAGGCAATAGTGTAAATGGTAATAGCCCTGAAATCATCAGCCAGCTTTTTTTTCCATTCACTGCTGCAAACACCAGGGAACATAAAGCTTAAAGCATAAAGAAAACACCTGGCCAAAGTCAGTACTAATATGCTTTAACTAGAACAATAAACATGCATGAACCAAATAATGCTCAACACCAACATAAATCATGCAGGAAGAGGATCATTTTAAGATCAAATGTGTACGGAGTGTATAGAGTTTGGTGCCCATATGAGACTATCCATTCCAGTGCTGCTGTCGATTTGAGAACTTTTCAGAGTTCATGTTTACTGGAAATAAGCCTGAGCAAAAAGCTGAAACACAAAGCAATATGGAGCAGTACAATGGGGGAAAAAATTTTTAGCAATTAAAAATATCTTGAATATATGTCAGTTCAACTAATTTTTATTAGATAGTTTTTAAACAAATACGATTATTAAACCTGTTCCTAGATATTTCAAATTTGAAATTGATTTATTTAATTGGCAGATAATTGTATATAATTGTATATAATCAATAAAGGCCTTCCCAAAGGTCACGGTTCTGTGCAGGCCACTCGAGTTCTTCCATCCCAACTTTCTTCTTCATGGAGCGTGCTTTGTGCGAAGGGGCATTGTCATGCTGGAACATGTTTGGGCCTCTTCGTTCCAATGAAGGGAAGTCTTAAACTACAGCATACAAAGACATACTAGACAACTTTGTGGCAACCAACATATAGGTGTTATGGTTAGGTGTCCACATACTTTTGGTCATAACATTTATCTTCACTTGCAGAGATATAATTTTATGCAGTGTGAAGAATTTAACCTACATTGTTTGCGGGTTTGAAAGACAGGATGCTCGCATTTTTCTTCCCTTCTGCACTCTAGAGAATATTTGCTGGGGCAAAATCTCAAAACATGAAACATCAGAACCACAATGCATACATGCATTAATTATCATCCGCATTTCCCCAAACGTATTTACAACCTCTTAAGTTTGCATATTTGCAATGTTTCACAGTTTTCACTTTTGCATATGTTCAGATGTCTAAAAGTGGCATGTGATCCTCTATGTATCCTCCATGAATCCTTCAATAAACAGCATTACCAACCCAAAATCAAGCACATCAAGGAATCGACAGATGCACCATTATGTTTTATTAGAAAATAATAAATATCTTTACAGGACTAGAAGCTATTTTTGTAAAAAATAAAACATTGTAACAAACTATTATGTCTCATGCCTAAAATACAGTACTTAGAGAATTTAACAGTATAAGAATAAAGCAGGAAAGCAAGAATGGCAAATTTCATGGATTCTCTGCAACTCAAGAAGAATGAAGAAGCAAAGAAAAGTTTCAGGTCACCAAGAGATGTTTGTAATGAGAATGCGCCCCGTTTTCATACATTGCTTTAAATGAGCCAATAGAAGACCCAGCAGCCCAGCATCACCCAGTGGCTGGCCCAGTTCAGCTCGGACCATTTCTGAATAGTGTGACTAGCCAAGTATCCCTGAAAGACAGAAGAATAAAAGGTCAGACCTTTAAGATGAAGTAGGATTAATTATTTACATAATAAATATCCTCAATAGCTTGGTAGCGATTTATTCTTATTCCTTAATTACTACACATTGTGTCATAATGCTGTATTGTATAGTTATTATAAAGGAGACAATAAAGAAAAAAGATAAGCTCGAACCTTTTCGTCCTCAGCATCCAGATCAAAGAATGAGCCCAGATACGTCAGGTGAAATATGGACAATGCGCCGAAGAACAGATTAATCCCGTACACCCACACATTCTAGATAAAAGCACAACACACGAACAGCTAAAGTGAAATGAGGTTAAAAACAAAAGAAGGCATTAATCACGGTCATTTGAAAAACGTATTAGGGATTAGAGAATTAGAGAGTCATATCAGATTCGCTCAGGACTTCTTAAAATCCATTTTACGCCACAATAAAACAAAGTCTTAACATTTTCAAAGAGACATCATCAAATAGCAAATCATGCACCAAATTCAATGCATGTTAAAAAACAAAAAACAAATCTGGTTAGACAAACACTTTTTAAAAACACCCCAATAAAATACTTGTATTAATTGATATTTTCAATAATAAACCAAATAAGTCATACAACGCTATTCCATGCTATTCATGTAAAGAAGTCTAGTGATTATAGTATTAAATCGATAATAATGAATGAATGCAAAACAGGTACAGTAATCTAAACAAAATTTGGCTATAAGCTAAACAAAATTTGGACAAAAATTGGGGTTTTATACTGAGTGTGCAAGTAGGAGGACACGCTCTAGACCACAGAGATAATGCCCAAGGCTAAGATAGGAGAAAAATGTAAGCAAGGATAAAACCTGACCCAAGAAACAGCCATGTGGACATCACAAGTGAACAAATACAGTTACAAAAATCTAATTAAACTCAACTGATCTTAAAATGAATACATCACGTATACATTAATAAATAATCCTAATATAATCAAAATAGAAAAGAATCCCACAGGTTCTAAATGGTAGGTTTCAATGTTTACACCAGAGACCCGAGTTTAGTTTATTATTAAGATTTCGTAATGTCATGTTTTACTTCCAGCAAAATATGCTACGGGGACTCGTTTTGGTTCATGGATGAAATAAACATTAGGTACTGCTAGGTATCCTAGTAACTAGGTATTTAGTTAACATTTTAAACAAACATATTTAATGTACTGTGAGTATGTGTTAATTATACAACAGGCAACACATACATACTGTACATATTATAAATATATATAGTTTATTAATGTGGAGGTTTATGGTTTGTTGGTAAAGGAATCTAAATGTAAAATGCCACCAAATCCTTTTAAGAGATACAGCACTGTGATCACTCATAATGATACAGAATAACGTTCACACTATAGCAAAATGTCTTAGATATTATTGTACGCTCTCACAAATCAGGGTACCAAACTGTATTGCTCCCTGTTGCTGGAGTGCTCCTTTATACTTTTAAAAACAATGTACTTATCTTTCTATCCATCTAATGGTTTGATTAGATTAAAAAACAGATTGAGATAAAAATCATTTAGGATACGTGATAAAATGTCTACTCTAAAAACAAATTAAAGGTACACCTTTATATTAAATGATACCTTACATTAAAACCCCATTTATGGTACCAGCCAAGCAAGAAGGAAAAATACAGTTGGGTATCTTTATTTCTGTGGGTTTATGCAGTCATACCTTATTCTTAATCCACACCCAACAACCACTGCACCACTCACAGCATGTCAAAATATCACTTTACCTTTTTGTTCTGATGCTGGCAGTCATTTGGACAGCGTTTCGACAGTATGCAGGCACAGAAAATGGCTGCTAGTCTCTTCCTAAGTACTGAAAGGAGGACAGAAATTAGCAGTCAAGTTGGTGTATGCAGCATACTCAACGTTAGATTTGAATCAGGGGGAGTAAAGTGGGTGCTTTACCATGCTCCATGTAAGTGATGAATCCCAGAGACAGGAGCACAGCTCCTAGATGGAAGCTGAGACCCTGAAGAGTGGTAGAGCAGGGTTACAGTCATGGATTTAAAGTCATTCCGGTGTTTGTAAAATCTGAAAATTCACCACTAGGAGTCTCTAGTTACACAGCTGTGAAGCTGAACTATGCGTCAGCCAGTGAAACATTAAGTCACGATTCCTCATGAATCCTCTCTTTCATGTCATGTCATCATCACTGGTTTCTTACGGATTAAGAGCCTGAAACCAACCAGCTACACACGCCACAATGTCATTTATCACTTAGATGAACTATGAGTTAAATAGGCACTCTTCACTGACTTCTCTGTTGCCATACAATGCAAGTAAACGCAATGTATATAGCCGTTCGTTCAAGTCCACTAATTTGACTGGTTGAGCAACGTTCCAAGAGTGCTGATATTGTAACGGCACTGCGTGTATCAGTGTGTGTATCTCTCCACTCGTCTGTGTCCTGCACTTCCTAGTTCAAAACGGTTACTACGGTAGTGTTATTGAAATGGCAAATGATACTTTTCACAAATATAAAGCTCATCAGATGAAGACGAAAAGGAAGAAGGGACGCCAAATTTACCAGAAGCACCTTTAACTGGAATGGACAAATAAATGTGAATTGGCCAGAGAGCTAGCCGTCGTGCTATAACATGAGTGTGCTTTCTTCGGACTCTATTTCTGCTATGGAGTATAAACAAACAGGACATTTGGCCATATTGTGTCCAAATTGTTATTTACTTGATATAAATTTCTTGTTTACAGATCTGTTGTATAAAAGCAATGTCACACTCGGGGTCATGCATTTGTAATGAATTTCAGCACGGCTGTGATCACCTACGTCCAACGACCAAATCGGAGCTACGCTGATATTCAGTACAACACAACAACCTTAAGGTGGTGATATTGCTTAATTAGCAGTGACAGCTGGTGGTGATATTAAATATATAAAATCTAATACCGATCAACAGCTCGACAATTAAATTATTAGGGCTGACCCGTATATATTATACACAAACACACAATTACTTAAAAAAAGATCAGGATTAGTGATTTATACATATATACAGTATATGAACATCAAACACGGTAAACAGAAAAGTTGCAATCCATGCAGGCGTATGCAAAAAAAAAAAAAATCACTGAACTTAAGGTTCGGTCTTCTGTCCTTTTATGCAATTTGTACTTTGATTGGACAATGTATCAAGCTATCAACTTTTAGTTTCTCCTCCGAACACATTTTAAGGAGAAAAATGATGAGAGAGTAAATAATCCACCTCCTTCACATTCCTTACACCTGGGACTTCATCAGTAAGACACATACTCATGATGTATTATGGAAACCTCACCAGAATGGGCTAGGAGAAATTAGCCCACTGGAGCTCAAATCTAGGGGTGTGTCACACTGTATAACGTTACTCCACCGTTGCTGATTGGTGGTGTGAATCTACTGCACTGGGCTCAGTACGGTTAACCCACAGCCTGGCTTTGTACCATTCTGTGTATTTTTATTACAAAAACAAAATAATCTTCGTTAAAATACTGGTTAACCTCATATAAGAACAGTGGAAGCCAAAAATTAAACCTTATGTAGATTTTTTTAAATGTTTGAAAGACAATGCAAGCTCCTCAAGGCCATTGATACGAGGCACCCCGACAGTCAGTATGTTACTTATTGAAATCCCATACTCACATGTAGTAGAGCACTAGCAGTGTATGTCACCAAAATGGCAGGAAAAGTACCAAGTTTCAGTGCACTCTTGAAGACATCTGTGCAAATTAATATCATAATGTCAATAAATTAAATGCCCTCATCATCAAAAACATCATCAAGTGGCACAGCTCAGGGCAATGACATACATCTCACAGCTCTTAAAAAACAAATCAATCATTAGATTATTGAAACACTTACATTTGTTCAACCAACGAGACATAGGCAGGTTCCAAGAAGTCACCACTTCTACCATGGATCTAGGCAACTCAACATTGAGAGGCTTTGCCACTGTAACATCCCTACAAATACATGTAATGTCCTTATGATTATTTTACTGGTAAAATCAGCTTTTCTGTATCATACAAACATTAATACTGTACATTATATAATAGCAACCAACACCATGCTTGTGATTAATTGTAATTAACCAAAACAACTCGCTTTCAAATTACAGCCATCACATGCACTCCTGTTAAGTTTTAAAATCTTTCATGAGAGGTTCCCCCCTCAGTGCTTTGGTTCTTTATTCTGTTTAGCTCTCACCTCATCTGTACATTCTGCTTAAACAGATATGAGGAAGTTGATGTCCTGTATTTGCGGTCTCCAATAGAGCTACTTTGGATTTCTCATTAATATGACATGGAACGTTAGTGGAAAATGATGAATCAGAAAAGAAGCTCTTACGCTTTTATTTTTAGAAGCTAACAGCAAAATCTGTCTGTTATCCCTTACGTTTGATCTCCGAGATTACTTTTTTCACCTATCATTCGTCACTGTAAACACATCACAAATATTTTACTCTAAGCATATTTAATATTTCCTGCACTAGTTTTCCTTTAATTGCCATTAGAGGTTTAGAAGTAGTCCACAGAGAGTCACTCGGTGTTGTAAAAGGGTCAAAAATGAGAAAGAAACTGTTTTCACTGACCATTTGAGGTTGTCTTTATGCTCAGAAAATCCAGCCCCAGCCATAACCATGGTAGTTTCACTCAGATAGCTAACAAAATAGTTACTGAAGTGGAATGACACAGCGTTCTCATAGGCATGAAGCCATCTAATGAGGAAAAAGAACAATTTATTTAAACAGCTGTGCTTCAGTATTTTCTGTTAATGCTTTTTACTCTCACAACAACGCAAGAACTGGCCTATGAGGAAGTCCATCGGCATAAATGGGAATGAAATACGGGAAGAGATACGGAGCGATGCAGGTGGAGATGACGAGGCAAACCTGACTCTTTAGAAAGCTTAAAGCGATTTTTGCAAACCAGGCAACATTCTGCAAAAGAGGGATTTAAAAACCATATTACTGCCAATATCCAAAATCTTCACACATTCCAGTAGCAGCACAACATTTATGCAATAGTAAATAACTGAGGAAGGGATTACCATTTTACGGCCATCCACAGCATCTCTGTAGCTGCTGAAGCTAATCCATGGGCCAAAGATGACTGTTCCCACAAAGCATATGTACCCAAGGAAGTCCAACATTGTAGGAAAGGATGACACCGCCCCTCTGTCAAGGTCAAAAGCCAGAGAAATGGCCTTCATGGCCACCACCATCTGAGAGCCTGGATTCATACATCATAGAGTATTATGGGTCGCTTTTTTCTTAGACCAGGCAAATTACAGGAATTGGTTTAACTATAGCACTCCAACAGAGGCAAGCATTACTCACCTCTCATCTTATGCCAAGTTTCTGCATCTATCATATGCAGCTCTCTGGGAGGCAGAAAAAAGTTAATACACTTCAACAATATAATATTATAAGTAGAAGATGTCAAGGCATTGTGGGAAATCAGCATAAACTTCACTCGTGGAGATTCTAGATAAAGAATAAAGCTCCCACAAAGTCTGAGATCTGAGAATCCACATGTGGCAGCACATACCCCATGAGCATGTAGATGAGGATAGCCAAGGAAAGGAAAACTCCTCGGTTTCTGGACCTTCGGCAGAGGAAGAGGATGAGGTAGCAGACGAGGCTGAGAGTGATCACCCATATCATGTTTAGTTCAAAGAATACATAGAGCACATAAAGGCCCCCTGCCAATGAACTCAGATGCTTCACGTGAACTGAAAAACCTGCAGAAAAATACTGTTAGAATCTAATCCACCTCTCAACACACCTGCACCACATAATCAAGGAAATGCACACATCTGTCAAGCTGGATACAAACATTTTTCATAGGAGTGTTTACACAAGCAATGTGGTATTAAAGAATAACCAGTTTGTTCAGAAAAACATTTGTATCCTACAAGTGCTCTTGGGAATTTGTGAATTTACATATAGGAGACTCACCAATCTAAACCTCAACTGACAGGCTTCAAATGTTGCAACTAGCATGAATTACTGCAACTTTACATAGATTTGTCAAGTTTAAATAACTTATTTATTTCAATTACACACACGAAATTTATGAAAATATTGTGAAAATCAATCATTTTATATCAATGACTCGAAAGAAAGCAATTCAAAAGAAATCCATAAATTAAGACAAATAAGACTAGCTGTTCAATCAGGACAATGTAATAGTGCTATAGAGTTAACGTGCGTCTGTGGTAGCCAATGGACTGCAGTGGCTGAGGTGCATTATTGGAAGGTTTTTTGTGTTATAAACACAATTGGTAATTTACAGGCCACTGGCATTTATTTATATGGTTGGAGAAGAGTGACAAATGATGCCAAATGTGAGATGTCTGGGGTAACAGAGGACTCCACTGAGAAACATTGGTGATTAGATTGTAGGGACTACTATAATAGAAATGAATGCATGTGCGATTAAGGTACATGCTCTAAATCAGTATTTTGAAAAATATTTTAATCGGAGAAAAAAAAATTCAGAACAGAACAAACAGACTATTCATGTCCATATGGCAGTGGAGGAACTGTGGATAATTTTCTGATCTAGTAATTAGAAGATTATGAGTTTAAAGATTGCCAGGAAACCCACTCATTGTCCTCTGAGCAAGGCTGTTAACTTGTAAATGCTCACTTTGGGTAAAAGTTTCTCCAAAAAGAATTAATTTAAATGCAAATGTAACTCACCCAGCCTGCAGATGATGCGGCAGAGGAAGGAGACAAGCAGCAGCTGCCACACCTGTTCCAGGCCTTGCCAAGCTGTAGGCACAACACAACCCTCAGCAAGAAACCACAAGAACTCCTGCCTGCCAAATGACTCCATGGCAACCTGCAGAGAATTTTGTCTCACACACACACACACACACACACACACACACACACACACACACACACACACACACACACACACACACACACACCACAAACACAGTGTGTGAGGAAAGAAGCAGAGCAGCTTTCTTTCAGTGGTCTTCAGCAGTTCAGTGCATAATATGTGGAATTTTTGCATGAGCCAAATAAACCTCAACTTATAAAAATGCATGCCAGGCCAGGCTTCATATCGTAACATCTGTAAGCAGACAGATTGCTTTTGGTTGTTATGTTCTGTTATGTTGTTTTATAAACCCATTCTTTGCATAACTGCCCTAAACCTATTATTTCAATTCATGCCTTCTACAATATCTACAGATGGATGCCATATTAAAACCATCTTAAGATGATTTTTTTCTCTTCTTGTCAAAACAAGTAACCATTTTCAGTTTTTCCAACAGTTTCAATGCATATTTTCATCGCTTCTACAAGGCTGTGGAACTGTGCTGGAGGGATAAACACCATTCTTCAAAAAGATATTCTCGCAGTTGGTGGTTTGATTACAGTGATGGAAAGCACTGTTTGACATGTCAGTTCAAGGGGACAAGCACATCCAAACCATGCCCGCAAAATGCCACAGCATAACAGAGCCACTAGTTTTTCCTTTAACCCTTGTGTTCTGTAGCTACTTAGCAATAGCTGTTCTGTGCATGGATCATATTGATTTTCAGTAGCTGAGACAGATTATAATATTTGAAATGACCAACACTGAATATGTTTGTGTTTTTGGGGAAAAGAAAAAAAAAAACCCCAAAAACACACACAGACACTTCTCATGCTTGGGGATGCTTTTACCAACAAAAATAACAAAGACTGATTTCATCTATTATCTTTACATTATAACTGGTAACGGTTGGTATTTCACCATTCTATTGTCGTATCTCTTGTATCTATTCTCAGGTCAAAATAGACAGAGAATTTTAGCATGGTTCCATTTCAAGTTAAAAAAAATCCCAACATTTAAATGGATCACTTCGACTCAAATAGAACACACATTAATTTTTCAACTTCTGGATAAGGGCAGCATTTTATGTCACCACTTTATTCAAACATGAGGCTGTCTCCATTCAGATATCTTAAATATACTAACCAAACTAGCATTGTCACCATAGCAAGAAGGTTCCGTGTTCGAACCTCAAGACCGACTGGGGCCTTCCTGTGCAGAGTTTACATGTTCACCCTGTGCCTGCATGGGTTTCCTCCAGGTGCTCTGGTTTCCTCCCACAGTCCAAGGACATGCAGATTACATCAACTGGCTACCCTAAATTATCCATAGGTGTTAATGTGAATGATTCTTTGTCTCTGTGTTAGCCTTGACATAGCTTGGTGATCTGCCCAGGGTGTACCCCCACCTCTCGCCCGAAATCAGTTGGGATTGGCTCCAGCTTCTTTGGACGGATAACCGATATAGATACCGGACGGATGGTTGAATGAACGGATGCTAACCAAACTTTATATGTATAATTATATGCATGTTTTAATATAAGGCAGATGTGGTTTCCTGATGTTCTTTAAGCTGGGGATCTACCGAGCAGTAGGTTGCAGGTTCAAATCTCAGCACTGCTCGAGAGTTGCTGTTGCACCCTTCAGCAAGGCCCTTAAGCCTGAACTGTTCAGCTCTGTAGACTGCATTATGATTAACTGTACATGACTTTACATAAAAGTGTCAGTCAAACTAAAATGCATAGGATCAGGTGTCAGTCAGCTAAGCTAAGCACACTTTATTGGCTTATGTGAAGAAGTTGCTTCAGTTAGGAGTAACAGCACGCCTACTTTCTCTTGTGTCTTTGCTTTCTCTCGGATGTTACTTGAAATCTTTTTTCCTTCAACTTTTAGTGTGAAAAAGTGTCATCTATGGTGTCCGTTAATGCACTTCTTGCCTGGAAAACTCAAGCAATAAGCAATAAACGTTAAAATAGCAGCATAGAGAGCAGAAAGGAGACGTTCAAGCAGCAGTGTATTCATTTCAGCCGCTTCTCTTACCACACTTCAGCGACGCAGTCCAGCCAGGATGTCAAACCCGGAAGTGAAGTTAGGAAAATACGTCAGGATTCAGAACACGTTATCCAAACAGTCCAGATATCTTTTCCATACTGGGGGCACAACTGTACACATCTGTCCCATTCACAGAGGTAAGAACAAAGTGAAGCACGGACTTGAACATGGTGAGTTTCAACCGAACTTGATTCCACGTCGCTACGGAGCAGCCAATAAGTGTGAGCATGCCTTCAACTCTGAACAGCACAGCTCATGTTACACACCATTCCTCCTGCTCACGAGAAACATGCCAATCTACCCCAATTACTTTCCCCTTGCATACTTTTATTATACAGCATGTATAATAAACACGTCAAAGGGATTCATTCGAGGGTAAATATTTCCTCTGCCACCCCCCCCTTATTAAAAAAATGTTATTTAAATCATAGATTTTTTTTTTATGTCCAACCTACTTTGGCCTCACAGTCAGCTCCCGTCTTTACGTTGAATATAAAATAAGTGTAAAGTGTTAATTTTTCGATCACTATGAATCCTTCTCAATTCAGGAAAAAGAAGGGAACAACAATAATAATAATGATGATGAGACCTAACAATCTGCTTTTTCTCTTCTCTCTCCCTTTCTGCCTTTCTGTCTGTCTGTCGAGCTATACACGCTACTCCAGA
>JAQQZR010000039.1:12566337-12577201 GCA_030068235.1 Notoglanidium macrostoma | reverse complement strand
CAGCGCTGAATTGACGAGCTATTCCAGCTGCAGAGTTGAATTAATTCCCCATCGAGAGTCTCCATATCATCCTGTTCTCACTCTTGTCTTAAGTGGACAACTAGCATTTCTTAAGGACATGAATGAATTAGTGTCATTGTAAAGTTTAAATATGACAGAAATCATGTTCTTGGAACAACCAAATTCACTTGGCTGAAAGACTCACCCTTTGGCCTTCATCTAAACAGCAAGCTGTCGCAGGGTTTCAGTCACCTTGGAGTGGCTCAGCAACTTGCAAAATGACTGAGTGTTGCCATATGAATTAGATAATAAAGGAAATTAGCACCAGGTGTTGGATTAACACCAATAACTTTGAAGTATCATAAAGTGTTCTCTAATTTTGATCACAGTTCTTTTTCAAAAGTTTTTTTCATATTGTGACAATATTTTCAAATTATGAAATGCACTTCAACTTCATCCCATCTATTCATGTTAGACCACTGGGTGTGTTATCAGATTAGAAAACAAACAACCAAACTAAATCAAATATAATATATTTAAATATATAGTTAAATATGTTAGTTGAAATTATTTTTGTATTATACAAATTAGGATATTTAATTATTTGTCTCATTTGAAAATTTAATATAATATAATATAATATAATATAATATAATATAATATAATATACACTCATCATCCACTTTATTAGAAACATCTATAGATAAATGCAGTTATCCAATCAGCCAGTCAGGTGGCCGCACCACAATCCATAAAATCATGCAGATACGTGTCAAGAGCTTCGGCTAATGTTGTATCAAACATCACTCGTACCTTTTCACCTTTCTTCATCAGCTTAAAGGTAGAAGAACTTCTCACTTATCCCAAGACAAGGATGGTCATTCCCATGATCCTCTGTTGCTTCAAGTGGTCCGGAAGGGACACAGGAGGAAAGCAGGAACTGCCACAGGAAGTGCCAGACTTATGGCCATCACAGACTGTGTGGACCACTCCACGCAGACAGACATCAGCTTTCAGAACTTTCTGGGTGCCGGTCGAGGGAACTACACTGGCTGCAGCTCTCCGAAGCCCCCTCCATCTCCTCCACTACCCCCAATGGTGGAGTCATACCTGCTCAATGACCTGTGAGTGCATTACATAAATACTGCTAAATGTCCTTTATTCCTGTCGAATGGAAACTGTAGGCATGCTGATCAAATCAGGGTCTGTAGGCTGCAGAACAGCTGGAAGAACAGCTGTTTCATACCAGCCAGCCTTTCTGTTGTGAGCATCATTCTGGAGCTATTCCAGCTTGGTATGTTCATAATGTACGAATTAAATAAGCAAATAATAAGCATCGATCTTGGTTAGGGAATCTGATTAAAGTGTTCTTTTTTTTACTGTCCATAGTTTTAAGTGGCTCGATTTAAGAATGGACAACTTAAATTTATTTTTGTTTAACCTGATCTTATCCCAGACAAACTCATTCTCTGCTCATGCTGCTTTCAGGACTCACAGGAGTAATCTCAGTTTTATTACTTCTTTCGATGGCTCATGTTCTTTCCCTTGCTTGCATCGTCAACCATAACACAATGTTTTCCAGCACAAAAAAACTAATCTGCATAATAAAAAAAAGTGGGATGAAGCAATGAAAACTTCAGTCTGTAGAAACATGGAATCCCAGACACATTATAGGGAGTATTAATTCTGCAGAGAATAAAACTGCAAAAAGCACGTTAACAACAATTCATAGTATGACTTTGTCTCCACTGGCTTTGCATTTATGAATTTTAAAGTAGCAACTGCAATGTAATGTCTTCCTTTATCAGTATACAACAGCTACAGCCTCAACAAACAAACAGCTGTATGTGTAGTTGAATATCTAATGCAGTTCCCACAGACATATAAAACGCTTGGAATAAGGCTGTTATATACTTAATACTGTTTTCAGAGCTCTTCTGTGACTTGTCTCCTGCATAAATTCTGTCATAAGCAGCTCATTAAAGAGAAAAAGGAGAAGCAGTATGTAGAAGTGCTGCCTACAGTAACACATTGTTAAATTCAGATGGGTTACAGTATTAAATGGCTCTCTTTATAGCACTCTGGAGCATGACTCTGCTGATCCCAACGACTACCTTGATGTTGCTAACCATGAAGTGGATCGGCAAGACGAGCTGGAATATGAGGTTTGGATCAAATAAGACCAATATAATGTCCAACGGTCAATCCTAAAAATTTGAATGCAGGTTTCAAATACTATACCACAGCTACCAAATATTCAGTTACATCCAATATTCTATCAGCATGAGATTTAATTGCTTCTTTAGATACCAGTGTGCGAGGCAGTGTGTTTGATTTGTGCCTTGCTGTGAGCGTCACATTTCTCTTTGATAGGAGGTGGAGCTTTACAAGTCTAGTCAGCAGGACAAGCTTGGCTTGACAGTGTGCTACCGCACTGATGAGGAGGATGACCAGGGTATCTATGTAGGGGAGGTAAATGAAAACTCATTTGAAATGTGCTAATATCCAATCTGCAGGTATGCAATTTTCACTTGACTGATCCTTTCATTTTCCCAGGTCAATCCCAACAGTATAGCTGCCAAAGATGGACGCATCAGAAAGGGTGACAGGATACTGCAGGTAAGTGTGCAACAAATGCTAGATGCACAAAATGAAAGTATTGTAAAACAAAGAGATTGGGCAAGTATAGAATAATTCCACAATCTAATAAGACAGGGTTCGATGAAAGTTTTAAAGGTTCCCCTAGTGGGACAAACAGAAGAATCTGAAATTTTTTAAGAATTTGGACTACATTATACCAAAATATATCACAGCTACAGGGTCCTTAGTTCCTAATCTCAGGTTACTGTCTGTGTGGAGTTCCTGTACATGTTCTCCCTGTGTCTAAGGGGGTCTCCTCCAGGTTCTCCAGTTTCATCCCGCCTTCCAAAAACATGTCAGTAGATGCATTGGCTATGCCGACTTGACCCTAGGTATATGAGTGTGTGCATTGTGCCATGTAATGAACTGGTGTCTCATCATTGGTATATTTCCAAATCATCCCCAGTGCTCCAGTGATAGCCTCTGGATACACTGACAAGGTAAAGCAGTTACTGAAGATGAATGAATGATGATTAATTATTACTTATAAAGTACCTGCCACAAGTTTTAATCATCAGCAGATCTCTCTCTGTTGGTCCTTAGCACTGTTGGAGTCTATTTTTATACATTAATTTTGGCATTTTGGAGTTGACAAAACTGCAATACCACGTGCCACATTGTTCAGTGTAATTCTCAGCTACACTGATGACTTTATATGATTTTATGAAATGAACACTCTATTGACTGATAAAACTCTGCATTGATCCCATGTTTTCCAGATAAATGGACTTGATGTCCAGAACAGAGAAGAGGCAGTGGCCATCCTTACCCGAGAAGATAGCACAAATTTTTCCCTGCTACTGGCCAGACCAGAGATGGAGGTAAACACAAATACTGATATAAAGATGGTTCAATATTCCACATGTATGCACACATGCACACATTACGCTCACACACACTCACACTGTCCATGACAGATGCACGGCTAACACATCTACTCCATCGCCTACTGACAACATATCACAACATTAATGGCTTATTTTGCTGATGGGAGGGAAATGGAGCACTCACATCAGTCATGACTGAATCATGTGATCACTATTAGTGATGTCTGTCAAGGCTTTGATGCAGTTCCATTAACGCTATTCCACAAGGAGAAGTGGAAGAGAACTGTAGAGAGAAAAAACACAGATTTTTAGTACAGACTGCAGATAGAGTCATTAAAAAGACATGAGGAGAGGACAAAGAAGAAAAGGAGATGAGAATGATTTAGAATATAAAACAAAAGATACAATGGTAGTGCACAGTGGAACTGATGTTATCCTTGGTAAGTTTTTTTTATTTAACCTTTAAGGTTATGAACCCCTCACCCATATTTAAAAATTATGGTATAGATGTAAAATGTAAGCTGTAAAAATTTGCTCTATTTGTAAAACTAAACCCTTTCTTCAGGAACTAGCCTTCACTTCACAATAGAGCAAAAAGGTTGGTGAAAAATAAAGCAAGGTAAAGCATTAAAAAGATATCAACGGCAACAGATCATTTCCTGTTTTATTATCTCCACCAAGACAAAAGAACAAGTAATTATTTATAGGCTGAGGCAAGGATGGTAATTGCCAAATCTGGAGGGGAACACAGTAACAAGGTGATACACAGAGAGACTGAAAGATTGGAGAACATATGAAGAAAAAAAGAAGGCAGAGATTAAAGGCTTAGTAAATAAATATTATGTGAGAGAAGGTGCAAGTGCTTGAGATATGGAAGATAGTGAACATAATCAATGCCTCTTTTCTAGCAGTTCAGTGTACCAATCGGATGGCTGTGCAATCGATTACCACTTGAACAACCTCAGGCATAAATAAGCAATCGATTCTGAGTTATATGATTCCTTAAATAATCAGGTTTGAAACTATAATGGATGTTTATAGATCTGTATCATCTCAGAACATTTCTGTGATATTGAATACTTTATTTCATTATCTGTAGCACTGTATATTGATATTGCCATCTAGTGTTCATATGTGTCACTGCATGCATTCACTCAAAGAGCTTAATATTTAAAGTTTTATACCTGTTCGGGCTTAACAACCTTGTGCTATTTTCCTCTGTTCTTTTTTCTCCCTTAAACTACAACACCATTGAAATCTATAAAATGTATGCAAATTATGGGACTACTGCTACCATTCACATTCCTGTGACACAAATAAAAATATGTAAGATGGAGACTCAAATGGACCCTGAGGACCTGGATTTCGAGCTACCAGTAGGCATGAGTGTGGACACTCTAAACAGCTCACACTTATCCAGTCTATACCATCATCGGCAGCAAAGAAGCCAGATGGGCATTCAGGAGGTCCCAGCACACAGCGAAACACCCTTGCTAAGCCTGGCCACCCTTAATAACAGCCAGGAGCTGGACAGTGGTGTGGGCCGCACAGACGAGAGCACTAAGAATGAGGAATCATCAGAGCATGATATACTCCTTGGCGATGAACAGACCAGTGCCTCCAATACCAACACCACGAATACACCACACAGCCTCCGCAAGTTCAGACCTGGCAGGGGTAGTGGAGGTGGGGGGGATACCCCATCACCGTTACTCCATATCAGAGAACTCCACTTCAGCACAGACTCTCTGGATTGTGGTGGAGCAGGTGGAGGATACATCCATGATCCAGTGAGCGCAATGATGATGCCCGGCCTAACTGAGGAGGAGTGTGAGAGGTACCGAGAGCTGCTAGAGATCAAGTGTCGTCATGAAAGAAATACGAAGAATGGCAGTGCAGGGAAAAGTGCTGAGGAAGAAGAGAAGAGGGAAGGAGAAGGGGAGGACGAGGAGGAAGAAGAGAAAGACGTGTCTCTGGATGAAAACTCTAATGAGAGCCTGACTCCACATGAGATGGCACTCTTGGAGGAGGAGCTACGGCACCTTGAATTCAAGTGTCGGAACATTCTTCGGGCACAGAAGATGCAGCAGCTACGAGAGCGTTGCCTGAAGGCATGGCTGCTGGAGGAGGAGGCTTCAGCGAGGGGGTCTAACGACCTACAGGGCTCCCCACACCATGAGCTATCAGATATCAAAGAACTCCCAGAGAGAGAGCGATCAGACAAGGACACCAGCAGTGCTTACAACACTGGAGGAGAAAGCTGCAGGAGCACACCTTTGGTGAGTGATCACCTCTCTCCTGTTGCTCAGATAGACGAGTCTGGTTCTCCTCTACAGGTAAGGTACAGAGACCGACCCAGCTGGAGTGAGAGGGGTCGTAGCAGCCTCAATTATTCACCCAGTAGCTACAAGAAATTCCACATCAACACCAATGTCAACCAGAAGTTCCACTCGTTGTCTCGGGAGGGGACCACACGTTCATTAGCAGATGGTGGTACACAGGGCAGAAGCTCGAGAGCCAACAGCATTCATGAAAGATCTGGTGGCCGTAGTGCTGAATCTAGTCCTTACTTTACCCGACGACATCATTCTAACCGACCTAAGCCTGAACGCTACCAGAGCTGCATGCAGCTAGGCTCTTCAATCACAGAGCCGACTATGGATAGAACTGTGGAAGGGGAGAATGAGGCTCCTGTTGGCAGTAGTGGACGGGCAAGCCCTATGAGTTTAGCAAACAGCACTCTTAGCCCCATGCTCCACACCAGCCCAGCAAAACACCCCTTGGATTTGTCTCTGCCACTTCCGCCTCCCTCACCACGCATGGAGTGGAAGGTGAAGATCCGTAGTGACGGCACACGCTATGTAGTTAAACGACCTGTCCGTGATCGGCTACTGAAAGCCCGTGCCATGAAGATCTGTGAGGAGCGTAGTGGCATGACCACTGATGATGATGCTGTAAGTGAAATGAAAATGGGGCGGTACTGGAGCAAAGAGGAGCGCAAACAACAGCTGTTGAGAGCCCGTGAGCAACGTCGACGACGTGAGTTTATGATGCAGTGTCGACTAGATTATCTCCATAATCGGGGCCAAGACCCAGGGAAGGATGGCCAACAGGAGTCAGGTCAGGCCCCTACTTCAATTCTAGAGATTAGCCAAAAGAAGAGTTCAAAGAAGCGCAACCGTCGCATCTTGGACAACTGGATCACCATTCAAGAGCTGCTGGCTCATGGTTCTCGCTCTCCAGATGGGACAAGAGTCTACAACCCTCTTCTGTCTGTTACTACTGTCTAAAAGAAAAGCACAGAAAAAGCTTGAACAATCTCACAAAATTCTCTGTAGCACATCACCATTACATAAAAGCAGCATCAAAGAAACAAGCACAATTTTTATATTGCAGTTCTGGTGCATTGCCAGTGTTGATCTCAACCAAGCTCAAAAACCTTGATTTAGGGTAAATGTGCTTATTTTCCTAACATGTAGAGGTGCTACATCTAGCTGGCTATCTATTTTACATATTTAATTACTTACTTAATCCCAAACATAAAGTCTTGCGTTTTGCTTTCTTTAGTGATTGGTAAAATAAAAACAGGCTAAAAACTAGTTAGAGATGAGCAGCAATAGTTGCAACCATAAAAAAAAGTCATATTTGCTTTCGGCAAAAGTCTGGATCATGTCTTAAGGAAATGCTTTTAGGAAACTACCCAAATCCCAGGAAATATTAGACCCCAGCAACAGTTAAAATATTGATCAAAATATGCTTTATTTAAGCATGGTATAATACGGCATGTCTTAACTGGAGCTGTCTTGGTGCTACTTTATCAGCTCATTTCAAGTTTCTAAGCATCAAATCCAACCTCAAAATAAGCTGCAAAGTGAAAAAAAAAAATATGACAGGTAGTGTTGTCTACACATACTCAAACATAGTCAGCCAAAAAAATGTATACACACTTCAGGAATATACAAATTTGTGTAAATATTTTAATGCTAAATTAACTCAGACATCACGAGAAGTTACCGTTAGCTTCTACAATTACAAGAGGTCCTAAAAGTGGTGGCCATTAGCTTCCAGACATTTACATGCAGAAGTGTTCCTGAAGTGTGTAAACATTTTTTTGGCTGACTCTGTATATATAGTATTGTGGGGAATATTTCGGAAAACTACCTAGCCAATTTTATTATCTATGAGGACCTAAATTATAAGAAATGCTTAAATCAAATAAAAATGTATTAGGTTTTGTTTTAGTCATATCTAATGGTATGAGGGAATCTAGAATATAGGCACATTAATCAGCAAAAGAGTCTTGGGTGCTTCTAAAAGCACTTTTTTCACACTTTGCAACCTTTTGGATGGGAAAGTTACCAACACAAATTTTCTGACAGCACAGTGAATACCCAGGCACTGAAACAGTGTGTATTCTACAGATTATATAGTCTCACAGGTAAACTGCTAAGACAAAGTAAATTCTGGAAGTAGGTTTTGTTTTTACAAATATCTGTGGTTTCCATCAAGAGAATGCTAAGTTATAACAGAAAACTGTATAAAAGCAAAAAAGCACACGGCAAGAGATACCTAAATTCACTCCATGTTTCATGTCATTATCCAAACCAATACAAAATGGGGCTCTTACTACTGTATCTGCAGAGTCCTCTAATGGTTATTTAACTACTGAGTGCTGATACAATCATAATAAAGTCTAATTTTAAGCACAGATCTCCCCTTAAAGCCCGTAATAGAAAAATAGGAAGTAAATGCCAGTTCTTGCCAGAGACCACTGAGGTTGGAGGGACATCATGGTGCTAAATTGGCATGGTGCATGTTGGAAAATACAGCCTATACCCTATATAATCTAGGACAACGTGAATGTGCATGAAAACAATAAGACCAGCATAACATCGACACAACGGATGACGCCTTTCTCCTTCATTGAAAGTAAGGTTACACAATATGGACATGATATCCTACTGTGATTATATTGTTACATATTGTGACTGCGCTATGCCTTGCAATACGTTAAAAACACTAATAACACTTAATACGACATGGTTAAATCCTTGAAACACTCGTGCGACCAATTCATTATGTATATTGGTTGCCGTGATTCTTCATACTCAAGCAGAACGGTAATATTGGTTAAGATAATCACAGCAAACAAAAATATAAAATAGAAATTATAGGATCATTTAAATGATATCTTCTGTTATAGCAGTATAGAAAAGGCAAAGATAATATTAACAATGTGATACACTGTGAGTGATACACTCACTGGCCACTTTATTAGGAATACCAGTACAACTGCTCATTCATGCAATTATCTAGTCAGCCACCTATGTAGCAGCGGTGTATAAATGCATAAAATTATGCAAATACAGGACAAGCGCTTCAGTTAATGTTTATAGCAAATGTGAGAATGAGGATAAAATGTGATTTCAGTGATTTAGCTGTGACATGGTTGTTAGCCCCAGATGGCCTGGTTTGAGTATTTCAGAATCTGCTGATCCCCTGGGATTTTTCCACAGTCTCTTGAATTTATACAGAATGGTGCAAAAAACCCCGAACAAACACATCTACTAAGCGGCGGTCCAGTGGGCAGAAATGCCTTGTTGATGAAAGAGGTCAGAGGAGCATGGCCAGACTTGCAGAAGCAGACAGGTGAGACAACTAAACACTCTTTACAACCATGGTGAGCAGAAAAGCATCTTCATCGTCTGAATCTTAAGACAGGTGACAACAACAGAAGAACATGCCAAGAACGGCAATTTGTTCACAGAAATTGAACATTTGAATACTGAAAAAAATATCAGGCGACCATCTTCAGCTGTCCAGTTTGGGTGAGCATGTGCCACTGTGTAACCTCACGTTCTTGTCCTTGGCTGACATTAGAGAAACCCAATGTGGTGTTCTGCTGTTGTATCGCATCCACCTTAAAGTTTGATGCATTGTGCATCCGGAGATGCTTTTCTGCTCACCACAATTGTAAAGAGCAGTTATGAATCAATGACATCTCATTTCCTCCCAATCTGATGTTTAATCTGAACAATAACCAAGCACTTGACCTGTATCTGTATGATTTCATGCATTGTACTGCTGCCACATGATTGACTGATCGGATAAACACATTAATGTGCAGGTGTACAGGTGTTCCTATTAAAGTGGCTAATGAGTGTATATTGTGCAGCTCTAAATAGAAAGTGCTGAGAATGGATGTACAGCCATGTTGTCTAATACCTGGAGCAAACAAGACCAGCCACAACAACTAAAGCACAAGACCAAAATAGGCCAAATCAGTATTTATCCCGCTGAGTGATGCAGTGATTCAGTGATGGGATCACGTGAACTCTGAACTACAATAAGAGTTTGGTGTTAATTTGTAAATAATTGTCTGAACAAACAAACAAAAAAAAACCCCAGCTTTGCTTATTATTCTGACCACTCTCACCCTATAAACTCTATGCTTACAAAGTGACTTTTTTAACTTTTGGGCTGTGAAACATTTTTGCATGATTTTAATGAGAAGTATAGCATACATTAACAGAAATATTCTATGGATTATATTGTTGTATATCCATTGCTCAGTATAGTATGTATGTGATCAGTGTTTCTTACTTGAGTTTCTATTGATTTGTTGGTGTGTTAGTTACGAGTAGGTTATATTGTTAGCGCAGTTGGTACCTGTTGATTCATATCAGTGGTTCTATTTACACAAGCTGTAACATGCATTTGATCTTAAATGGTCATTTCAGTGTGCTGTTAACATGGTCTTAATCTATGGCATTTGAAGGAAATAAAATCATTTTGTATTGCTTAGTATAAATGAAGTTGTCACTCAAATTATTTTGATCATTTCACAACTGGGATTCGAGGCAACAGAAACAGCCCACTCATATACAGGCAAACACATACAGTACGAGTCAAAAGCTTGGACACACCTTTAAATTCAATGGTTTTTCTTTATTTTTATTACCTAAAAGCCTCTTCATTTCTTAAAGTAATGATGGACTGTCGTTTCTCTTTACTTAGAGCGGTTCTGGACATAATATGAATTACTACAAATGTGGAATAGGGCTATGTGTTGTATACCAACACTAGCTAGACAAAACTGATGATCTCTAAGGCATTATGAAGGCAAGATTTTCTACTAATGAACTTTTGACGAGGCGCACCTGGTGACTGAAAGGCGTTCCAGGGGACTACCTCATGAAGCTGGTTAAGATAATGGTCATCACGGTAAACGCTGGCTACTTTGAAGAATCTATAACCCATCCATCCATTATCTATACCGCTTTATCCGTCTGGGTCGCGGGGAAGCTGGAGCCAATCCCAGCAGGTCTCCAGTCCACCACAGGGCCAACACAGACAAACAACCACACACGCTCGCATTCACACCTATGGGCAATTTA
>JAQQZR010000039.1:12555517-12566237 GCA_030068235.1 Notoglanidium macrostoma | reverse complement strand
GAAACCCACGCATGCACGGGGAGAACATGCAAACTCCACACAGAAAGGCACCCTGGGATCGAACCCAGGACCTTCTTAGTGAGGCGACGGTGCTAACCTCTTCCTTATTGCTCTACAATGTAGAAAATAGTCCAAATAAAGAAAAACCTATGAATTCATAGGTGTGTGAATGAGTACTTTTGACTGGTACTGTACACACGCTTGCTCAATAAGTACCAAAGTAACAGATTCATACAGATGCCCAAACAGTAAAAAAACCCAATGATTTCCAACAGCAAGAACATGTTTTATAGAATAAGAGCAATAAATAATCACATAGAATTTCTCTGAATTAGGTTGTGATGGAAACGTCATACATATATACAAATAAAACTTCATACAATGTCATCTCTTTAAATATAGTTACTGCTCTGAAACACATACTGGTACAACTTTACAGTTACATTTTGTTCCCCAGTCCCTAAAGTGTAAACAATAGCTCATCTCCCTGCTCCCAGCCAGTTATAGACATTATAACACAGCCCATTCCAGAGTAAATACAGAGTATTTATATTAGCTTATATGTACATTCAAGTTTTTATACAGCGTCATTCAGTTAAGTGCAGTAGAACATGCAACACATTGGCACAATGGCGCAAGACATCAGCATATCCAATTAGGAGTAAAGACGCTTTCCAAAACTACTGAATCTACTTTAATAGGTCTGTTAGTCGTCTGTGATTTGTTTTGGAACCTGTTGTTCTTCAGGCCTCGTAACACTTAATGCAAGCACAAGAGTGAAACAAACAAGCTCATAGGAGGATCAAGAGTGATGGGAGAATGGGCAGAGCCGTGCTCAAAATTTAAACATGACATCCTACAGCCACGTAGTTCACACCTTGTTGAACACGTCTTCGCTAGACAGTGCTATAATGACTTACTGTATTGTATCCCAGATTAGATGGCAGTCTAATGTTAGAGCCACCTAGTGATATGTAATAAACATATTGAAACTGATATGAAGGTGGGTTTGCTGAGTAAAGGTTTTTTCAAAAACGTCTAGAGCCATATTCAGAGCTGGTAGCTTATTTTACCAATACGCTAAAAAATATCAACGAATACACAGGAAAATCCTTATACAGGGTTCTTTTAAACAGGATATTTACTTCATTTTTCAGTTCATTGACATGACCCGTTTAGTCTTAACGCCTTTAAGCTGAAAAAAGGCCATAGAAAATGTTTAAATATAAAAAAAGTCAAATATATGCATGTGGGGGTATGGTTGCATCCAAAATGACGTTTTATCTGAATATTAATTAATATATAGATATTTCCTAATAAATGTCATTTATTTTATGTCATATTAATGTCCCCTTAAATTTGCATCTCATATTTTGGGATGTGAAAATCCCCCAGGAAAAAGAACTGCTCTGCGCCCTGCAAATGATGATAATAGCGCTTGATAATTAGACGATTCTGAAGTCTGAAAGCGCTGTATTTCTGTATTAACTCCTCACCATACTAACTCAACTCTGAACATGGCCTTGTATTGAAATAAAGTGTCTGTGTAGCGACAGAACGCCAAAGGAAGGTGTACCTTTCTGTGTGTGTTTGGTGTGTGTACATATACTGGGGGGCTGGAGATGAGAGATGATCTGCTAACAAGGCACTGCATTTGTAGGCCTTGAGACTTTGCGCGCACAAACTAAAAGCTCTTGTTTTGCACGTAGAGCAAACCAGCTGCAGAAACGTAAAAGCTGCATACAAAGAGATGCACTGACAACCAAGTGCGAAATGTGTTAGCTGGTGTGCACAGATGCACCAATCATATTAGCATGCTTTCATATATAAACAAGAGGGCGAAGATATGTAACTTCACATTCTTTAAAAGAGTGACTGGCTTAAGTACAAGTGTATGGCTTTTGGCAATGGGTTTGGTGTAAAATACCGAATTCCGTTCCAAGCAAAACAATTTCCTGAAATAGGTAGCCCATTTAAGTTCTCAAAAGTTCCGTTTGTACACATGAAATACCACTGCGTTAGATTGAAAAAAGGCTAATAGAAAACAAACCAGCACAGAAACAATATCCATATTAGTAGTAAGTGTTACATCAAAATATCAAGGATAATATCAGTAATATTTGACATCATAATATTAATAACAAAAAACACACTTGAATCATATCATTCTTGTAAATTGTACTGTACAATCAATGCTTGAGAGAATGTCTATCTAGTTATGCTTATTATTCAGTTCAACTGACCGCGGAGTAAAAAATAAGTATTTATACATTTAATTCTGCAATTAAATAACAATACAGTGCTCGCCTTGTTAGCACTATAGCTATATCCATTTTTGTTGGGGATTTCGGGTGCTGCACATTTTGGATCGACTGATCCTAAAATCTTACATTAGGCACTAAGGCTATATAATAAGTTGCCAAATACAGGTATTTAGCAAGTCATATGAGCCTGTTTGAGTACTTTACTGATAGCTCAAAAGTGTGTTAAAAGAAAAATAGTCAATAAAATAGAATTACCAGACAAGTCAGACCTATCAAGTAATTTTGACACTTAAATCACAATTACCTAATTATTTCATTCTGGAAAAAATAAATATAATTGAAATATTATATAATAATAATAATAATCATTATATAATACAAATATTAAATATTTCACCTACTTGTACACAGAAATCCATTTCATCCAAAAAGCAAAGCAATGAGAAATTAAAGAACTAAAGAATCTTTAAGAATTGAAAATTTTTTGGTTTTTAAATTAGTGGGCTACGCCTAGATTTTGCAGATTTGAAATTCAGAACACAATTATATATTACATATGACATTTTATATTCAGATATTTTCCCTTTTAGATTCCAAACATACAATTAAATACTGGAATGCTGCCTCCTGAATGGCTCTCTCTCCTATAATGGTCTCTTTCCATTAAAAATATTTTATTACAAAAAAGCCTTTAACATGTACAGGATGTGTTATGGTTCAAAGTGTGAGTCTTATAAAGCTGTGAAGCTGTAGTCCAACATTGACAGCCATTTAGTCCATGGTATGGGAAGGAATGTGGAATGTATCACTTAATACTGTAAAAAAACCACACGCACACACAAACAAACTTGCCTCAACCTGGAATGATTGTCATTTGATATTAAAAATTAAATACTGAATTGGAGCAAACAGGATATCCACAAAACCTCAGTTGCTTTAAGGTCCATGCTTTTTAGTGCTGTTCATGAAAACTTGATGCCTCTTTTGAGTTCGGCACTCTCCTCAGGCTGGCTGGTTAAGCTCGCTTACGGGCCTCCTCTGCAGAGATACAGTTGGATCCCTTAAATATTGAGTCTTTGTCTTTTGCACTGTAGGTTGGCAGCAACCTCTGACAATTTCCACCTTTGGCAACATTGCACTTCCAGCTCATACGTCTGTCAGCGTCTAGGGAATAACTGCATCAGCTCTTCCTTCAACTCTCGTCTCCTTCAGCCTCCTGATTTTGTATTGATGAATGAGTTTAGATGTTGTTATGAGTACCAGCATGAAATGACAGCAAATGGCATATGCATTTAGTAACCCAGCTATAGTTTACCCTCCACCACACTCACTCTACACATGTGGGAAGCGGATGTGGAAGTAGCAAAGTCGGACCACAGTGTATTTCCGCTTGCGTGGGCTTCGGCTGCTCCTTCGGTGGACTCTTGCCCTGCGAGCTCTGCCACGTCTCACACCACTGTACTGATGCGGCTGATAGGCTTTGACTTGGAGCTGCCGCTTGTGCTGGCGCTGCCCATTGTGCTTCCTGCTCCCGGCCCCTGGTTGATCACCTGTGGTGGCAGTGGCGAGAGAGGCGTAAGCGGTGTAAGAGGGGTGAGGGGGGAGGTAGGAGGGGGTAAAGGCGAGTGCGGCGGAGGAGGTGGGATTGAGGACAGGGGCGGGTACTGAGGCAGGTAGTGTGCGGGGGCCTGCGGCACGTGACGTGCTGTGATAGTGGAGGGGGCCTGTGGAGGTGGGGCGAACACAAAGTGAGGTTGATGGGCGGAATGATGCAGTAGTGGATGGGGACTGTGGGCGTGGCCGGCGTGACTGTGGGTATGAGTGAGAATGTGGGAGTGTCCGTGAGGGTGAGGGTGGGGCTGGGAGTGAGACAGAGTCAGTGGCAGCTTGGCGGGATGTGAGAGTGGGAAATGAGTGTGGAAGAAGGTGAACTGGCTGATGGGTGAATGTGGTGAGTGAGGAGACAACGGTGGAGGGGTGCAGCCGACGCTGGAATGGCGGCCATGCTGATGCACGGCATGATGGGAGTGCTGCTGCTGAAGTGGAGCGTGGGGGGGTATGGGTGAACCACGGCGGGGAAGTGAGCTGCGCTGCAGAGTGTGATGCATAGTGTGTGTATGGCCTACGGCCGGGACCTGTACGTGGTAACGGTGGTGCTGATGGTGGTGGTATGGTGGTGGAGGTGGGCCGATATTGTTGTGGCAGTACTGTGCGTGCAGGGCCTGGATCTTGGAGGGCCCACCGAGGTCGCACTGGCTGAGGGCGGAAGGTGAGGGAGGAGGCGGGCCACCGGTAGTAGGCGGGGCCACTGGAGCAGGATAGGGTGGCCCCGGGGGAATAAGCGGGGATGGGGGTTTGGCACGCTTGCTGCCAAACAGGGAACCCAGGAAGGAACCGGAGTTGCCCCCTCCGGACCCTCGGTCGCCAGTGGGGAGCACTACTGTCCCAGCGTTCCCTACGGCGTTGTGTAACTGCCCCGGCCCACCCCCCACCCCTATTCCGGGGCTCAGGATGGGGCGGTGAGGCCGATAGTCTTCCAGCCCATAGCAGCTGGGAAGAGCGCCCCCCATAGGCAGACGCTGGTGAGGCCGTGGGCTGTTAATGATGGATCCCTATAAACACAGGTAGCAGACCACAAATAAATAGTCACTAAACTGTGATTCAATATCAAAAGTGTAGCAGGTAGTGGAATGTACTAATACATGCACTCACGGTTACATATTGTACAAATACAGTTTTCAGATGGAAACAAATCAGCAAATAATAATGATAATAATAACCTCAGAGAGGACATCACTTTATGTAAAAAGTATTGCAGTGAATTATGGATGATGCACATACTACTACATGCTGTTTGTTTTAAGAACAGGAGACACAGTGAGGACAGATCTGCGTGTTTCACTCAAGCACAGAGACCAGTACAGACATCTGGCAAGGTTAAGGGAAATGTGGCACAAGACAACATGCAGACAAAACTCAGGCAGTGCCGTTTTAAGAGCAATGAAGGGTATTATAACATTCAAATGCAATAATAGGTGGAAGACAATAACTTAGGACACCATCAAAAACTTACTTCAATGGTACTATCCAAAGAGCCCACACTGTTTCTGCGACCCCGCTTTCCTGTACCCAGTCAAGGAGAGTAAAGTTGTATATCAAAATTATTGTCTGTGTTTTGTATATACTATAGGTTTTCATGCTACTGTATATCAGTGTTTGTCGTTTCACTATTTGACTTTTCACTCCAGGGCTTCAAGACTCATCACAGTCTCTATTTACTCCTGATAACACAAAGCATTTTTCACATCCTAATTTTCACTCCTAAAAACAGACTAACAAACACCTTTTCAAACACCTTCTGAAATGCAGGATGCCAGGTCCACTAAAGTGTAGTCTAAACCACACTGTAATTTCATACAGTTGCAGTCAGAAGTTTGCATACAGTCATCATGGACATGAATGTCATGGCTTTCAATGATTTCTTTGCACTTTTTTTCTGGGGAAGAATGATTATAAGGAATACATCTTTAATTGAAAATGAAACAACTATAGCACACATCATATTTGGTTAAATGTCCCTAAGAAAGTTCCACCTTGACCAGACACTTTTGGTAGCCATCAACAAGCTTGTGGCAGAAGTCTGGTTGGATATTTGACCACTCTTCTTGGCAGAATTGGAAGAGTTCAATTAAATTGATTGGTTTCCTGGCACGGACCCGACTTTTAAGCACAATCCACATACATTCAATAGGGTTGAAATCAGGACTTGTTTTAAGCTTAATGTTAGCCTGAAGAATTTTGACATTCATTTGAGACTTTCATTATTCATGCAATACAGCAGTTCCATTGGCAGCAAATCAGCACCAGAGCTTGATGCTACCACCACCATGCTTAACAGTTGGTATAGTGTTCCTTTGTACCTCTGGTCATTGTGACCAAACAGCTTAATCTTTGCCGCATCTGACTATAAAACCTTCCTCCAGAAGGCTTTTTCTTTGTTCATGTGGTCAGCTGCAAACTTTAGTGGAGCTTGAAGGTGTTAATTTTGGAGCAAGGACTTTCTTGGATGGCAGCCTATTAGTCTGTAGTGAGATAAAACTTGCTTGACTGTAGACGCGGTCTGTGACTTGATGGTTCCTGGGTTCTTCCTGACCATCCAAAACAATTTCCTCTCAGCTGAGGATGACAGTTCGGGTCTTCTTCCAGACCAAGTTGCTACACCTCCTTGTACTTGTCAAACAAATCCTTTTTATGTTGTGAACAGAAGCTACCAGCTGTAGTCATTTATGATCAATAGCAGGAAGTTAAGAAGACTTTTTGGAACTTCCAACACCACTGAATTAATAATCTAAGTGGGTTAGTGTATAATTTGCATTATGAAAGCCGTGTGAGCAGCTAAGTGAGCAAGCCTAGCGAGCCTCCAGAACTGCAGTCAGGAACATGAAACTAGGAAGGTAACATATTATAAATATATTGTTATTATAAAAATATTTCTGAAGGATATATTAGAATATTTCTCCTGTCTAGAAAAAAATTCCAGAGCCATATATTACATCTCATCTTTACTCATCAGGGCATAATGAACAGAGATTTCACCTAAATTTTCGTCATCAAATATTTTTCATTTACACTGTCATTACAATTTAGTCATGAAATAAAAGGTCGGAAGGTCAAAATTTTCGTTGACAAAAGTAACACTGCAAAGAAATCACTCAAAGCCCAATATTGCCATGACATGTCCATGATGACTGTATGTAAACCTCTGACTGCAGCTGTATATGTATGTATGGTAAAGAGACTGTGTGTCTCTCTATTAAAAGTAACCACTATTTATTTAGGGAAACCTGTTAATACAGGAATATATGTGCTGTTGTGTGCTTTACCTGAGTCTGACAGATCTCTGAGGGACGAGCTGAGCGCTGAACGCTTAAGCCCGTCCCCTGTGGCATATGTGTCATCAAGGCTGGGCCTACCCAGAGTTCCATTCACTGCCTCAGTCTTTATTCCATCCACCCCACCACTCACATCTCCGCTCATGAGTCCAGGCCGCATTACGCCTTTCTGCTTCTCCAGCTCCGCTGCAGAGATAGACAGAAAGGGAGAGTGAGACAGACAGACAGACAGCGAGTAAATGCATTGTGACCAATTCTATCTATATGATCAGGAAACATTACATTTTGCTTAGTTCTTTACTGTTTGTAGTTAAGGAATGCAAATGTGCATTACACTATGCTAGTGAAGAGTAATTCAGAGCTAAGCAATAGGTAGAGAGCGGGAAAGAGGAAATAAGGGAAACTCCGTACAGTCTCATTACTGGTGTAGATAGCACAAATCCTTAACTAAATCTGCAAATCAGTATTGCTTAATATTGAGCAAATGTTAATTTATAAACTTTTGTGAGATTGACAGTAAGAACTTGGGTACATAAGGGTCGTCTGGAAAAGCGGAGAAGAATGGCTCACACTCTACTCGATATTTTTCCATATCTTGCACTTCAGCAATGCTCTCTCTCAGATCACTGACAAAACGAGTCCGATCTTGCTGACTCGGTGCTGTGAAGACAATCAGGACCTTACGCTCCCCTCCTGGGATGGCTGAGGTTAACCGAATACCATGAGGATAGTCTGAGAGAGAGAGAGAGAGAGAGAGAGAGAGAGAGAGAGAGAGGTGGTGAAGGGTGTGAAAGATGATAAATCTTGAGTATTATAAATAAACCACACTCCATACACTTGAAACCTCATTTAATGAGACTGCATGACTGATCATAATGAATATACTGTGGATTAGGAAAAAACATAAATTCTTGAAGAACTTTTGACTGTATTCCAAGATACTATACAATACACCATAGACCAATGGGTTCAGCACAAGTAACGCAAAATGCCACCCGAAATGTTTACCGATTATACAAACTGTACAACCCAGTGAACTAATATATAAACAATAACAAGACATGGTGAACTACGTGTCTTTTTCACTTCTCTGCAATCAACAAATGCACAAGGGCCAAGCGAGAGTGGCTAAATGTCACACTGAAGCACAGAGCCAGAACGAAGTGGTAACATAAATAAAGAAGGAGGGACAGATGGAGAGACAGATGGAGGAATGAATATACTTACAGGAGTTTTGGAACATGTGAACCTGCATCTCCACTAGGGGAAAAGACTGTCTGAAACTGTATGTCACTGATGTCTTCTTCTTCTGGAAGATCTTTGTGACCTACAGACGGAGACATGTAGGTTAAATCTAAATCTAGCTTTTAGGTTTAGCTTTAATAACGGAGCTCTTGGAAGGGATATACAACTAATTGTTGGTTAACATGGTGCTGGGAATAATAAGGCCGGCTATATAAGCTGGCATAACTACCAAAAGATTTGTGTGTCTGTTTCAGACTGCATTCATGGTGAAAATCCTTACTTGTAGTTTACAAAGGTGCCAATCAAGCCTAAGTGCCCAGTTTAATCACCATAAGCAACTGTGTTCCCCTTCATACATATGCATTTGAGGAAAGATTCTGCAAAATAGTGGTAAATCAGTGCAAATAGGCTCTGAAGAAATAGGATGTGATTACATTTTCCATTTCTTGTGCTAAACATTTAAGCAATTAGAGCCATCCAATTTTGTGAGTGATTTCTACCTTCCAAAGCCATCTGTAAATTAGTGCTATATGCATGTTGTTTGGAGTTAGTGTAGTCAGTGTTGCAAGGTCCTGGTGTTGTGCAGATTTGGGCTACTTCTGAAATGCCATTGTGGGAATGCTGTATTAATACCACTTTAGCACACTTCTGAAGGAATTCTGACCTGTCCTGCAGTGATTTCTGTTTGCACCACCCCATGTTATTGTCTAATGAACTTGGTTAGTTGTATTTCCCAAAACATAAAGAGGCAAGTAATTTGAACCATAGCAACCCTGACTAGTAACAGGCAGTTTCTGAAGATGAATAAAAAATGAATTTATACCAGCTGTGGTAAAGACACCATGCAGCATCACGAGAGCACCAATAGAGCACCGGCCCACATCCATTATACGCCCATGTAAAGCAAAGTGGCCTTTCTCTGGTGCCGAGTGACGGATCAGAAAACATTTGCCCTATCGATGGTATATAGCATGTTCAAATCTCAATGATGCCACAGCGGTCTATGGTAAAAGCAAGATTCCTGTACTGTCTGATTGGAAGAGGTGGCATTAGGAATAGACATAGCACCTTCCTCTGATATGAATATGTGCACATTTATGTATAACTGTTTGTTCAGCATTGCAGGATCTGTAGGCTATAAGAAAATACATATAGAGATTGTCATTGTATGTATTGCTTTTCAGAGAGGTCAAAAAATATTCTTACCACCAAAAGGTCATTAAAGAGAAAGACTTCTCTCTGATGAACCCCACTCCGCTGTGGCCTGTTAGGATCAGGAACCTCATACAGCTGGCAACAGCACACCAGTCTGCGGTGGGGTAGAGAGAGCACCTGACCACATAAAACACAAACACATTCGCAAGAAAATGTGTAACTACTCTATAAATACCACAAGGCATAATCAATTAAAAGATCCTAAACAAATCCAAACACTGCTGTACACTTCTTCACATAGGCAAGCTTTCTGAACTCACTGGTTTTTTGCCCACAATCACTCTCTCCACTGCCTGCACTTGAGACACATGATCATCATTGGTTCTCAGCTCCCACTTCTGAATACGATGGTAGATGCCTACCAACAGGTCCCTCGGGATGTCCTGCCCATTATCCACACCTGGCATGCATAAACAGAGAGAAAGAAATGAGAGCACAAGAAGAAGGGAAAAGGTTAGACACCTCTAATTTAACTTCAACCCAGCAGTGTTCAACATCACTGGACATTTTACATTTTATTGCCACCAAACATAATTCTATTTAAAAGTCCATCAATACGTCAAACACTTAACATTCTTCTTAAGTTGCCCTGAACTAAAATCCAACCGTTTATCTCCTGGGATTTTCATGCTGTTGATGAGAGAGGTCAGAGCAGAATGTCCAAACTGGTTCCAACTGACAGGAAGGCTATGGTAACTCAAACACTCTTTAGAGTGCTTTAGTATTTTAGAATGAAAAATCATGCTTCGAGGCAGATGAGATAAAACAGAAGAAAACCAGGTTCCACTCCTGTCAGCCAAGATCAGGAATCTGAGAGCTTACAATGGGTACAGGCTCACCGAAACCGGGAAGTTGGAAATTGGAAAAAGACCAGGTAATGTTTTCCAGTTTCAGTGACCATGTGCCCATGGTATTCTCAGATTCCTGTTAGATGACTGGAGTGGAAGCCAGTGTGATCTTCTGTTGCTGTAGACCATCCACCGCAAGGGTCGATGTATTGTGGATTTTCTGCTAGCTATATCCATCTATCCATTATTTATACCGCTTTATCCGTCTGGGTCGCGGGGAAGCTGGAGCCAATCCCAGCATCTTGGGGCGAGAGGC
>JAQQZR010000039.1:12535440-12545498 GCA_030068235.1 Notoglanidium macrostoma | reverse complement strand
CCGAAGATGCTGGGATTGGCTCCAGCTTCCCCGCGACCCAGATGGATAAAGCGGTATAGATAATGGATGGATGTTTTTAACATCATACGCTGAATATCGACGTGTACTGTTTTCACACCAGTTAACTGAACTCTGAATACAGCGTATAGTGTATCAGTCAGGAGACTCTATAACGAGAAAATTCCGAGTTGCTGTGAGTCTCTTTGGCAATAATGTTGGAGTAATTCACTGTCAGAGCTGTGTCAGGTGTCGGGTCAGAATTGGCAGGAAATTTGTAAGAGTATGTCGTATGCAATCAGAGATGTCAAACGGCATCATACCGCAACTTCAGGCATGAAAAAAATATCAGAATCAAAAGTGGCAGTCAGGAGCAGAATCAAGAGACGGAGAGTGTTATAATATAATCAATATAATCAAGCTCTTATTGCTCTTTCAAGTTTTTTCTCTCACAACATTTCTGCAATTCTGAGGAAACGGCAGCAGATAATTATATCCTCAGAGTCAAGAATACTTGGAAAGCATCCCAAACTGCATACTACCATACTAAATAGTACACAATTGTAGTGCACAGCATGCTTTTTGGAACACAGCCCTGAATTGTCATTAAATGTTTATTGACTTGGCACTCACAACCATGAGGCTAATCCATGGGGTGGAGAAGCACTGCAAAAAAAAAAAAAAAAACAAAAAACAAAGTTGGCACCTTAGCGGCTGAAAGTATTGTGAGTGTAGTCGGATTTCTCTACTATTTACTAAGACAAGTTTACAATAAACCAAATATAAGATCATTAAAATATATATTATTATTTATCGCAGTGAACATGCAGACCCCCGCTCATCCACTTTCATGAAAATGTGAAAGGCTTTTACAAGTAGTTACAAATGTTTAACAAAACAAAATGATCACCATCCTTACAATTAATATTTTCTGACACCTGCCCTGGAAATAATAACAGCACTGAGGCTCTTCCTGTAATATCAAACAAAGTTAAATCACAAGGATCTTGATCCACGCCATGCAAAACAATATAAGCTTGATAATGATTTAATTATAGTTGTCTTTATATTTATTAACTGATAATAGAATCTAGTCCAGAATGCACCATCAGGAAAAAGAAAAGCTATAATCAACATAATAAGCATCCAGAACAATCAGATATGATCTGATGTAATTGAGTTTCCTTAATCTTTAATTGCGACAATTTAACAGATGATGAATATTTTGTTAAAATCTCATTATCATCCCATTCTGTCGCAAGTCTTTGTTTCTCGCTCTTTCTCTTTCATACTCACATGTAGGCTTGTACCCTATGTGGGAGTTTCTTCTTCCGATGGAACCACATGGCTCAGGACACACGCGCGCGCGCACACACACACACACACACACACAGTCCCAGCTACCTCCGTGGCCTGGCGTGCAGGTTAGATATGGATGTACACTGCATGGTGGAAATCGCAGGACTTAAATCCTTGAGCTGTGCTGGATATAGGATCATGCTGGATAAAAACTCCCGATGACTCGTCAATCAGCAATGGTTGTAATGTCGTTTACCTGCTGCTTGAAAACCCTCTCACTACTAAAAAGCACCAGTAGTGCACTTAAAAAAACAGCTCCACACAGATCTCAACTTGTCTTTTCTATCTGATTCTCTTCCTCTCTCTATATCCTTCTCACAACATTGCAAAGCTCTCTGCACAGCAGGCGGCTGGTAACCACCAACATAGCAGCACAGCATTAGCAACCACTAAATGCTTCAGACAGCAACAACAAACAAAGCATTAATACGGCCAACCCGCTTAAAAGGAAAACGCAAAAATCTCTACAGCAACTGAACTCTACTCGTATACATCGCCTTCTGCTCCGATTAGATGTCTGATGAATTACATTTCAAATTACATTCAGTTTCATCTGCAACAGCATTCTCCCTCTCTTTCTCTCTCTCTCTCACACACACACGAATGCATGTACATGTGTGCATGCCAATGACACCAGACCAGCTGCAGAAAACAGTCACATGGTTGGTGTGTGTGTGTGCGTCCCTCAGGGCAGCACATACTGAGATAAGACCTAGGTCAGCCACACACACACACTTTCTCTTTTCAAACAGCCTGATCCTATCTTCTAACACAATGATGTCATGAACAAAGAAAACAACAACAACAAAGAATACATTTAAAAGAACAGTGGCAGATTTTTAAAAAGTGCAAATGACTGGTAGGGCTGCAACAAACATGTGATAGGTTTGCCAAATTTAAAGCATTAAAACAGTTTTTATTAAACATTTTGACATTTGATACTGACCATACTCTCAGGTCCATAAATATTTGGACACCGGAGACATTATTGTTATATGAGCTCTCCACCACAGTATAGTGCAGTTGAAATTAAATGACCTCACATTGCAGACTTTCAGCTTTAAGAACATCCTAATCAGGTGAACAGTGTAGAAAGTACAGCACATTTTATATGTGCTCCCTCCCTCCTTTAAAAGGGACAAAAAGTAATTGGACAATTGTGTACTTCTCCCTCTTTATTTCACTTAGTAAGCAGATAGAAGATCTACGGTTGTGGCATGTGCATATGGAATCTGTTGCTGTTAACTTTCAATATGAAGTATAAAGACCGGTCAATCCTCGTGAAGCAAGCCAGGATTATGCTAAAGAAAACCAAACAAACAAAAAAAAAACAATCAGAGAAGTAGCCAAAACATTAGCTGAGGCCAAATCAACTATTTGGTACATTAAAAAAAAAGAATGCACTAGTGAGCTCAGGAAAATGGAAAGACCCGGAAGACCACTGCAAACAACCATGGTGGATAAAGAAAAAGTTGTGGTGATGTGGTGAAGAAAAACCCCTTCACAACCACCGGGAGGTAGGCGTATCTATATCAAAGTCAACGACCAAAAGAAGCAACCAAATACAGAGGGAAAACACCTGACTCTAATTTCACCTTCAAACTAACTGCTAATCCTAGCGGTTCACATACTTTTGCCAAAATAATATAATATATTCGATCATTTTCCTCAATAAATCAATGACCATGTATAATATTTGTTTGACTGGGTTCTCTTTATCTACTTTTAGGACTTGTGTGAAAATCTGATGATGTTGTAGGTCATATTTATGCAGAAATATATCAAATACTAAAGGGTTCACAAACTTTCAAGCACAACTGTAGCACTGGATCCAGCACATCCTTCTACTTTGCATTTTTTTTTTTACATTGTGTACCATATATGCATGTGCACAATTCTGGAATGACATTCTCACCATACCACTTAACTCAATGATGAATACAGCGCACAGTGCATTAAAACTTTCTAAGTCAGGAAAAAAAAAAACCTTCAGAATAAAATGTTTCTGAGGTTCTGGCAGTCTCCCGGACAATCCTGTAATAGTAACTCACAGCTAGTGCTGTGTCAGGGGTCGGAATTGGCAAGAGTAAGTCATACTTCAGCTCAGCTATAAAACGTCACCCCAACACCATGCATGGAAAAAATTTAATAATTCAATTAAATAGACAGTGTTGCTTATTTGTCTGTAACAGGAGCTCTGACAGCAGAGGTTTATATTAATCTGCTCATTCTAATCATTTCTATAATAACACCCCAGTCAAGGGGATTTGTATGGCGACACTGTATATAATCTAAGGCTAATAATAAGTCGTAATACGAACTAACATTAAACATGACTATAAATGGCCAAAAAGTATGATGTGTCATTCATCGATAAATTAAAAAGATTATATATTACCAAATCGCTACTGTATAAGAGAAGTAAAACACTTCTGGATGGGCAGTTACTACAAAATTATAAATGTAGGAGTGGGCTGCATAACACCAGCTTGAAGTTTGTTTTCCTACAATAGCAGTCCTTACACTGTTTTATACCTTACACATCCTTATAGAACATTGTAATATTCAGGACAGTATCCAGTAGAATATATTCGAGAACCAAAACAATCAATAGTTGACCTAATAATTAGAATGCACTATGAGAGTACAAGCAGCAGCTCGAATATCTCATAATTTAGACTATTTTTCATAATCTGGCCTCGATATATTCATGCAATAGTAAAAAGCTCCAAATTCCCAGCAGACCCAGTCAAACAAAACAAAAGAAAACAAAACAAAACCCAAAAACCATGCAGATATCTCAAACCTTCAGCAAGCACAACATCCATCAGCAACGCCAAGAGCCATGTTTCTGGTTCCCTTGTTCATGCTGTTCACTAATAGGACATTTTTGTGCTTCCCCACAGAGCCTTATGCTCAGAAACTACAGCAGCAACAATGCAATTTAACTCAAACACAGAATTTCAGCTCAAATACCTCAGCTGGAACTCTCACTGCAGAACCTGGGTCTGCAATGCAGAGGCATGGAGTTATTCCCACTCTCCCTTACATGTAGATGTGGAACAATAAAGAAGGACTTTCAGCATTTTATCCCGGATAGACAGTGAGGCGGCAGCCTTGGGCTACACTGAGACAGCGGTGAGGAGGTCAGTTACCCCAAATGATAGACTCTTGTAGCATGTCATTATAATTTCATTAAATCATCACTGACCTGAAAAAAAGGAATCAAAGGATTTTCCCCCTCACAGACAGAATGAGATGAGTCACTGTTCATTGTACAATCCATGAGTAGTGTCTGGGTGAAAGAATATGTGTATGAGAGAGAAAAAAAATAGATTGAGGGAAAGACAGAGAGAGTCGAGATTTCACAAGGGCACAGGCGGTCAGTGCTGGCTATAATTAACAATCCTGTGTGATTAATGGAACGGCTGTTAATTAAACGTGCTGCTCAGACTGCTGCTGAGGTTTGTGTCCAGAGAGCCTGCGGAAACCACACAGCTTGTTAACCCACTACTCAACCTATAGTGGATACAAACCGTAATAAAAAAAGTTATTTATATAGATCTGGTCATAACAAACTAACAATACAAAACTGTAATCATGCAACAATACATCATGCATGGATAAATTGTGATACAAATTTTAATGTAAAATTAGAAGGAAATAAAAAATAAACCACGATTAATGCCATAGTTTACATCGTTTAGACAGCAGAGGGTGCAGTAATGTACAATAGCAGGAATGTGACAACACGGTAGGAAGTAACATTGCTCTTATGCCAAGCAAAAACAAACAAATCTAAATTGGGGAAGAGCTTTTGTGGGATTAACTTTACAAACAGATTTAGCAAGAAATTGAATATATATATATATATATTTTTTTTTTCCAGTCTGCCAAAAACCATAGAAAAGAGAAGCAAATACAGGTATTTGTTTTATGAGTAAGCTTTTTAATTTTTAAGAAAAAGCTTGTTCATTTTAAAAGAAAAAAATATATTAAAAAAAGTAAAAATATTTTAGTTAACAGGGTGTAATACTTTACTCCAACCTTTACGAATATTTGGAAATAATTATTGCTGGTTAAGAAAACGAAAGAACATTTTTTTTTTATTTATAAAACCGAAAATTCAAGTTGATAAAGAATAGGAGAATAAATGGTGCATTTTATGGTAATAAATTTCCTTTGAATTTGCTTTTTTAAAAGATATCATGGCAAAATGAAATCATGAACCCGGTATCATGAATCGAATCGTGACACTGGGTGAATCATTACTATCATGCCTTCAGAATACAATAAAATCGTTTTCACTGTTTGTACTGCTGTTGATTGTTATATAAAAAGGGGGTGAATGTGTTCTGGTTGGATTCAGTAATTCAGGTAATCGAGTAAAAATTTGTAGTAGTAATAATCTCCTTAATGTAATTTATTAGCCAAGATATAGTTGGTACCTAAAGTTCACTTAATCAATTAATTCATTTACATTTAAACACTCAGGCTATGAGACGAATGTAACATTTGAATTTTTCACCCCAAATAATAAAACATTGTAAAAATTTGTGTACATGCTTCTAATGACACTGTTAAGTGCTGAACCCATCAGGTTTTACAGTTCCCAAGTGCCATGTGTTTTTGTTTTGGTTAGCCACATCAGTATGTCTGGGAAACATTAGTTCAACTTGATCTTTGGGGTAATTACAAATTTATACAACTATATACTATACAAATTTATAAAGTACTATAAAAAGAAACTTTTTAGGAATTTTAAAAACAGACAACAAATTCAGCAAACATATTGTCAAAAGCCACAACATTATTTAAATGCAGTGCATCTTGTCTTTAGTAGTCTTCTCTGATGTTGGGTGGCTTGCAATGTCTCCTCACTATTTCCCTTTCTTAGATCCTGATAACTACTGAATTTGATCACTGTCTTCAAACAGGAAGACGCTTTGCAAAAGAGTCAAACTGAAAGGTCCTCATGTGAGGACAATGGACAATGTAGCTGGGAGACAATGTGATGTCTCATGAGGTTAATAAATAAAAACAGCAGATGCATTAAAAGCTGTAATTACTCCATTTCCTTACATTGATATCCGTATCAGATTCAAAACTCCTATATCCCCTTTATTGCCACAAAATGTGCAAGCTACTAAACATTATGCAGTCTGTTCATTTCCTTAGTCTGAACAAATACATATTGATTAGTGATACAAGAGAAGTAAATGAGAAGGCATCTCTTAAGCTTAACGTCGGCTCACTATGTGCAGTCAGAGTGAGACACGGAGAGAGCAACTCATTGTAAAAGGCTTACTGATTTCCTTCACAGCTAACTATAAATCTCTATACCATACAACAGGGTTTTTTTTTTATAACTGCCAACAAACATTAGTCTCAAGTTCACTTTTCAAAGCTCTACACTCGGGTAATTTAACAGTGCTCTAAATGTAAATACATTTTTATTGTTGGAGAAAAAATACACTTAGTGAACACACAGTGGATATAAAAGGTCTCCCCACCCCTGTTAAAATGGCAGGGTTTTGTGTAAAATAATTAAACTAAATGAACGATGTAAGAACCTTTTTCACCTTTATTGCATCATGTAAAAAACAAGTGACAAAAAAAAAAACCCTACCCAGAAATGTTTGGGGGGAAAAAAACGAATACGCAGCATTTTATAATTGGGAACGTGGCTTTGTTCAGAATCAACCAATCACATTAAAGTACCATCAGTTAACGTGATTGAATAACAGCTGTTCCTGTATGATTTTCCTGACATCTTCTGTGGAGAAAATATGGAATGACAATGACATTGCTAAGAACAAGATGGCCCTGTAAAATTGATGAGAAGCCCAGGCGCAAACTGGTCAGGGAAACTGCCAAGAGGCCTACAGCAACATTAAAAGAACTGCAGAAATTTCTGGTAAGTACTGGTTGGTTGTTCCCTACATAACAAACTGACAACAATCTCCCAAATTTAGGGTTCCCAAAGGTAGACCAAACCCAAAAAAAAAAAGGCCCAAACAAACAAAAAAAACCCGAAACAATACCCAAGCCCAGCAAAAGTCTGGGAAAAAACATCTCCTAAAATCATATTGATTAACATGTTATGGTATGATGAAAATGTAACTTTTTGGTCATAACACCGAAAGATAAGTTTGGTTCCCGGGGTGAGGCATGGATGTGGCGGCGTCGTTCTGCTTTTCTTCAGCTGGAGCTTAATCAGGCCAGTGGGAATAATAAATCACTCCAAAAACCAGTCAATTCTGACTCAAAACCTTAAGGCTTCTGCTAAAACACACAAGATGAAGAGAAATTTCACCTTTCAGCATGACAATGACCTGAAGCACACCTCCGAATCAACAAAGGAACGGCTTCACCGAAACGAGCTCAATGTTTTGCAATGACTCAGCGAGAGTCCAGATCTAAAGCCAAGTGAAAATCTGTGGGCTGCCCTGAGGAGGGCTGTGCACAGGAGATGCCCGGCCAACCTGACAAAGTTTTTACTTTTGCAAGAAAGAATGGCACAGATACAAGTCAAGATGCCAAAAACTGACTGATATGCTTACCCAAAGTGAATGAATGCTGTTTGTTTATTATTTTTCACTTCAGAGGTTGCAATTTCACAATAAAGGTAGAAAAGGTTCTGAAATGATTTAACTTGGTTTCATTTTTCAAATCACAAAAACCTGCCATTTTAACGGGCCGAGGAGACTTTTTATATCCACGGTAGTCTTTAAAATCCTTATATACATTTTTCATTTGTTTTCTACAACGATTAAAACTATATACACTATCTGGCTATATGTGTGTGTTGACATCTCTCCGTCACACACATATATGCTGTCAGAAGGTCCCCCTTTTATAATAAGCTCCACTCTCCAGGGTGTTCAGTGTGCATGAGGTTGGACCTTTTAGCTCACGTGAAAGTAACTGTGATGCTACAAGATTCAAAGACGTTCTGTACAATTGCATGCTTCCGACAGTTTCTGGCAGCTCAACATACGGGTGTGAAGGTCAGGTGTCCATATACTTTTGGCAATATAGTGCATCTCTACAGAGCAATTGTGTCCGATTACATTACCATGTGATGACATTAAAGTTCAAAACCAAATGGATAAGAGATTGCATACCAATTTGGATAGCAGTTAGCTGAATAATAACTAAATCAAAGCCCTGTAAGCCACAGTGAATACTCTGAGTCTGTGCACAGTACAACAGCACAGTGTGTGTGCAGGAATATTATACCACAAATCCTGAATTGGCTCGTACAATATAAAGTGCCTCCTTTCATTTTTGGATGACCTCCATGGAAGAAAAACATGCAAATCATTTGCATAGGACAACGAGGAATTTTTTCACTGTCCTCATGGACGCACTAGTTTACAGTTCATTCACAAATAGAGTGACTTTTCCTCCTATATTATTTACTACTAATTAACCGCACAGAAGAGATGGAAAGCAAATGATCGGCTATTGTTCCTGCTACGGTTAGAATAAAAACAAAACACTGTTTATGGTATATTCTCTAGTCAAGATCTACCAATCTGTCTGTAATCAAAAGCTAAAAAATGAAGCTTTTCTACCATCCAGCCATTTTCGATGCCACTTATCCGTTGCGGGTTACAGGGGAAGCTGGAGCCAATCCTACCTGACCTTGGTACACCTTGGATACGTCGCTAATCTATCGCAGGGCTAACACAGACGCGAACAACCATTCACACCTATGGGCAATTTAGAGAAGCCAGGTGACCTAATCTGCAAGTCTTTGGACTGTTGGAGGAAACCGGAGCATCCGGAGCAAGACCAGCTGGCACGCGGAGAACATGTAAACTCCACAGGCAAAGACCCCTTGTCGACCCGGGGACCGAATCCAGGAACTTCGTGCTGTGAGGCGACAGTGCTAAGCGCTTCTCCACCATACCATGCGCACTTTCATACCAACCAAGGGAAATGAATTACAACGCAAAACAAAATAAACTAAGGAAAAGAAACGCACCTACTATAATACCACTAGTCAAAACTTTGCTCCAGACAGAGTTCTCTTGTTAGAAGAAAAGTAGGTTTAGTCCTTTGATCAGAGCGTTTATGTTGAGTTTTTTTTTCTTGGGTCATGAACGTGATAATGACTAATACGTGTTAGCAACTGTAGAAAAAAAGAAAACGCTACCGTGTGAATGCCGCCTCACGTCCATAAACATAACACAGACTCGCCAAGCCGTGCTGTGCGCCCCATGCCACACAGAGCTACGAGGCACTGCTTGTTGGCTTAGCAGCCTCGGCTCATTTGTCATGTTTTTTCAAAGGTTTTCGGCCGGTGTTCTGAATTAAATCAATCGATAATAGATAATCAATCTCATTAGCAGTAGCACAGTACATATTCATGACAATGCTTCAGCAGGTGCTTTCTTTCCGTTTCATTTGCCCTTCATTATCCTACATCCCTGCTGGCTCATTTAGCCGACCTGATCACGTCCTGTGGCGTACTGAAGAAATGACTCACAGGAGTCTAAAAATGTTGGCATGTAAAGGGAAATCAGAAATAAATCCCTTTTCTCACCAGACATGTGTTCGTCCCACTAGAGTCTAATTTTAGCCCCCATATTTTAATCAATCCCCTCAGCTTCGAAAACAAACCTGTGTGTGTGTGTGTGTGTGTGTGTGTGTGTGTGTGTGTGTGTGTGTGTGTGTGTGTGTGTGTGTGTGTG
>JAQQZR010000039.1:12514568-12526195 GCA_030068235.1 Notoglanidium macrostoma | reverse complement strand
TGGCTACTCTAAATTGCCCATAGGTGTGAATGCGAGCGTGTGTGGTTGTTTGTCTGTGTTGGCCCGGTGGTGGACTGCCCAGTGTGCACCCATTATAGATAATGGATGGATTGAATGCATTATGTGCCCAAAACAAATACAAATATAGATATGAAAAGCAGCATATTTTTATGGATTTTCTTTTTTTTGTTGCCAGATTCAAGGACTGGAATCCAACAGAACAAGAAAAGATACCAAGACTTTTAGTTTACTATTGAGCTTTAAAGGCAGCTTGCTGAAGCTGGTGTGGAGGGATGCCAGATATCACTACAATTCCCACCACAACTACAATTTTATAACCGCACAAAACAAACAAACAAAAGCCCGACCACACCCGCTTTTCAGTTTAAATCCAGATACAAACATTTTAAGCACTAAATACGTACACATACGGACAACGGCATTGCCTGAGATACTTCAGAGATGGGGAAAGCTAGTAGAGCTTCAAGGTAATTGGAAGTAGGCTTGTGCGATGTCGAGATTTAATCGTCTTTACATGATATTACACCAGTGAACTTTATGCTGATTATATTACCAGACCTGCCAACCTTGATCCACAATTTAACATTCATAGTATACTAGTACAAATTAAAATACATCAAAACAGCAATATGTTTTCTCCTATTCAAATGGAAGATGAGCCTCATTATGAATGTGGAATGAGTTACTTTCTGTCATTTACTGACACTCACAAGCACATAGTCAGCATCAGTTACATATATTTATAAGGAATGCCAGTGAAGAACCGCCACTTTTTTTGTTTTTGCGGCCAAAAAAGAAAAAGAAAAAAAAAAAAGAACAAAGATTTTGACCTAAAATGATTAAACATTGTCTCAGAGTAATATTGATGGTGATGAGAATTAGAACGTGATTGAATATAGTTATTTCAGACACGTTCAAACACAGAGCAGCAGCGTCAACAGTGAAAATGTTGATAACAAGATTATATAAAAATGTTTCTTTTTCTGTTTACTACGCATCACTGCACGATCACCTAAAAATCCACCGTCCAGCCGAGGTTTCACGATTCTCGCAGTTCCCGGCAGCACAGCTTATAATATTAGTACGCCCTCCCCTACCCTCCTCAAACCTGAAATAGTGGAAGTGCTCGTTTTCCATCTGGACAATTCTGGAGGATTACGTTTTTTTTTTAAATGGTAAATCATCTGCAGGGGAAAAACAATAAAATAAAAATCAATATTACACAAGCCTAGCTGGAAGACTAAATCCCAGCACCACCAAACTACTACCGTCCTTAAGCAAGACCCTTTACCCTCGGCCGTTCGCATTGTAGGCGGTACTCTCATCTACAAGATTCTTTGGATAAATGGGTCTGAAAAACGAATTTAAAAATACAACATTAATCACTTTAAATGGATGATCACCAACCTGCTCCTAACCTGAGCTGCTCTAGATCACTACTCTACTTCACCTAGCTGATTGAGTTCGTAAGTAAGCATAAAAAGTAAAAAGGAAGCATATTTTGAGCACACAGATGTGTCTTTCGTTATAGTGTCAGTGTTCGGCTTTCACACAGACGTCACATCTATAAGCCTGGTTTCTTATTGGCAATGGGCAGAAATAGTCTATTAGGGTATAAGGGCTTGCACTTATGGGTCCTCCTGTCACACGTTTAAAATGGAATTATATTGTAAATCCAATATATCTCTCCGGAAAATGCTGGCCTAAGAGCTAAAAGCATGACTGATGGGAAGTGTTGCTAAGCAGTGACGCTTAGCACTAGACGGCACTCACTCAATAGGTTAATTAGGAGTCTAAACAGGACCGATCGCTAAGATCGTTTTCCATCGGCTTCAAAGTGGGCACTGATAGTTTATAAATTTATCACCGCAGATCCGGTATGAAAACCCTTCGCACCATCCACTGATACGGTGTCATAGTACAGTCATTATCAAACCATATCACAGCCAACAAAGAGCACTTCAGTAAAGCAGGGCGCATTATGAATATGACACGCTGGCTCATAAATTGTTTCTAGAGTTGCACGATGCACCTCGGGAGTGAACAGTGACAAGGAAGTACTGCAAAAGCCTGCATAACTAGACAGCGCACCAGCACAACTTCCTTCCCTAAAGCCCTCTCTGCCTGACAAGTGCGCTAATTCAGAGCGGCCTGTGAAACAGAAATGAAACGTCATCTGCTGTTTGATCACATGAAAAGTCTTTCGGAGTCAGACGGCCCCCTGCTAGGAGGATGAGAGCGGGAGACGGAGAACCACTCCACTATGGTATGTTCAAAACGCATCCCGCCCGTAGCCATCCTCAGCGCACGCAGCAAACGCGGCGTGCTTCGACTGCGACGTTATAAAACAGGTAACGCTACAAAACATTGCACAACAGCACAGCGTTTCCATACAAATATCAGGAAACATCACATGTCTCATCTACACTGTAGCAGCCAGCAACAGGATGTTCTCCATCTTCCGTAGCACAGAAAGTAGATACGCGATACCTGGGTGGAAAAAAAGTTCTAATTGGATGGGATTTAGTTTCGCAGGGCGTGTAAGAAAATATCTGCAGCTCTTCCAGGCACCATTGCATGACTGAGCTTCCAGCGGGTTTCTTTCTTTCTTTTTTCTTTTTATTAACCCAACATGTGTAGAACCCATAAATGATATTATAGGATTTCCTCATCATTTATACACAGAAGAAAAGTCCTTCAGAGGTTCTTTAAGGGTTCGCTGGATAATTACGTGTTCTTACCTTCCTATTTATTTCCCCTTCCTGTCAGGGAAACTCTGTTTTAAAGACAAGTGAAGACTTCTTAGATGTAGAACACCGTGATTTGCATGATATTCTGGCATACATGAATATAAAGTGAGATTTAACAGCTAGCTGTCATCGTAACAGAGCATTTAATCAGCTTGCGAGGACTTGATTTTCCTTCTAATGAGTTCTCAGTGAAGACAGAAAGGATTCGACGTTATAACGGCCATACCATCTACACGTCTACCGACTCTACAAAAGCATCCCTTATTTTACGATTGCTGGATGTGATTGCCTTCCTTAGATTTTGGGTTGGGAAATATTGTAATATGTTATAAATGTCATGTAATGCCATGTACATCACAGTACACTTGTATATCACCGGTCAAATCCATTGCTGCTCACAGAAACACGGCTAATTGGACATTTCATTTTTCCTCATTTTCCAGATCTTTTTTTAATTTTTTAATTTTTTAATATACAGGGTGTGCCAAAAGTCTGGATCCACAGACAATTATTTATTTAAATACAGATATTACAACAAACGCTCAAACTGACAGCCTTGGACCACACAACACTTGCCTACACGCTGAATTTGATCTTCTGTTGTTAGTTTCTGAAATAAAAAGAAAACATATTACATGTCATACAAGGAAAAAAAAAGCCTATGGATCCAGACTTTAGGGACACCCTGTAGATATTAAATGAATGCATACTAATTTTTCATTTTTTACACAATAACTGCTGGCACTCTGTTAGAAACCCTTAACATACAAAAAAAACCCAAAAAAACAAACCGAAAACAGCAACACTGATCATTCAGATAGAATGGGAATAAAATCACTGATATCTTAGCAAGTGAAAATATTATAACCCTAGGCAAAGGTATCTAATATTTCTTATTATGAGATGGTTAAATCAAATATAATTCCGCTATAATTCAAATATAATAATTATTCAGCCTGTTTTTAGGCAAGTTTACACATTTCAGTCTTTACATTTTATTCCATTGGCTGATATTTTATTCTTCCCAGAAATAAATGCTTTACATTAGTATAATTAGCCTACTGAAGCTTGAAATAGAAATATTACAAGCTTTAAATGAGTAAATATGAATAGCAATGTGTAATCATATATTTGGTTTATTCTAATCATACAATGGGAAGAGTAGATCGCTTTGCTTCGGCTCCCAACATAAAGAACAATGCTATAAAGCCAACATGTTGACAGCACATCTGCATTTCTATATCGTCCCTGATGTCAAGTCCGTGTCCGTGTTTGGGCACATTACAGAGGAGCGATTAAGGTTGAGATTAAAATATACACTGCAAAAAAATCTGCCGCGCTGAATAACCGTGCTGGATTAACACCTACAGTGTTGGATTAACACCAATACTGTTAATCTAACACCTACTGTGTTTACGTAAATCCAGATGGTCCAGAGAGACAAACAAACAGACAGTCAAAAAAGCAGCACCGCGTGACAGCGCAGCACGTGGACACGAAAGATCACGCGTGTCTCACATGCACTGGTACACACGTCAGCGCTTCACTGCCTAGAAGGATTCTAGTGGTGTGACAGCACATCAGTATGACAGTGCTAGTTCGAGCTTGTCCGTTGCCGTTACTGCTGTAAATAGAAACAGATGCCGTCGTGCACAGAGATCTGAACGAGCACTGAAAATGTTGAACCTGTCTATTTTTTATTCAACGTTCACGTTCAGTAACTTCCTTATCCTGGTCAGGGTTGCGGTGGATTCGTGGAAGTGGATCCTGCGAACACCGGGCGAGAGGCAGGGTGACGGCACCCCAGTCTATCCCATTCAAACACTCGTTTATACTCGTTTAGATAAATCCACATGCATGTTTTTTGGAGGTGAAGAGAATCTGGAGACCCCATACGGACCCGGGGAGAACATGTGAAAGACAACAGAACCCTAGCTCAGGATGGAGCCTCGGATCCTGGACCTGTGAGGCGGCAATGTGACCCACTGCACCGCCACGCTGCCCTGACCTTACTCCATAGCATTAAATTAACTCCTGTTCTGATCACGGGTAAATCATGATTGTGCCTATTTGACCATTCTGACCGTATACCTTCTGTATTGACTGGACATCGGACATGTCCCTGATGTCTCCGCATGTTTTGTTTTCTTTTCTTTTCTTTTTAAACCCCAACTGCATTCTAGTCACTGCGCAAAATGTCATGTTTCCACTGCATGGATTCTTCATGTTTTAAGTGATATGATGACAGCCTGCTGCAGTTCTCCCAGTGCACATCTGTACACAGCTGCTTCCACACAGCCTCTCCACTCCACTCCACTCAACACATACAGCGCAGAGAACATCACGAGAACACATGAAAATGCTGTATTTACATATTAAACTGCCTGAAATCCTCTCCTGTGGTGTTAGAAACACTGGACCAGGCAACAACACACTCACACACTCTCTCTCACACACACACACACACACACACTCAGACACACTTGTTTTGCAGTGTGTGCACAAACATCGTCGTGTCCTTTTCCAGCTGCTTTTTCCAGCAGTTCAGGAGAAGCCAATTCGCAGGATTACAATTATTACCTTCAAAACAGGACCCTGGAGCAAGCCAGAGGTCAAATACTGACTGACACCAGAACGATAAGCAAAAATAAGACGGAATGAACAACACAGACGCCTTACCAGTACACAAGCTTGTTATTGAGAATAGCAGGAGTCTTATCCGACGCGCAGTTGATGCACCACATTGTTAAAAAAAACCCGTTGAGGCGCTTTAACCTCTATAATAATTTAGCATTCATTGGTCTCCGGAATCCATTACAGCGCGGGAATAAAAGGCAGGGTTTGGGATCTGAACTCCTGCCAAAGAACTGAGAGGAAACGTCAAGGCATCTCTCCATCTCTCTCTCTCTCTCTCGCGCGCCTTTAAAAATCCTCGACGCGGTAAAATCTGGCTCGCGCGCGTTCAGCGTGACACAGCATATCAGTAGTGATGTGCAAAACGATTCTTTTACGAATCCAAACGAGTCGACTCATTGACTCGTTCAGGTAAACCCGTCAAAAATACTGTGCAAATAACAAGTAACAAAATGTTTACAAGTCTTTAGTATTTAACCTACTACTGACAGTTACTACCATATAAAAAAATTTAATAAAAAAATAAATATATATTTATTTATTTATAAATATATATAACCCCTTATATATATATATATATATATATAAGGGGTTACTGAAAAACACACGATATGGCCAAAAGTATGTGGACACCTGACTACCACACCCATATGATGAACCCATTCCAAAACCATGGTCTCCCTTTGCTGGTATAATATATAACCTCCACTCTTTCCACTAGATTTTGGAGTGTGGGGATTTGTGCTCATTTAGCCACAAGAGCTTTAGTAAGGTTGAGTACTGATGTTGGGTGAGGAGGCTTGTTGTACAGTTAGCACTGTGCATACAACTATGTAGCAACAGTTTGGGGAAGACACGTATGGTTGGGATGGTCAGGTGTCTATATACAGTACCTTTGGGCATATAGTGTATTTCAGACCATTTTTGAAAGGTACATACTTTTTCCTATGGGGAATCTTCCATACCAGAGGGAAATGCAAGCTCATTGCTGAAGAAATTACCCAAACTATACCGTCTTTTAATACTGACCTACAGAAAACATTACGTACTGAAAAGCAAACTCTTCACTGCAGTGAGCTATTGTTGTTGTTGTTGTTGTTGTTGTTGTTTTTTTAAAGGATACATATTAAATCACATTTCCACAAGTTGAGACAGATCCCGGAGGTCTAAATGACATGTTTGTGACATGTTTTGGTCGAAATACCACAAGGTTGAAGCATCACAACACTCCTCACACCCCGGCTAAACAGCCGTGTTCAGAACAGCTGGTTTGACTGCCTGTTACTTTAAATGATAATGAACCACTGGCTCACCCACCCCCCTCATCCATGGTGTGTGCAGACGCTAGTACGGATTAACACTACCATGGCAATGTTGGAGACGGAAGCCTGAGAGAAAAAACACAGTGGTCAGCTGGAAAAACACAGCGGTGCAACCATATCTGTTTGAACCTGAGTCAGACATTGAGAAAGTAGAGGCTCCCAAACAAGTTTGAGAATTGAGGACACAACAGGACATTTCTGAATGGTTATTAACTTTATGTCACTTCACCATTTCTTACTGTATGTTTGTATATTGGCTAAAGTCATACAGTCTTGCTGGTTTTGGTGGCTGTGGCGTGGATGGCTCCTGCTAGTAACTCGAGCGTGTACATAGTGTGTTTATGTACAATGTACAATGGACAATGGTGCAGTTCTTATGCTTAGCTTACTTTGACATAATGCTAACAGGCACTTGAGAGAAAAAAAAAAAAGGCCCTTGTCCAATTTGGTTCCCAAGCCGTGGGTGGAGATATTCAGATGGGGGTGGTATAATTCTGATGAGCTTCCCTCTTGATGTAAGGAGGGGAGCCAAATCTAAACAGCTTGTTGAATCATGTTTTTTGACCTAGGCAGCCCAAAAGAAACTGACTGGGTTGTCTTATTTAAGAGTTTGTGGGTCGGAAGGCATTCCAGATACCCAAATGTATATACACAAGCACTGAATAAGTGAGTTTTTCATAATATATCCCCTTTACAGAATGAAACGCTGACTTTGCGTCAGAAGTGAATGTAATTCCCCATTGAACTGCAAATTACTTTCATCACTGCATTGCATTTGTGCCACACTGAATTGCAATCCGTGTTCAATCATTGCTGTAAGCCATAGCTAGGGACATAGACATGGACATAGTTTAAGAAGAGAGAAAGACCTGAAAGGTTCATTTTCTCAGGAGAAGTTCTCTTCTATACAAAGGAATACCCTTTATGGTTTCTTGTTGGTTCTGTCATACTACTGTATTGACTAGTAAACCCTTACTCATCAAGCTTTTAAGAATTACTACAAAAACAGTGTTAATGTGACTTAAACTTTATTGATTTTCTTGCTGTGGTGCATTTTCTGCATGTAACTAATGAAAAGTAGTATTGTTTGCGATATATCTGTATTACATCTTTTTTTCATTAATGAGAGTGCATTTCACAATGGCACTGAATCTCCTCCATATTTCCTTTAGTTCTTTTTTTCTTCTTTATTCTCATGAACCACTCCTGTGTGACTTGGTGTTCGATCCCCAATAAAAAAGGTATGAAACAGTGTACTCTAATAATGTAAATAATGAATTTACATTGCTCACAATGTACATAATATGAGTGTATGGTGATTAAGGTCTTTATTTGTACATAAAATAACACATAACGTGCCTATGATTTAAAAAACGTATTCCTTTTTACGACACTAAATTAGGAAGGTTCTTTTATATATATTCTTGTCTGTGGTGCCATATAAAAGAAACATGAAATCTTTAGCAGTTGACTATCACAGGACTACTGAGGTAACATTTGCGTGGAAAAGTAATGGCAGAAAAACTCATGTGCTTTGCTTGTTATTTATAATAAAAAAAAAAACGTATAAAGTCATTACGTCTTGCATTTGAAAGTTGCCTGCGTGTAGTGACCACAAACAGCATTCACAGCAGACAACGAGAAGCCTCATGTTTTATCAATATGGCAGTGAATGTCTTGTTGTAGTTCCTCCATTAGTCACTCACGTCAATGGTTCCAACTTTGGGACCGCATTTTGTGGTGCTGTGCAAGTCTTTTTTCAGTTGGAATGAGTGGAACTGGTTCTGGATTAAGTGGCAGCACCAGCACCCTGCCAGTGGAAAAGGGCTATATGCTTTTTATTCTTTAATCCATACCTTGAAAGAAAGATAAATCATCTGAGTCACACAGAGTCATAGTCAAATCACATGCTAGTCTGAGTGTTTCAAGTTTTTTCAAGGCTACTTAAAAAAACCACACGCACAAATTAATTAATCCATTTTCAGTGGCCTTGCGCCAGTGCACTTACACCAACGAAGCACATTCAAGCTGCATATCCCTCCCAGCGGGGACACAAGCAAAATCACTGGCTCTCCTCCTCACACTGGCATTCTCATTATGACAATGGCAGAGAGGACGCGTCAGCCTCCATCCTTCATCCTTGTTCCAGAGTAACTATAATTCATTACATTCTGCATTCACCACCATTTTCATGATGCTTCCTTACTCCACTCATTTTAATATAGCATTCATACAGATTATTGACATTTACATTTATTAATTTGGCAGATGCCTTTATCCAAAGTGATTTATGGCTTTTTTTAGTATTAAAATGCACTGACTGCAGGACATACATAATATGTCTGAATATACGTATGTCTAATGGACAGGCTTGGGGAGTAACGGAATACACGGAACGGCGTTACGTAATGAGGATACAAAAAAAGGAAACTTTATCCTGTTATAGTTACAGCTGTAATCAGATTACTGATACGTTTAGTAAAAACAAGGATTATTTACAGGATTACAGTTTTAAAATGCATAAGGGCTGCAACAATTAATCAACAAAATCAATACAAATCGATAATTAAAATAACTGCCAATAATTTCATTATTAGTTGAACTGCGTTATGAAGCACACTGCGCACGCGCTGCGTCACTTCATGAAAACACATTTGAGTGAAATGGAGCAGAAACGTCAGTAGGACTGTGTCTGCGGTATGAAACTCTTTATAGTTCACTACCCTGCTGGCCTCATGAAATAACTTGTGTTTTAATGTGAGTAATATTATCATCCGTTTGTGGGAATGTAAGAAGAAGCGTGCTGTTCCTGGTTGAATTGTCCAGAACGACTTTGTTATGTTTTGTTAGACAGCAAGAAGCGAAGCTGTTTGAATCGATTAGCTTAAAAAGTCGAACTAGCCTATTTTTCCGACTTTGCTTCCAAATCACAAGTCGATCCCAAAAAGAGTCGGTTCACTCATCTCAGGCATTGAAAGCTAATAGTCAAACGCAAATCTTTGGAATCGATTGCACGTAGCAAGCAAAATGAACATAGCATGGGCCACGGATGTTTATTTTTATCTTTATTTTGAATTTGTCTGTTCGAAATTTGAACAAATCAATGCTTGAAATACAGACACAGCTGCAAAAAGTGGGGTAAGTGATTAAAAAAGTGAGAACAGTAAACGATGTAGGCTACATACTGTCACCTTGAGTTAGTCTGAGTGTTTATTCAATAGCATTCATATATAATGCTTATACTGAACGAGTCTCACCATTTATTTGGTTGACATGAGCACTTGATAATATTCTCATGTTATGACAGATTAGCTGAGAAATGCCACCAATAGCCTCTAGTGAAAAAATATGTTCACTGGGTGGAAATTTCACCATTATTTTGTGTTTAAAGCAGAACAGCGGAGCAACATCAACAACAACATGACTTTTAACAACAGACATTGTCTCAAAGCAGCTTCACAAAAGTATATAAAAAAACTTAGGAATTTAGGAATTACAGTATGATCACATGACATGACAATTAAAAAAAAAAAATCCATTCATGTTTTTTTCTTATAATAAAATGTTACAACATTATTGTTGATGAGTCTGGTTTTTTTTCATTTGTTTTTATTAGTTTGTTTTGTTATTTCCAAAAATACACACTGTCCATTTTAATAGGAACACCTGTACACCTGCTCGTTATGCAGTTATCCAATCATGTAGAAGCACAATGCACAAAATCAGGTCAAGAGCTTTAGTTAATGTTCATATCAAACATTGGAATGAAGAAAAAGTGTAAGCTCTGGGACTTTAACTGTGGCATGGATGTTGGTGTTACATGGGCTGGTTTGAGTATTTCAGAAACTGCTGATCTCCTGGGGTTTTCACACACAAGAGTCTCTACAGCTTATGCAGGAAAACACAAAATTGTGGAAAAGCCTTGTTGATCAGAGAGATCAGAGGATAATTGCCAGATTGGTTCGAGCTGCCAGGAAGGATACAGTAACTCATATAATCACTCTTTGCAAACGTGGTGAGCAGAAAAGCATCTCAGCATGAACAGAATATTGAACCTTGAGATGGATGAATTACAACTGCAGAAGAACACATCGGGCTCCACTCCTGTCAGCCAAGAACAGGAATCTGAGGCTGTCATGAGCACAGACTCACCCAAACTGGATGGATGAAGACTAGAAAAAATAAATTACTCTGACTTTTTTCCAGTCTACAACTCCAGTTTCAGATGGCTTCTAATTAAAATATACCTTTACCTTTACAAAGTTTACATCAAAGATATATGTTATTTCACACCACAAAAACTAGACAAAATAATAGACTACCATATTTATTCCCATTATTTCCTAACATTTATAATGAATCTCTCAGCATATCCTGTCTCCCTATTTCTTTAGTTTGCATCCATCTATTGTAATTGTTCATTTTTTTCTCTCTTTTCTATCCATCCTTCTTGCATTCCTACTTTTTATATCTCTCCTTTCATGGTCACTCTATCCATCCCTACTCTTTCATCCCTATGTTGTCATTCTCTCTTAATCAAGTCAGACTGGAGGGAGAGACAGAGAAATGGAAGAGAGCAAGAGAGGGGAGGGTTGCTTGGTAACGGTTACCAAGTAACGGATGTGGGAGGGTGCAGTGAACAGGAGTTGAGAGTGGTGTTGCCGTGGCAACCAAGGTTTCACACTGTCTTATTGAATTTGTCGCAAGATAGGAGGGTTCAAAGTGCAGATTATTCTCATGCACATCCACATATGCTCTCTCTCTCTCTCTCTCTCTCTCACACACACACACACACACACACACAAAAAGGGATACACATCCACACATGCACAAAGCCCCCTCCACCCTATGCAAGTAATTCCTTCTCTCTCTCTCTCTCTCTCTCTCTCTCTCTCTCTCT
>JAQQZR010000039.1:12486122-12507855 GCA_030068235.1 Notoglanidium macrostoma | reverse complement strand
AGTAAAGAGAAACAACAGTCCATCATTATCCAGTCTCTTTTAAAGTCATAAAAATAAAGAAAAAAATTGAATTAGAAAATGAGGTGTGTCCAAACTTCTGACTGGTAGTGACCGGTATATGACTGGTATATATACACACACACACACACTCCTGTATATTGAGGCAGACAGCTAAAATTACTTTCCATAAAATAATAACTTTCAATTTTCAAATATTTATGGACCTAATATATATTATATATTTATAACAATTACTGTTACCTACAGTTAATCCCTTTAATCGCCACAGTGAGAGCAAGACAAGTGCACCTTGGATTAAATCCCTGGTATTGACGCTTCTTGTCTTTCTTATCTTCATTCCCGTTTCCGCTTTCCGACAGGAACAACCTTCTGCACGGTTATAAATGTCCTCATCTAGCACTGCTGCTTTACTCTGCTCCCCCCTTTTTTCTCACTCTCTCACTAAGACTTTAATCAAATTATCCCTGCCTTGACCTTGTCTTATAGAGTGACTTGTGGTCACATGTGCACACAGAGTCTATATCACCTATGCAGAAACACAGTCTTTGTGTTGAATGAACATTGTACTTGTATGCTTTCTGTACAGGGTTAATCCAACAGGGTGTTTCCTATAAACAAACGCAGACAAATTGTATCGTCCACTCTTACGTTAACTGAATAACTGGAGCTTTTATTCATTGTCAACATCATAACCATCATTAACATTCTTATAGAATTCAGTAAATTATATTCTTTAATGGTTCAATATTATATAGCTGTTATCATTCATGAAATATACAGACATCAATGAATGGTTCACCTCCTTAAGGTGACAGGAGTAAGAGCGTATTTGTATATACAGCACTGCAATGACAGACGGAAGGGAAATAAAAAATAGTAAAGAAAGACTCTTTCATCATTTATTCCCTCTGTACGAATGTGCTAAATACAGATAATATGGCAACCCTGGGCTGTTCGCAGTCCAAGCCACGCTTCCCAATTCTCCCTGTAGGGTCCCGGTTGTCTTCCGTCATCTCCTTGGGTCAAAGGCCATATTTTTCTCTTTACATTACCACAACCTGCTCCGTGAAGCTCGACTGCTAGCAGTGATGTGTTCAGTAGAGGAGAAACAGTTTCACGTTCAATGTCACGCTCACTCCATGAGGTTGGGGTTTGATCTAGAGGGCTCTTAGGTTAGTCACCTAGATATGGTCTTCCCTTTAGCAAAAAGCTGTAATAAAGGTGTGTTTAAATAATAATAATAAAAAAAAATGCATTCTGCATTTCCCCTTGGCTTATTATTTTGCAAATCCTACAAATAAATGTCCCCAGAATGCTGGAATTAAAGTGTAATATTCCAAGAGAAGAATTCAGGACTTCTATATTTGGAAACATTTCTTGTATCTGAGGCATCATGGTGGCAGGTGTAGTCCAAGCAAGGGCGGCCATGGACATCTGTAATTCATCTCAAATTTGGCTACTTGCAAAATGTATTATATATTATTACTTTTGCATTATAAAAAAGCCCCAAATGAACCAGGAAATCCTTATTCCTGATACCAACAGAAAGGTTAAATGGCCAGATGGAGCACAGCAGTTGGGCTGCTGGGTTGGCGTATGGGGGGAAAAATAAAAAATAAAAATATCTGCGTCGTCATGTATACTTATTTTTAACCTCAATTTGTATTTGCAGATTTGTTCTCACAGATTTATTGTACATTTTGTAAAACACAATAGGTTCTAATGTGATCTTGCTATTGAAGAACAATTATAATTTCATAACACAATCCCAACTCTGTTCTAAGCACTAATTAAAGGATTCCAGCATCACAGGCAGGATTTTGAAATGGATGTGAAGAAAGCCTAGGATTCCAGCCTGTAGCGATTCAAATTCCAATTCAAAATCCTTTTTAAATTATTCAAAATATTGTCATACGGTTTTGCCCGACACTGATCATGAGGAATTAATAGCAAGTTAAAAAGTTCGTATTTTCGTGTTGCATAATTAAGAAATGCAATTGATGAATTTGCGTGAAATAAAAAAATTTGAATCCAAATCATGGCGAACCAGTGTACCGCAGCCATCAAACCTATGTCAGATTTATACATGTCCCTGCACACTGACTGCAGGTAACAAACACATCCCGACAGCCGTCAGCGCTGTCTCCAAACAACGGAGAGAAAGATGGGAAATGGGGACATTGTCCTTCAACCAAATATGCCTATACAGACATATGACTAAACCTTCAGGCTGAATAAAAGAAAGCTTACTGAGAAACAAGCCAAGAGCTGGATGTGTTCGTGTTGGTTCTGCTCCAATTAAACCGTGGAAAAAAAAAAAAAAAAAGCAGCAACACAAATGCTTCAGCATAAAAGGAAAACAAATAAGTGTGCGCTAAAGGAAAAAAAAAAAAAAAAAAAAAAATTTGCCACAAGACTTTACGTTTTACGTTCAGCTACTCATTTTGTGCACGTTAACAGTAAGGTCGGTGTTCTTCTGGAGAGCTCTCTTCAGTATTGAACACAGAGCCAGTCAGCATGCCTGCGTGCGCGCGCGACTGCGAGACAAACGTTTAGAGACAGAGACGCGACAACGTGGCGAGAGAAACAGAAGATGAGAGACGGAAAAAAGCTCTATTCTTTATAATGAAAGGCGAGTCATTTTGAGTTTTCCTTTACAGAAACATCCTCGTTGCATGACATCAGGCCAGCCGTCACGCCGCCTAGCAAATGACGTCAGCAGCCGGATCAACATGTACAGACACATCAGGGTTGATTATTGAGAATACCTAGCTTTAAAAACGAATGGTTCGATTTACAAGAATGCTAAGCACAGGATTTATGCTTGATTTGAATACCTGAGCATAGTAATAGAGTAAAAACTCTCGATTTAATATTAATATTTCATCAGGATTACTTTGATCCAGATGTGTGCAAAAAAAAAAAAACAGAAAAAAAAAAAAAAAAAAAATAGTTGACTGTTAATATCTAATTCCTCCATCATGTTGTAAAATTTATTTATCACTAAGTGTAATCTAATCATGTGATAGCACTGCGCTCTCAATAATCAGCATTGTGTCCTGCACTGTGCTGTGTTCTTATATCCACATCATACTATATAAAGTACCATACATGTTATTCTATTAGTTTGGACGGTATGGTAATGATGCGTGGAAAGGCCACCAGTTTGGCCTGCTCAAATATACTGCGCATTTCATTCACTCATCTTCAGTAATCATTTTATCCTGGTCATGGTTGTAGATCCCGAGCCTATCCTATCCTAGGAACACCAGGAGACAGGCAAGAACGCAACCCGAACGGCACACCAACCCATCGCTGGGCAGTATGCACACACATTCACACCCAAGAGCCTCTTAGAGTAGCCAATTCACCTACCAGCACATCTCCGGGAGGCGAGAGGAAACCCACACAGACGCAGAGAGAGCACGCAAAGCTACACTTCGACAGTAACCCGAGCTCAGGATTGAACTGGGGACCCTGGAGCTTTGAAGCGGGAACGCCACCTGCCGCACCACTGTGTCACCCCGGTGTATTTTCCAACATGAAATGCCAACAAGGTCACCTGTTTGCAAATTCATTAAAAAAAAATAAAATAAAAAATTCCCACGACGAGTTACGCTTCGAATAAGGGGCACGGTTAGCAACAATAGGTCTTATTACGACACCAACGAAAATACATCCATTTGTTAAAACGCGTATGTATTTCGTCTGAGGTCAGGTTGCAAATACATGCCGAGAAATTTAGCAGTGCGGACCGCCTGCACAGCAGAAGAGAGAAGAGGGAGTCCAGAAACAGGAGGAAAAGGAGGTAGAGAGAATAAAGATGCTAAATACTGAAGTCGTACATTCAGATATGGCTTTAGGAGAATCCCCAGGTCACCTGACCCTATAGTGGACCTGCAACACTGCATCTCGGTGGAATGAAATATCGACTCCGTCTCTTCACTTACAATCTTTTGCAGTTTCTTTGACAGTGAAGGTAATGGTGGACGAATTTTCCTACTGAGAAAAAGAAGAAAAGGAACACACACACACACACACGCATATTTCAACAAATAATGGGAGTAGCACAGGACAGCACAATACAGATGACACTGTAGCATCACAGTGGCTTGGTGGACTAAACAAGAGTTTCTAGAGAGCAGAACAAAGCAAAAAAAAAAAAAAAAGGAAAAAAAAAAGGCAGAAAATACATGAATGGGCTGTGGAGGGTAAGGGCTCTAATGTCCCTTTTGTTGCTTTTTCATCCCTTGTTTCTTCCACTCGGTCACTCCATTGCTCATCCAGCTTGTAACGGTCTTTCTTTCCTCACATTTTCGCCTTTTTTGCCAGCACAAAGAAAGGGATCGGTCTGTGTCAGAGAGGTGGTAGGATGCAGGTGGCATGCTAGTGCAAAGAAAGGAAGTGTTTTTTTTTATTTGTTTCATTAGTTTATGCTTTCAGTTCAGTCAAAGCACGTTTCAGAGTCAACCTGCTGAGCACTGAGTTTGAGATCCAACATCCTGCTGATGAGCGTTTATCCATGGATTCCTGGTTGAAGCTGATGGTGAGGGAAACAAACTGCAGACCAAGGTGCTGCTGGTTACCTAGAGGAAGGGCTACTGCACTCAGAGGCGGGGCAACAGAACTGATGGGCGATGTCATCATCATCCTCTTCTCTACCAACCAACAGGAGGATGAGCAGAGAAAGGCAGAGAGAGACAGAGGTTCAGACACATAAAATGGATGAATGGAGTAATATAGTGAAAGGGAAATGAAGCATGGGCCAGAAATGAATGTATGAGAGAAGATGACAGCAGAATGGTCGGTGCACTCTGATTTGGCCTAAAGCGCCCAACTGCTTTCGTCCTTTTAGATTTAATGTGATTTTGCCACAGTCCGACGAGATCAAAATATTCGGATAAACGCACGGTATTTCCAAATCCAGTGCTCGGGGACGTCAAGACAGAACACGATATTTTAGTGTGCTGACAACGGCCATTCGAAGAACGAATTCTGTGATGTGATGTACATATTTCCATCAAAATCATGAGATAAATCAAATCAGTATTTCTGTCAGGCTTAAAGGTTCCTTTTATGCCTGGAGTGAGAGGTTCAGAGGTCATAAGGTTACTTTTGGTTTCAATTAGGGCCGAGCGATATGACCTAAAAATTATATCAATATTTTCATGATGATAATCGTAATCACAATATATTATGCTATGAAAATAATGTTTGCGCTCTGGTGCACGCCTGCGGCCAGTTCGGGCTCATCGGACACCCGTGAAACGCTCCGCTCCCAACACAGGACGGTTGTTTACGAGCTCCAGTGCTGCACTCGTGTGCTGTGTTTTTGCTCTGTGCTCTGGAACTATTTGCTTTACTGTTGTTCCCGGTGTTTTGCCTTTGTTTCCTGTATGTTTTTTCTGCTGCTTACTCCAGTTTTGGATTAATAAAGCCCAGTTTTTTTTTCCCACCCATAACCCAAGCTAGTTCTAGCTAGTTTTAAAGCCAGTGCTAGATATCATGCTACATTATACAGACTCTTCAATGACGTACTCATGGGGGTAAAAACACTGCAGCTACCTGTTCATTTCTGGAATAAATGTGATATTTCCGCTGAAACACGATATACAGATGGCTGCTGATATAGTCATATTGCGATACGGTTATTTACCAATATATCTTTTTATCATTTTTGTTCCGGACATTTTGGGCTACAGTTTATTCAGAAATGATCATGACTATGCCCTACTGCTTCTAAAGGCGCTACACTTAGCAGTGAGAACTTGGAAAAGGTCTTTGTAGGGGTCAAAACACAACACTACTTTCAAACATTTAAAGTCACAACTTACTCTACACTGCATTTATTTAGTGCACTCCAATTTATTAAGTTTTATATATGATAATTCTTACTTCATCATTTACAGTTAAGCACACCTGATGTGGCTGCCATTTTTATTCTTAATTTCAATGAATCTTGTTTAAAGTAATTTAGGTCATGTCGTTTAACTTAAGGTTGGAATGACCCGAAAAATGGCAGCAATCTTGTAAGTAGCTTCCCTGACTAATGCCTTTCTTACCCACTCACTGACCTTTAGGGCATGGCCTCAAGTAGTTGCAATTGTGCCATATTCTTTCCATTTTCTAATAATGAATTGTACTCCACTGAATAATAAGTTTGGGATTTTTCTAAAAAAAAAAAAAAACCAAAACTCCAGAGTCTTCCATAAAAAGGTTTATTTAGAGTAAACTTCATCCAACTAATTATGTGACTTCCAATGATAACTGGCTGAATCGGAGCTATTTCAGGGGTTTCACAGCAACGAGAGTGAATACTTAAACATAAGCGGTTATTGCTTATTTGTTAATAATTTTGTCTATATTCAGGACATATAATCCCAAATAATTCAATTTCAGTTCCAGATTGTTACACAACAAAATGTGGAAAGGTTCAAGGGGGTGTATACTTATTCAACACCCTGTACATTGCATAGGAAAGGTAAAAAAGCAATATCCAGCATGTATAGATGGAGTAGTTAGCTAACTGACAAATTGAACATGGCAATTGTTACCTTATCTAGATATCAATTGTTTAATTGCTGCTTATATTTTTTAATGGTCCACTTTGTAGGATTCAACCACCTGAAACTCCCTTTCCAAGCATGTGATAGAACGTACGGTGGCCGTCAGTTGCCTGTAGCGTACTGTTACGTATTTATATTGACGCTCCCTTACATTAGCAATGAGTATGATCCTCCATTTTTCAAAGTTTGGGTTCTCAAACTTTTCGATTCTTCTTATTGAGTTCAAAGCACTCATCGCACCTGCACTCCACCGCGCTGCGTCCTATCCTCCAGAACTGCTCGACTGGTCCCACCATCTCTCAGCGAAGAGAGAGATATATTATATACACACACCATATTTACTGATGGAACTTCTAAACACTTATGTAAGTTGCTCTGGCTAAGAGCATCTGCCAAACGCTGTAAATGTAAATGTATTTCTTCTTCCTTTGATGTCCTTCCGGAGTCACGCTCCCACTTATAACGTTACCAAGTGTTAGAGAGAGGGAGCGGGAGGGGGAGAGGTCAGGGCCAGGTCAGGGGAGCTAACAGAGCTGCTGCTGCTCAAAAATAAAGGAGTGTGTGCAAGTCTGAAGATAAGTTGGTATATATAAAATTATATTATTATATTAGCCTGCACAATATGAACAATACCAACAGAACAGAAAGTATTTACACAGCAGCTCTGCGTGTTACCTGTAGCAGTGTTCCCGTGGTCTGTAGTTTGGTGTGTTATTGCAATGTAATGTGAGCCATTACTTGGGAAACATCAGCGACGCTAATGAATGATTATAATAAATTCTAAATCGGAACAGTATCATGCAGCGATAGTTGACATTTTTTTAATCCAATTACCTGTCCAGCACAAAACAGGCAACTTTGGAGTCACTCTGAAAACATTTGTCCCTCATCAGTGATTTCCATCTGGGAAAAGACACACAAGGTTTATCCTCGTTTTCTGCCGTTGTCGGTACCGATTTCACCGTCCTCATTTTGCTTTGTGCTCCTTTATGGTTCCTTGTGTTAAATAATAAGTATGGTTCTCCTTGTTGGCAAAGTTTGGATTCTCAAACTTGTTAAGAAGCAAACACCGATTCCTTCCCTTACTTTTTTTTAGTCTTTCTTCCAGCTTCACACTGCCGCTTGTTAAATCACAAAACGCGGAAGGCGCTCTCTAGAGATTTGACCATTCTGGACTAATTTAGCAACATGGTGCCCTCCATTAGATGCAGATCTGCCTCCTATGTAGATATAAATGGCTCGTCCTAACCTTACAAAAACACAACGATTCGTAATTACGAGTTTTTGTACACTAATGAAACCATACTTATGTAATACTACATTACATTTCTGCTAAGAAATTCCCCAAAATCCTATATACTGTAGCTTTAAAAAAAATGCAAATCACAGAATGTACTCTCTAGAGGTTTGTCCATTCGGGGCTACTGTAGTGACGCAACATGGTGGACCCGAGCCCTATGTGGATATGAAGGGCTCATTTTAAGTTTTATAAAAAGACAATGATTAGTAGTTACAGGTAATTATACACTATTGAAAACGTATGAATATTATATTCCATTTCTGCTAATACAGCCCTCTAATCCTACAGAGTGGATCTTTTAAAAAAAAAAAAAAAACAAACGTTCCCTCGAAAAGGAAATAATCAAGCAACTTGGTAAGCCCGGCTCCTAAGGTGTAGTTACGTCAGCTTATTCCTACAGCCCTCTGAGGGCTCGTCTCTACTGCACTTCAATCGAGCTGATACAGTAATGACACAGCCCGTAAGATAAAAGCTAGATTCTCCCCAAGGGAGGATGGGTAAGTACATGTGGATGATTGGGTTGTAAACAGTAATGACGCATGAGGGCTGTTCTTGATTGCTTTGTTTGATTTTGTTGGAAGGTGGAATAGAGGAAAAGCAGACCATTAGGGATCCCGTGGACTGGATTTGAAATCACAATTAGAAGATGTTAATGTGTTCCACTGCATGTGTTTTTTTTTGGCAGCACAAAGCTGCATTACGCATTACATCCAGCAGGTGGCAGTCTTACATCATTAGCCACTTGGACGCCTCCGAGCTCCCCTACTTCTTCCCACAGCTGCTCGGATCTGAACCCTGACCAACTTTAAACGTTCTCTAATTAATATAATTACCCAAAAAAGGTTCAAAATTTTTCAGCTGTATATAATAAATATTGAATACAGTCGCTATCTAGAACACATCGAAGACAAATTTAGAAGTCGAGCCTCATGTTTAGAGCTAAAAAGGTAAAAGATATATTTATAAATCCCTGATATCATAATAGGCCAAATAGAGATGCTCAGTGTGAAAATGAGTAGATGATGGAGACAGAGAGGGGATGTATGACTGGATGGGTCATGCAGTGACAGCATGTGGGAGAATTCAGAGTGGGCTGGAGAATGTGTGTGTGTGGGAACAGGGAGTATCATGTCCGTTGTGATCCGTATCCGTGTGTGATTCATGCCTGAAGCGGTGGGAGGGACAGTGTTCAAGTAGCTGGTATCAGGATGTAGGCATGTGTGCTCGAGTGTGCGTGTTGTTTTGCAAACTAATTTGGTCCGGTGTTATTTGTGTGTGGATGGAGTAATTGCACGCTGGGGACCCGAGAGGCTAAAGTAAAACACTGAAGCACTCATTAAGAGAGAGGCTCACCTCAGCATCTTCATGAAATCAGAGGAAGGGAACAAGGACTCAATGTCAATCTGGATATTGCGTAACAAAACAAAAAGGGCTTCTCTTAGCTGTGAGCTTTAAAGGAAAACTCCACCCTGAAACACATTACATATGTTTATGTGGAAATCATTGTGACGTGTCCAGTGAATCTGGTGCAAGTGTGTTGGTTGGTGCTGTATTTTCATTATTCTTCTGTTACAATAGTGTTTAATCGGAGGAAGAAATTCAGTGGCATGCATGAAGCTTTGGATCCTTATCTATTTGGGCAAAGTATAGAGTGACAGAGTGACAGCTATAGGCAAAGGACTAAAATGTTGCTGCATCGGTCTCTTTAGATATAGATTAGGCAAAGGCTAAATCCCACTAGTGCCACTTTCAGCAGGTGGTCGAATGGCAATGGTAATGTAGGAAACCGCTAACTGAAGTAGATTAAGTTTAAACTAAAAACACTGTTTGCGACATAATAAATCTTGAACTGAAAATCACATGTTAATTATGAAAGTTAATATGGAAGTTGTTCAGGGTGGATTTTTCCTTCAAGTGTGCTCGTTTTACCATGACGCTCTTTAATATAAAGATCAAATACACATATAGTAGTAGGACAGCCTAACATTAATACATTAATAATAAATGTAGTAATTGTATTTCTATGATCACCTTATAATTGTCTTAACTTGTAACTGATAACCTAATATATATAATATACATTTTTCATTTTACAGTTGGGGTTGAGAGCAAGGTTAATTAAGCGAATTCTGTAACTCCACAAACAGATTTGCTTTAAAATGTAATACTGATTGTCAGTTATAAGTTAAACCTGCAGTGAATCAAATAAACAGAAACAAATGGAGAAATAAACCTAACGTAATAATAGTGATCTAATTATATCTAATAATATCAAATCTAGCCAACTGTGTAACTATTGAAATGAGGTAGTGATATACAGTAAGATCTTATCTAATTTATATTTAGTGATGGGAGAGGACTCTGGGGTGATCCGAAAGTCACTATAGGGTATTGTAGATCTTAGTGTCTGGCTAGTCTGTTCTACATGAGCAGAAGAGGAAGATGAGAAGTGAGTTTGTAGGCAGGTGGATAGAAAGATGCAGGGTGTAGGGGGGACAGAGGGATTGGATTTTGGGGGGCTCTGGCCCTTACCTTGCCTGCTCCGGATGCCGGGCAGGGGGGAGGGCATGGCATGGCGGCTTGGGCAGGAGAAGCCGCGCAGGGCAGCAGTACTGGTGCTGGCTCGAGTGGCTGTTTGCGCTCAGACTGGTGTGGAGAGAGGTAGTAGTAGTAGCAGGAGGAGAAGTAGCAGGAGTGGTGGTGGTAGGATTGGTACAACTAGTAGTACAGGTGGAATAGGGTGGTGACCTGACAGAGAGAGAGAGAGAGAGAGAGAGAGAGAGAGAGAGAGCGAGAGAGAAGGGGGGAGAGTACAGAGGAGATGATAGACACCGGAGAAGAGAGAGAGAAAAAAAGAGAGAAAAAAGTCAAGAAAGAAACAAAAGGAAACAGACAACAAAGACAGCCACATGCATACAATACAAACACTTTAGCAGCAGCAGTAGAAGCACAGTTAGGCAGCATTATGTAGAGTTATGTAGTATTACGTTACGTCTAATGTTTTAATGGAGTTAAACAGACGCAAAGTCACAGCTATGAAGTAGTTATGCGTGGTTATGTAGGATTTTGACCTGGATATATGGTCTATGCAATTATTGCACTTTATATACTTACTTTATATACTTACATTCACCACTATTGACCAAAAGAGAGCAAGTTAACAAAACTCTACAACTGGGAACATTATCATAAAATCGTGCAGTAGGTAACAATGGATGGAGGTGCAGTGTATGTAAGTGGTATAAGCAATAATCCAATAATGAATCAATTTACTGAGCAAACTAATGAACGGTTTCTCAAGAAACACCTCTATGGCACAAGTCAGAGAGCTTACACTGATAAAAGCACAAAAAATATATATAAAAAGCAGCAAAAAAAAAAAAAAAAGAAAAAGAAAAAGAAGAGAGCCATGTTCATAACTGCAATAATGAAAATAAGAATAAACTCGGTATTAATAAATCATGAAGAAAAGTATGGTATAAAGTATTAACCAAGGCTCAGGTTGAGCAACGTAATTACATGTTTATTTAAGGTGCACAGTAATTATATTCAGCCACATGCACCCACACCTCCATGCAATTATGCATGAGCTCGGTTAGATATACGCAGAGCGGCCTACAGGAATTAAGTGATCTAGGTCTTGTTTCAATAAGCTATTTATCACATAAAGCACAGAAGCAGCTATAAAGTGTAAAGAAATGATTCACTGAAATTATAGTTAAAACCAATTAATTATATACTATATATAAGTATAGTATACAATATAATATACTGTAAGAATAAAACTGCTTTTCTTGTGAGATTAGGTTGAAAACCTCAACTTTTTGAAACCGAACCTCTAGCAGCTGACCAGCGTGTGTGGGTTTATTCTGACCAGCTGTTTTCTGGGGTAAAATTAGACCATTAGCCACAGTCACAATGTGTACCTTTCTGATAATGTGACAATTTGCCTGTCAAATCTAACAAGGCTTACATTTAATACACAATTGCTGACCAATACTACTTCCATCCTTTTCTTCATCTTTGATTAAATCTACTGGCCATAGATTTTCTAATCTATTAGGCTCACACTGAACAAGGACACATCAAATACAGCAATAGCGGCATCAACAGCTAAAGCAGACACAAAGACACACAGCACAGGAGGGGGAGAGGGAGAGAAAGGGATGCCAACTTAAACCTGGGACATAAGCAACAGAAATATAAACTAATAAGAGAGAGCACTGTGGGGGAGAAGAGTGAGGAGAGAGGAAGAGAGAGAGAAAGGAAGAGTGGGAATGGAGGAGGGAATGGACACGGGTTGCAGGGAGGGAGTGATGGCTGGATGGGCAGAGGGCAGAGATGGAGAGATGCAGGAAATGAGTGGTCGAGTGTGTACAGGCTGTAGAAGAAGGACATCCTTGGTTCAGCTTGAGGAGAGAACAGGCAGGAGGTGTCAGGTGAATAAACAAAGGGATCTAGAGGAAACTAACTGTCCGTTTCATGGAAGGGTTTTCAAATGATTTGAAACAAGGAGCAAGTGGAAAACAACTACAATGCTTCCTCAAACAACTACAAAACTGCAACACTGCTCTGGCCATTCAGCCACTCTCAGTTCATGGAAGGACATCGTCTCCTGCATGCTTGCATTAGAGGACAGGTCATGGAGAAATTCATGTCGTCTGTACTTGATCAAAGTGAACTTGAGAGGAAAGATTTATTTGAGGTGGTCTTTTTATAAGGAGCAAATTCTGCCTTTACATAACATCTAACAAATGTTCTGACCAACTAGACACACAATTCGGTCTCCCTACCACAGGGAGTTCTCATCATGACCTTGCAAAATGATAAATTTGGAATTCAGACAACGGCAGTGCCCGAGCGCAGAAACTGTTCATCATTTGATGCACAGATTAGAAATAATGGTCCTTCGGAAAATGTTCTTCCAAAGAGAGCTATCCGTGAGAGACCGCCAGATGTCACACGTTACTATTAATCAAACCTGATTTGAAAAGGCTTCTCTACTTTAGATAAACGCAGCCCTTCCTACAAGTGCTGCCTTTTGAAGACAGGGTTTGATGGCAACAGGTGGAGCCCCTTACAGCACACACAAACATTCACACGGAGACGCTCGGCGCATTTAGTATTTCAAAATACTCGATCTGAAAAGCCAGGTAATGATGCGACGAGAACTGTGTATAAGTGTTGTGCATAAATGCATAGTTGCTGGTGTGTGTTCGTGTGTTCTTTCTCATTTTATTTGTCAAGCTATCCTTATCCTCTTTCAATCTCATTAGCTCACTATTCCCTGCCACTCCACATGCAGAATTCCTTGCCCGTTCTTCTCACATCACTCACTACCGTTCCCTTCCTTCTCTTCTTTCTCTCCCTCGCACTCTCTCCATCGCCCACTCGGTTCTTCACGTAAACGCACTTGTGATAACTCTCCACGTTCCCACAGCAACCATTCTCTAGCTGAAACCCAGGAGAGCGCGAGAGGCAGAGGAAACCGGAGAGGGAGGGAGAAGGTGAAGAAGAGAAAGGGGAGGCAAAGGAGAACTAGAAAGGTAGGAAAAGGGAGAAGCAATGATGGCTCCAGACCTCAAATATGGATACATTATTCAACTGCATTAATACGGAATATTGATCGGACTCCTTTTTTTTCCCTAATGGCATGATTACCACTGAAAACAAAGGAATCTGCTGTTTAAGGCTGGTACAGTACCAGAATGCATGACCCCATGCCCTCCAGACCACCTCCTAAATCAGATAGGTCCAATCAAAATTATTTCACTCCAATCCACAGCCTCATTGCTGGTCAGACAATGTCAAACTGAACATTAGAAAAATGTCAGCACTGCTCAGCTGACCTGTCAGTTTCACTCCAGCCCAGCAACTTTAGTCGGTGAACGTCTGGTAGAGTTCATCTACCATTTTATCGGTGTCTGTTCCACTGATCTTCTTTGTTCCATATTCATTTGACACATTCGCCTGCAATTTATTTATGTAATACATATTGATGTATTCTGATTAAATCACATAACTGCGCACATAAACTCACCAAAGCATATATTAAGATACACGCACCTATTGACACCTGGGTAAATAAATAAATAAATAAATAAATAAATAAATAAAAAATATAATAATAAAAAATAAATTAAAAAAATAATAATAAAAATAAATAAATAAATAAATAAATCACTTTTTATTTTGTAGGGGAAAAACGTTCAGATATGCACATGCTTTACAAAGCTGCCATGTACTTGTTTAGAAGAATTAGCCAAGCTTGTCAATTACTTAAACACAGTGCTGTACAAATGCTACATGCTTAAATGATATTACTGATATGGATATAAAATGTATGGGACCTCATTGTTGAAAGATATTGATCAGCAGAGAGGTACAAAATAATTTGATGTAGCTTGGAACACTGTGAAGGCCATCATCAACAAGTGGGTAATTGTCTCCACCACAGTGAAATTACCAAGAACAGGATGTCATTTCAAAATTGATGAAAGGATGAGACGAAAACTTAACAGGGAGGCTGCCAAGAGACCTACTGCAATATTAAGGGAGCTGCAGGAATATCTGGTAAGAACTGGTCACTTCCTGCATGTCCCAGGACTAGTTTTTCCCCTCAAGAAAAAAACCCCATCTAAGCCTGCATAAATCACCCCAAACCATGTGGCAAAAAGTGTTATGGTCTGATGAGACCAAGGTAGAACTTTTTGTGTATACTTATAAAAGACATATTTGACACATATTTGAGACAAGACAGCTTATCTTCCAAACACCACCATTACCCGAGTGAAGTGTGGTGGTGGCAGCATGAAGCTATGAATATGCCTCTCCAGCTGGGACTGGGGCGCCAGTAAAGATAAACAGAATCATGGAGGACTCCAAATACCAATCTGGTTTTGTACAAAATCTGCAGGTCTCGGTCAGACTGGTGAAAATGAAAGGGAATTCACCTTCCAGCATGATAACCCAAAATACAAATTTAAATTAACAAAGGAATGAAATCTAATTCCGACAAAGGAAGCAGATCAATGTTTAGGAAAGAGCCCATATCAAAATCCTATCAAAACCTGTGGAATGCCTTGAAGAGGCACTCTGTTGTGTACAGGCAATTCCTTCTCAATTTGACAGAACTGGATGAATTTTGCGGAGGAGGAAAAAAAAAAAAAAAAAAAAAAAAAAAAAAGTTAAACTGCCCGCTCAAGATGCGCCAAGTTGGTAGACTTTTACCCAAAAAAGACTGAGTACTGTATTACATACAAAAGGTGTTTTACCTAAAGGGTGTACAGATTAATGCAACAAGGTTATTGCAAGCCGTATCCTTTTCCCCCTAAAATGTCTACTTGCTTTTCAATTGAATTTCATTTTCGTCAATTTCATTTTTAACCCCTAACCCAAAGATGCTAGAAAACTAGCTTACCTTCGGCTAACAATTACATTGTGTAAACGAGCAGGCAGACTTGCTAGAAAGTGTTAATCCTCACACTCCCAGATTGTGTGACAGAGACAGTTTCCCATGCCTTCTCAGCAGCTAATGATCTAGATCTTCATCAAATCAGCTGCATTTGAGCAACAATTGCTAAACTAGGAAGTGCTATGATCCTACATGATTGGAACTGACAGATGTACAAAGGTAGGGACAGATAAGAAGCAAATAAGAAACCACCCTTGCAGTCTTTTAAGATGAATAATTGTCACACTCCACAATGATCCCATATAAAATCTTTTACAACAGATTGAGAGATAACATGTTCTCCATGTTGGTTTATATGATGAAGATCTTCTAATTACAGACTAAAGTAAATGACTACATTCTGCTTTACATCATCAATTAACATGATCTAAACTTGGGCAGAAAATGTTGCATATTCTTTAAAGTGAGCATGAAGTAAAATTAGGATATATTTTCTGTCCATTTTTCATTTACATTTCATCATTGCCACTACTGTGTTTATAAGCTGTCCCGCAAGTTTCATGTTATCATCATGTTAAATGCTATTATACATGTTCAATCAGAGCACTCACTCATTGACAACATGGCCGACACATTTCCCATGCTCTGAATCACCGGACCGCGCACACATGTAGAGCACTGATGAACAGGAATTTTACGAAGCAATAGTTTGCCCACTTGTGAGACACTATCTGCCAAGTCTTGTTTATCGTGGTGGATCTTAAGACAGTTTAAGACAGTTTGCTAAGATGTCTGGTTTTGTGATTATTATCTTCCTCTGATATCCTGTTCGACTATTGCTTGAGTTTCCTTGCTTGTCCCTGAATTCTGCCTAGCCTGTTGATTTTGTACTTCTACCTAGTGTTTTATTAAACTACTGAAACTGCAGCTTGTATCTTGTCCTCATATACCCTGCATAACAGATTGCTTTGCCTTAAATGGATGCAGCAGATTCGAAAACTTTCAGAGGTGCCTTGATGGCTCAAGGAAGACACCTTGGGGATTAGGAGAAGCGGCTGCGTGAAATGACTAAACAAATACAACAACTTTCAGCAAGGTTCTCACAAGTCACCACCCAGCCCTTGGCCATGGCTGCATCCTGTGCAACCAACACCCTTATTCTGGCACAACCTGAAAAGTTTGACGGCAATCCATCTCGGGTTCATGGATTTCTACTTCAGTGCCTGCTGTACCTTGCAACACAAGCAGGCTTATCTGATCAAAGCAAGATTGCACTCATGGTCAGCTTCCTCACTGGCACAGCACTCACCTGGTCCACTGCAGTCTGGGGGAGGCAGAGAGGCAAACTCTTTGAACATGCACCGGAAGGCAAGGAAGTGGGAGAATGCCTACTGTCCAAGGTCACAGACCTGTGACAGAGTACGCTCTCAAGTTCCGCACACTCGCAACTGAGAGTGGGTGGATCGACTGTGCGTTGAAAGCGGTTTTCCACGATGGACTGAACAGCAAAATGCTCAAAGAACTGGCATGCCGCGATGACGAGGCACCCCTAGACTCACTCATAAATCTTGCCATCCACTTGGACAACCTGCTACGCAACGGCAAGCCCAAGGAATTGCTGCCAGCACACCAATTACCTTCCCACTCCCTACCTGAGCCTATGCAACTTGTTGGTACATGCTGGACACCCATGGAGCGTGAATGAAGGCAAAGGAGGGGGATTATGTTTTTACTGCAGTAGCTCCAACCAACACATCACTCAGTGCACTGAGAGGAATGGCCGCTGGTATCAGCGTGAAGCCAAAGGGGCTCAATCCACAACCAAAACCCCTGCGTTGAGTACTAATATTTTTGTTTTTATACCTCATGTCACGCTCATGGTTAAGATCGCACACTCAATGTTTGTTGATTGTGGGCTCCACCGCACACAAGCTCCAATTCCCTCTCACCAATATAGACCATCCAGCGCAAATCAGTACCATTGATGGCGGACACATTGGAGAAGTCTTCATCTTACGATGTACAGGCTGGGCTTGTCAGCCTGTACACCAGCAGTCTATGCCGCGACTCAATTACTCGGTCACATTTCTAAGCATCCCATCATTCTGAGTATTGCATGGCTCCACATTCACAACCCTCACATCTCCTGGTCTCAAAGGGAAATTACAAGATGGTCAGAATACCGCTTACAGAACTGTCTACAAAGCCCAAAATTACCAGTGTTTTCTACTTCCATCGAAAGCACCGATCCAAGAACTCCCATGCACATTCCTGAGGAATACCAAACATACCGGGAAGTATTCATTAAAGCCAAGGCTACTGGAATGCCTTCGCACCCCGCTTATGACTGTGTGATTGATCACTCTGGAATCACACCACCACACTGCAGGATTTATCCTTTATCCCTCGCTGAACAGAAAGCTATAGAGAATATATCCAGGAAGTGCTACAACAAGGATACATTGTTTCATCCACGTCACCAGTGTCTACGGGATTTTTCTTTGTAGAAAAGATGTACAGATTAGAGGGACTGAACCAAATCACAGTGCGGTACCTGTACCCATTATCTCTGGTGTTGTCAGCTCTTGAACAGCTTCGTTCAGCATGCATATTCACGAAACTTGAATTATACAGTGTATATAATCTTGAGTGTATTTACCAGGGCAATGAATGGACGACTTTATTCAATACCTCCTTAGGCCACTACCAAGATCAGGATATGCCTTATGGACTATCTTGTGTGCCATCGGTGTTTCAACAAACAAAAGCGGACATCTTGTCCTGCATGCATCCTGAACCTAGGCACATCACAGAGCAAACCATCATTTTACCACTCTCATGTTTTGTCAATGTAATTACTTGGGAAATTGAACAAGAACTAGAAGACTCGCTACCGCATCATAACTCTGCTGGATGTCCTCCGGGCCGGTCATTTGTGCCCCCTTGCTTAAGAAGTAAATTAAATATCTGGGCCCACACTGCTCATGCCACAGATCACCCAGGCACATGCCGTACTTATGAGCTCCTGAGGGATAAATACTGGGAGCCCGATATGATCAGTGAAATTAACCAACATGTCGCCTTCTACTGCACCTGTGCTCAATCCAAAGTACCACATACTTTTCTGTCCAGCAAGCTCATGCCTTTACTCAGCATAATATTGGGAGCATTTTGACCATCTTGTCGCCACACTCGGAGATTTTAAACATGACACTACCAAAACTTTTATATTGTGCAATTTTTGTCTATGAAAACAAAATCTGCCCAAAAATTGTATAATGTAAACTCAACTGTAAACAAACATAAGAACTGCTATACAACACAATACCTCACCAGGGAGAAAATATTCTTAAAGGTCCTCCAACTGACAACTGATGCCCCTCCCTTACTCTTCTGTTTCCAAGTGTGAGAATGCACAGTGGCCGCCAGGTGCCTGTAACGTACTTCCAAGTACTTACGTACACACTCTCTTGCTTTTTCAATGCTAAATAAGTATCATCCTCCATTTATCAAAATTTGGGCCGTCGAACTTGTAAGCCAGCACCAGCAAAGCACCGTTCTTCTTTTTCTCGTTTTCTGTTGTTCAGGTGCTTCCTTCCGGATTCATGCTGGTACTTGTAAAAACATGAAACGCAACAAGCACTCTCTAGAGGTTTTTCTGCTATCGTCATCTGTAGCGGTGCAACATGGCGGCTCCGTGGAAGAGGACCTGCTCCCAATGTAGATATAAAAGCATCATTCTAAGCTTACAAAAACACAATGATTCGTAGTTACTAATGAAATGAAAACATAGTTATGAAGATTATATTCCATTTCTGCTAATAGGTCTCCCTAAATCCTACCTATACATTCAGAGTCAGCTGCACCTTGACATTTTTAATTCAATCACACAGACATCCACAGAGGCCATAGCCCTGGCCAGCAAACCTTCAGAATACACTTAATACAGCACATTTTATGAGTTTTATTATTAATTGAAATCCTTCAGAAAAAGTCTGACATTATATTTAATTCAATAGACTTTACGATCACCATGCTATGTTTACATAATGCCTTACTTTGCAGATGTGTACACCATAATACATATAATCTAATGAATTTGAGTATACCTTACTTCTGCACTGAGCCCACACTCTTATAATCATACTGACGTATTCATTAAAAGGATGTTGTAACATTAAACTGTTCATCATATCTACAGATGCAACTACTGAATGGCATCTAGAGCTCTCATTCTCATCTCACACACACACACACACACACATACACATACACACACACATACACACACACATACACACACACATACACACACACATACACACACACATACACACACACACACACACACACACACACACACACACACACTTTCTTGCTGCCCTGGCTTGGACAGAATGATGTATTGTTGTGGGATGACTGCAGTTGCCTCGGTGTTACAATGCGAAGGAAGCTGAGGGTAGACTCATACCAAGCCTCCTTCTCCGAGCTATTTTTTGCCCCAACAGCCAGTGGAGAGCAAGCATGCTCATACACAATCACATCCAGTTAAGTAGGGAATGGCAAGATAAGATCACGCCAGCAATTTCATTAATCACTGCCGACCCTTTATTACATTCCTTTTGTTCATAATAGAGCACAAAGTGTAATTCAGACCACAATGGCGGAGCATAAAAGACGTTTATGCAGACAAAATTGACGAGGCTCCAATTTATTATAAAACATTGTTCCTGAAAAGAACAATTCGATTTGCATATCAATATGAGCCCAAATGAACGGGGACGCAAGGACGACAACTGGGTGGGCCTGATTATTTCAAAAAGTGACATCATTTGTCCTTGTCCTTAAGAGCATGTCCTAGCCTTGTCCTACTGCCATGTATGGCGATAATGCACGCTGCACGAATAAGTTGACCTGGGGAGGAGAGGCACACATGTGCACGTTCACGCTCAGTCACTCTCTCTCTCTCTCTCTCTCTCTCGCACAGACACACAGAAATAAAGAGAAAGAAAACGTGAGGTATGCATGCAACTTTCTCTCTCTTTTTTAAGCAATGCGGTTCATGTGGAGTCGTTGCTATGACAACCCATCATTTATCCTTCAGATGCATGGTTCATTTCCATCCAAGTGAGCTGAGCAAAGTTACCTAGAGCTAACCGTATTACATTGTAGCGTCATCAGAGCAATGTGCAAAGAAATAAAAAAATGCAACGGTTACACCAGAACTCCAAGGGATCATCACTGATGCATTAATTATGCACAGAATTAAAAACAAACAAACAAACAAACAAAAACAAACAAAAAAAACATCTAGCCTCTGAACATCTCGGATTCCACCTGACATTTCATCTATATAGCCTACCCCCACCCTGAATAACTGATGGGACATATTGCATGTGCAAGCACCAGCGCAGTTTCAGCAATACAAATATATAGCCTACACATATTTATACTAGGCATCGTTTGGTACAGCTAATAAGGTGTCTCATAAATGACACACAAGCTTAGATGATACCTTGGTAGGTTATGCAAGTCTTAGTCTTTCAAGCTTCTGGCAGTAAATTCTTGGTATATGTCAATATGAATGTGACCTTCAGGGCCACAACTCATTACTCTGGCCTAGATGAAGGTGCTCCAGCATAAAAGCTAATTATTCTTTATAATCAAGGTCTCATTTTGACTTAGGATTAACAAATGCAAGACTGCCAAGAGTAATAGCGCAGTCCATCTTCCTGCAGATTAACAGGAGCCTAAATATACATCATGCAGCAGCATGAAGGCTACAGTACCCAGTTTTGCCTGTGCAGGACAAGAGGAGGAAATGAGGAACGAGAGAATTGAAAGAGTCGGTACAGACCTGTGTTTGTTGAAGTCTCCATCTGGTCTACAGGTCCAGCAGGGTGTGGGGTGGTGAGAGAGACAGAAGAGAGAAAAAGAAGCAAAGAGGGAGAGTCGCAGAGAAGGAAAAACACAAAACATGTAGAGATAAATGCAGGGAAAGGGGTCAATAATTAAACACAAACAGGACAAAGATACAAATGTTTTTAACACCATATGCATCTCATGGCATTATAATCGTATACAATGCAATGACAACCTCACGCCATACGAGTAAGCGCATGTGAATGTTAGACTCGTACTTTACCTAACAGAAAATACTGGGGTAGAAATGACAAACTGGGAAAAACAAAAACAAATTAAGAGTTACAACATTTTTATCATTTACAACATAGGACTAGAGGTATAACACAATGTATCCGTATCTGTTTAATGCTCCAAATATCAATACCCGTACCAGCTTTAAGTGAGCATGACCTTTTCTTTTAATTAAATATGAACCTCTCTGCTATGCCCCCGGAAACACACACACACACACACACACACACACACACACACACACACACACACACACACACACACACACACACACAC
>JAQQZR010000039.1:12454187-12470487 GCA_030068235.1 Notoglanidium macrostoma | reverse complement strand
TTAGAGTAGCCAGTTGACCTAATCTGCATGTCTTTGGACTGTGGGAGGAAACCGGAGCACCCGGAGGAAACCCACGTGTGCATGGGGAGAACATGCAAACTCCACACAGAAAGGCACCCTGGGATCGAACCCAGGACCTTCCAATATATTCTAATATATTCCAATAAATATTATATAAATTTACAGTATAAACAATATATAATATTTCTGTTAGTGTATAATTACCTGTAACTACAAATAGTTGTGTCTTTGTAAGCTTAGAATGAGCCCTATATATCTACTTAGGGACTCTTCTCCAGAGCCTCCATATTGGCTCACTACAGTAGCCCAGAACGGACAAACCTCTCGAGAGCACCTTCCACATTTCGAATTTTAAAAGTGGCAGCATGAATGTGGAAGGAAGCACCGGAAGAAGGACAGAAAAAGAAAGGAAGAAGAAATAAGAAGAATCAGTGTTTGCTGGTGCTGGCTAACAAGTTTGATTGCCAAATTTTGAAAAATGGAGGATCATACTTATTATTTAGCGTGATAAAAGCAAGGGAGAGTGCATGTCAGTACTTGGAAGTATGCTACGACCACCAATACACACTTGGAAAGGAAAGCGTAAGGGAGGGGCATTCCTACAGGAGGGGTTGAATCCTACATAGTGGACCTTTAAGGTTTACTGCATGATTATATCATTTGGGTTGAGCAACTTGTATTAATCTTCACACTTTTCTGTCTCTGCAGTTCACTAGAACAGAAGTATCTTTTTATCTTCCTCATTCCCATTCCACATAGCTAATGACAAATATGTGTCTGTGTGTCCAAATGAAGGACAAATTGTGTTTCTTTGTCTTTGTGATACTGAGAATAATGGAATCCAGTGTGTGTTTATGTAACAGTGTGAATATGGACAGAATGGAGAGAGTGAGAAAGAGTGTGATGAAGAGAGCAATACATTTCTGATACACCCACACAATGGCCTTAATTATTCAGCTGCAGCAAAAAGGAATTTCATTGATTCATTTTAATCTTCTTTTCCTGTTTGTTCATCTGTCTGTCCATTTTACAGTCTGTCTCTATGTTTGCCTGGGTAAAACTGGACGGGCCAATGTGAAAATCTCTACTCCAAAGTCTCTCATGACTTCTCAACAGATAAATAAGTGGGCTTGTTCTCCCACTTCTATCTGTCTTTTTTTATAGGAAGCCTTCTCGGTTTTATGTATTCATTTATAAGGCGATACATAAATATTTCATGTCATTCTCAAATTCTTCAACTGCTCGATATTTGCTTATCACTGTAGAGTCGGTCATTTGGTTTTTAAATGTGTCTTGTGGATGTGGAGAAAAAGGAGAGAAGAAGAGGACTCTATTAGTAGCTGTTAAAATGAATAATTAAGTCGAATATGTGAATAGCTCCAGTGAAATCATAGATTAAACAGGATTAGACCTAAGTAGCAAGTAGCATAGAGGAATAAAACAGAATTAACCCCTTAAACTCCCAGGACTTGTACACATACACACACACACACACACACACACACACACAACACTCTCCCCTGTAAGTATTGGAACAGCCAGGCAAATTCTTTTATTTTTGCTATACACTGAAGACATTTGGGTTTGAGATCAGAAGATCAGATCTGATTTGAGATCAATAATAAATAATGGTGGCAGTGGCATAGCCTGCAGCTGATTACAGTGTGACTGAATGACACGGACCCTCCTTATTTCATCTGGAGAATCCACTAACACTGTGAATCAAAAGGTCAACATGACATTTCCCTGCTGCTTGACTCCCACTGAGTATCTTGCCAATATTCAACAGGAAAGTGAGTGCACCTACAATAGGCCGAATGCTATGCTTAAATGAGATAATTAAAAAAGATAATTAGATTAGAATCTAGAATAGGGCCTAAATATAAGGATACCAAATTGACCACCAACCATGAGATGTGAATATGAAGACCAGGGCACATAAGGAGCTTTATTTATATAATAAGTCTTACGCTACTACCATAGCATTAATATTGCAATGCACTAATAGTATTATCACACTAGTATAGATACTCCCATATTTGTTGTATGCTTATTAACCTCTACATCAAGTTTGAATTGCTTCTTTATTTCAGTTATACACACAAGTTTAATGAAAGTTGTGTGGGACTCATAAGCGATCCATAAATTGAGAAAAGTAAGACTCGCTCTTCAATTAGGATAAAAGAAATGCTGCTTTATAAGAGGAGGAAGAGTGGGCCTGTGCTACTGACGCTCTGCAATGGCTGAGGAACATTACTGGATGAATTAACACACACAGCACTAGAAGCTCTTTTGCTGATTTGCTTTGCTCTCTATTTCTTTGTGAGTTTTGTGGCTTTAAGGAAGTGCACATGAGCTGTGAACATTCTTGGTAATTTACATGTGATTGGAATTTCTCAACATACACTTGGAAGCAGGATGAAAATCACAAACCAAAGTTTTGTTAATTTGTCCGGAAACTTCTTCCACTGCATATCCAAGACTGTTTTCGGAGTTGAATTAAAAAGGTCCACTATTTAGGCTTCAACCACCCGAATGCCCCTCCCTTGCCTCTCCCTTTCCAAGCACATATTAGAGCGTACGGTAGCCATCAGGTTCCCGTAGCGTCCGTCCAACTACTTCCTTTCACACACCCTTGTTTTATATATGTGAAATAATAAGTTTGATCTTATATTTTTCAAAAATTGGGTTTCAAACTTGTTAGCCAGCACCAGCAAACACTGATTCATCTTCATTTCTTCTTCCTTGTCTTCCTTTCTCCTTCTTAGTCTTCTTCTCTGTCATGCTTCCTTCCTGATTCACACTGCCACTTGTGTAAAAATGCACAACATGGAAGTCTCTCTCAAGAGGTTTGTCCGTTCTGGGCCACTGCAACAGCGCAACATGGTGTCTCCTTAGAGGTGGACCCACACCCTATGTTGATATAAATGGGCCATTCTAAGCTTACAAAAACAGAATGATTCAGTGTTACAGGTAATTACAGACTAACAGGAAAGCATTCTTATGAATTCTATAAGTATATTAAGGAATATTTACTTCATTTTTGTTAATAGATGCCCTCAAAATCCTACAAGTGTTTGTAGTGACAAGTTAATACAAAATTGTGCAGATTAATGTTTAGACGCAAGATGGAACTACAGACCTATGTACTACTTGAACAGGGCAGAGTTTTCAGAAAGCAAAGAGGTCAGTTATGAAGAATTATGACGGTTGATATCAGCTTCAGCAGTATGAAGTTCAGCACGATGGTCTGACCGATTGTTGGAACCAAAATGTTCATTCATTCATTTATTGACTACTTGCAGGATTTTAGGGTCACACAGTTGTTCCAGAGCCTATCCAAGACACACTAGGTGTGTGGCAGGAATACATACTGATTGGAATGCCGGTCCGTTGCAAGACAATATGCACACTGTTTTACTCTGAGGGGTGTAAATATAGCACCCTGAATTTCAGAATTATGACATGTTCTTGTCCATTTTCTTTCCAATTTGGTCACCTGTCAGTTTCCATCCAGCAGCCAGATATCTCCTATCATATGACAGTGGAGGGAAGTCTAATCTATCCATCCATCCATCCTCTATACATCCTATTTGCCAGGGTCACAGGGAAGCTGGAGCCAATCTCAACTGAGGCAGGGTACATCCTGGACAGGTGGTCAGCTCCTCCAAAACATGTTAAACCAGCGAGCTGCATCTTTTCAAACTGCCGTTCATGCTGCATCCCAGACCACAGTAATGAAGAGCTATTTTCCAAGTTGCTGAATAAAAAGTGTCAAAGCCATATTGTTAAATTAAACTAAACTTCCAGTGATTAATATGATAATTATAACTAGGACTATTCATGCAGTAATACAGTATATTGGCAATACACTACAATCCCATTATAGTTTACCTGCTTTAGATGCTTACCATCTTCTCATTCTTATATAACTGTATTAGTCTTTCTTTTTATGTGTTTTTAAATTGTTTACTGCTTATTTTATCGCAGTTGATAGCAGAGGAATCTGCAAGTGCTTGTGTTTAAAGGCGGTGGACTAAACACTCCCGAATAACTTCATCTCAGTCACTTCTAATCAAGCAAAATCTGAACTCAACAATATGCTTCTCTGAAACTTCAAGCGTTATTTGAAATATAACTGGAGTTGTATGTTGTGGTCAGATGAAACCGAAATCTGTCAACGTTTTAGCCATGAACATCTTTGATATGTCTGGGGAAAAAAAATAAAAAATTAGGATAGTAAAAGGAAATGCATCTGATATCCCATTTTTAAATATGGTGCTGGACCATTAATACCCTGAGTCTGGTATGCGGCTAGTGATGCAGAGGATATCGTAAAGCTTGATCGGTTACAAAATGATTACTTGCCCCCACCAGAAATTTAAATCGGCTAAGCTAATCCTGAAGATGCCACAGCCATACAGCAAAATTAGTTATGCAGTCTCTGTCTCTTCCCTATCAATCACAACAATACTAGCCAATCCTGGGTGTCTATGTGTGAAGAGGGCAGATAGTGCATTCCTCTATGTGTTACACTGGCCTGTAATGCAGCATCAGCAGCAGTTTGAAAAGATGCTATTGACTGGCTTCACTTATCTTGAAGGTAGCACACATTAGCCTTTCTCCAGTTTGTAGCAGATGTAGGATAGGGGAGAGCTGGCTGGTGGGTGGGAACTGACAGGTGACCAAAATAGGAGTAAAATGGGGAAAGATCTCTGGATGCAGAACAATTAAAAATGTAAAATGTATCTAGAATATCTCAGTAAAATTAAGCTTAAAATATCACAAATTGTTCCAGTTTTTATGCCAACCATTCTGCCCTCAATTCCTTCTAATCAGGTTCTTAGAAGCTGCAGACAAGGATAAAATTCTCCAGAACACTCCCCGTCCATTTTGTCCGCCCCCTTATTTCAGAGTTAGCATAGCAGAGCATGGAGAGTGTAATTAGCGAGCGCAATTAAGAGAATGTTCACGATTCCCCAGAGGAGCCCACAGACACAGCTGACAATGTGTAGCTTAAATGTGATCATCAGTGGTACAAATGTGTTTTGATATATGCTAATGTCTGTGCTTAGGGATGTGAGGCTGGAAGGGTGCTGGGAGTGTGTGTGGGAAGCGAGCATTAGAAAGTTTATGGAAAGACAAAGAGTTATTAAGGGGCTTAAAGGAATAAGCCAACATTAAACCACAGAGCCGTATTTCATTCAGCATTCAGGATTTTTATGGCAGTCTTAGATTTTTTTTTTTTTTTAATCAAATGTTTGGTTTTAGAGACTTAGAGCGACATAATTAGATTCCGATAGACAGAATACAAAAAAAAAAAAAAAAAAAAAAAATCAACTTTAGTCAATTGTATTCAGAGTCTTCAATAAGAGCAGATTATGTGCGAAATATATAACCTACCCCAGGGTTATTTCCCTGCTTCTAACTTATTAGATATTAGATATTATTAGATATTTGTTTTTCCTACATTGAAAGTATAGCAATTGTATATAGCAATTAGAAACAAAGTAGTATGAAATTTGTGTTAGATAAAAATGACAAAAAGGCGGGGTACACCCTGGGCAGGTCGCCAGTCCACCACCGGGCCAACACAGACAAACAACCACACACGCTCGCATTCACACCTATGGGCAATTTAGAGTAGCCAGTTGACCTAATCTGCATGTCTTTGGACTATGGGAGGAAACCGGAGAACCCGGAGGAAACCAACGCATGCACGGGGAGAACATGCAAACTCTGCACAGAAAGGCACCCTGGGTGACCTGGGGATCGAACCCGGGACCTTCTTGCTGTGAGGCGACAGTGCTAACCAGCGCAGCACCGTGCCGCCTATCTATTATCTATGCCGCTTTATCCATTAATGGTTGGCGGGGGAAGCTGGAGCCAATCCCATCTGACTTCGGGTGAGAGGCGGGGTACACCCTGGGCAGGTTGCCAATCTATGGCAGGTTTTAACTTTCACTCAAGTATAATTTTCACTGTCTTCTTCCAATTTTAACTGTGTGAGGTTGACAATACTTTCACTTACTCAAGTGTTCTTTGTATATCCTCCCACTCCCCCTCCAACACATAAATAACAGTCTATATGTAAATTCTGGGGCAAGTAAATTTAAATATTAATTAATATAACATCATATCACGGTAACAGTTTACACTTGCTTTTTAAAAAAATAAAAAGCATGTCTTATGTGATCTTTAATGGCATAGGATTATCGAAATGTGTCAAATAGTGCATTTCTTAAAAACACGCACACTATGTTGATAAAGTTCATATCATTGGGTGTGTTTGCATGCATGTGTGTGTGAGAACGAGGACTCACGAGCATTTCTTTCTAAAGGGAAGAAACCGATCTCTCCCTGCACCAACACGACTGCTGTGTGGGAGGGAGACTGTATATTGCTTTGTGTGGGAGTTGAACATCTCCCAAGCTGTCTGTTTGTGTGTACGAATATGAAATTAAACAGATTCAACCTCTGAATGAAATGGCACAGTGATGATATCGAGAATGCATGCTCTACTCATGTAAATGATAATGCTAATACGAAGTTTTGTGCTAGGATTTCTCGGTGTTTTGCTTCCGACAGATTCTCAGAGATGTTTTCCTCTAATATTACAATAGAAACCATGTACTAAACATCACGTGATCTGCCGTAATGTTGTGGAAGGGGTATAGCTGCATGTCAGATTTTACTCCTAGCTAAACTGAACACGTCTATGCAAAGCAGTACTGCATTACTCAGAGCCATTCTTTTGGAAGTGGTAGTATTTAGCAAACACGGCAGGATGAAGCAGTAAACACGAGCAACTGGTTTCAGTTTAATCACTTTATTGTGGTAACTGCATGTCATTATTTCATTGTTCATAATTCAAAACTCCCTGTTGATGCATTCAAAAACAATACAATTATCTTCATACATATCAAGAGCAACGAATAAAAACCTGTACATCTGTACTATTAAGTGTCGTGTGGACTGCTATGTACACACCCTCAGGTATAGTCAAAGTTCCTTCTGCACAACTGCAGCTTTAGAACAGTGGCTACTTGTTCGGCTTCAAGTCAGGAGGAGGGAATCCGAGACCTGGTTAACAAATAAAAAAACATATCTGCCTACATCATCTTCCTGTATAACTGAAGCAGAAGAAAGAAAACAAAGGAGAGGGCAGTAGAATATATTTCTATATTTCTGGCTAGGGTTATAGTAATGACTGTGGTTTAGGACAGAACCGGGAGCAGTGTGCTATATCAAGCATGCAAGTATTTTAGTCTAATCAAGCCGTTTACATCTTAGAGGTAGTGATGCACCGAAAATAAGTCCTGTATGAAACAAAAATTTAGGACCCACTGGACTGAACAAAAAAACCAAGTGTCAGATTTATTTATTTTATTTTTTTCCATCAGCGTACTTTTTCAACCATTGCAGAAATTGCTTTGATTAATTACCCATTTTATTTATGCTTTGGAATAAGAAAAATAAGTAACCTAAGCAGTACATGGTGATGAAATAACATCACTGATCATTTGCATAGCAGGTAGCGTTTAAAAAAATCCAGCACTGCGAAAAACACATGCAAATACAAAGAAGTATCAATCGTTGGCATGTGCAGTACGGATCAGGTAGTGCTGGCAAATGTAACGTTGTGTGTGTGTGTGTGTGTGTGTGTGTGTGTATGTGTGTGTGTGTGTGTGTGTGTGTGTGTGTGTGTGAAGTGAAATGGTGCACATGTATGATTTAAAACAGGAAAAAACAGATTCAGGGTTACCAGACTTGATCCGCTGCTTTGAGTCCAAAAACATAAACCCCCCTGCGGGGAATCCATCCTTAATCTGGCAACGCTGAACTACATGAACATGTCAGTGATGTATTGTTAAAGTTCTTGACACTAACTACAGCAACAGATTATTCACAAACAATCGGTTGTTGTACTCGGTCTTAAAAGTGGAAACTGAGTTTTTCCCGTCACAAATTTTCAGCACCATTTATATGCAGGCGGTGGCGGAAATCTCGGTGCATCCCTACTTTGGGATGGTGTGTTTGTAACCCCAAACGCTCATTTACAGACAAATTTGCTTCTCGCCATACAACCCATGACAGTGGGGTTACATCCTTAATCTCTGAGCTTATCTTGAGCCAGAAGCATTAAATCTTTGTAGCTTTTTCAAGCAGCCACACGTGGCAAGCGGCGCAGCAGCAGTCATGCGCACATCCGGGCGCTATATATTCCTATTTTGGCTGCAAGCAGCATGCCACTAGAAGCATGTACAAAAGCATGTACACTCCTGCAACGACTCTGAGGGGTGGATCGCGTAAAACTAAATGCGTCGCAGAAATGTGCCGCTTTGCCGGCCGTGCCCTCTCCTTCGGTCATCTTTCTCCTAGCTGTCCAGCTGCTCCTGCTACTTCTCTAACTACTGTCTACAGAATATATAGTCTAGTGGGGGAAAAGCAATGGGTGTGGGTTTGTTTTGTGTAATTGTTCTGTACAATGGCTGATTCCTTAACAAGGCTAATGTAATAAATTCAAGTTGAAATTCAAAGCTGAACTTTAACTTTCACATTTTTGACATTTCAACTGTCAACACTTACAAAAACGTACAAGAACGAAGGCCTTATTCCTTTCTTCAAAGGGAACGAGGATGACATCGTTAATTAGCATGTCGATAGCGCAGTAGATTGACCTCAGAAGTTATAGTATCAAAACATGGCACCGTTTGTTAAATACAACGACTGGCTCATAGTATGGCTCCTTCTTGAAAGACAACCTCAGTGGGTTTCATTCATTTATTTATTTATTTTTTTTTTTGAACCTACGCTTCATGTAATGGGCTACTGGCTGAAATAGATGGACAGGTAGACACGTCTGACATGGTGATTATTGGGCATGCCGTTTAAAACCGTTCTGGATTGCATACTTGTACCTTGGCACTGTGGGTGACTATTTGCCTTGGTTTTATAGTCAAAGAGGGAGCTGAAGCACGGAGCCTGTTAACTTGTTTGTTTGCACTAGGGTGCGACCATGCTCATTTTCTTTTCAAGGGGTAAGAGGGCCACTAAAAAGCATTGCACAATTCACTACATTACACTACGACAAAGTGTCAAAAAAAAAAAAAAAAGGGGTCAGGACGATATAAAAAAACGACTATTTCTCTAGGGTGATGCTCGTAGAATACATCTAACAGTCATGCAACTTTGAAAGAGTTTCAATATTTTTCGAACATCACGTCACGTCATGGAAGAAGTCGGCACTTTTAGCCTGTTTCGTGTGCCGGGGTATAATAATAAGTTGTTATTGTAAACATACCTTGAATGATATTCTATTCTGTGCTACATATAGTATTTCTGATATGTTGGCGGCTGATAAATCAGACTAGGGTTTAGAATATTGTTCCGGTGTAAAGCCTAGACGTTTTCTGGGATTTCTCTTTATGTACAATAGTCTTGCTTTCCAAGAAGCGCCTTCTACAGTACCGTCTCTCTGACATGAAAAATGTTACCAAACGTGAACATTTTGTCATCCCAATGCAATAAACCCGGCGATGCATTTTGCCCTTTTAGGGATCAGATACAAAGTGTACACGTAGGCTGGTTAAGGACTCCATTAGGTCAATGAGCTTACTGTAAATAGCTCATCAAACTTCACTTATATACCTGACTCTTTTTAACTTAATAAATGCTTATGACATGCTGTTACATCCTGCAAAGCATCTACCAGTATTATAAATCTGACAAATGCATTATATTACTTGTCCTTTTTTGATTAACTAATTTAAATACTGCTCTGTAGTGAATTTTGTGTTTTTGGGGGGGAGGATAAAGTGTATACTGAAACAGAAATCTGGGGAATGGCCTCTTATTGCTTAGACAGTCAGAGGTAAAGAGAAATGCATAAGCTGGTGCTGCAGTACGTCTGACACTAGATGACCTCGGAAAGTCTTCCCTTATGTTCCTTGCCAGTCACACACCAGCAAACCGCCTGCGCTTCAGTAGTACACAATATTCCCAATCTAGGCCTCAGTAGAAAAAGAAAAAACAAAAAACGCCTCCGCAATTTTGATCAGTAAGTCTTACAAAATGCATAGAAGACCAGTATCAAAATGCCCTTTTTATCTCCTGAAACGAGGGATCAACACGGGAAGCTAAAGAGTGAGTGACTGATGTGGTAACAGCCATCTTGATGCAGACGGGAGGAGCAAATGGGATCTTATTGGCCTTCGGTTTGATTATTTTCTGCGATTTTGAAATGCGCTGGGAATCTGGAATGGTTCGGAGACGCCGATACTAAACACAAACATGAGAAAAATGAGAAACGAAAAGCTCCGGGATCCTGAATTCACACAGACGTCTTAAGAGAAGTCTAGCGTTTCACGTAAAGGAATATCACATGAGGCACTTGTAATGACTCGCTGACCGGTTGCAGAATGTGTGCAGTATATTTGTTTTCCTCTGTCTTGTGTACTGAGTCTTGCAAAGGTTTATAGTTCAAGAGGCAGAAGAATGCTTAATTGCACACTCTCTACTTTGCTACTTCATTTCATCTTTTCTTCATTTGATAATTTTTTTTTTTATTATTATTATTATATTATATAGAACATTTTTTTTTTTTTTTTTTCTTTTTCTTTTTTTTTTTTTTTGGTAAACACCAGCTAAAGAAGCAGAAGGCACCTGGAGAAGTCTGAGATGGCTCGTTGGCCTCATAATAAAACAGTTCTTTCCCCGTCCTTTCCCCAGCACGGACAGCTAGATCAACACACTCGGTGGGGGAGAGGGTTACAGTCCGATCACAGAAAAGCAAGCAGCTAATGCAGATCTTAAATAAATCTTCCTCTTTTTTTTTTTTAAAATCTGTAATAGAATCTTAATGCATTCATAAGAAAATAAAATATCAAAATTAGGAAAAAAATGTCAAAATGACTCGAGATTAAAAAATAACTTGTACATGCTATGAACAACACCGTGAATACATACACGCATATGGATTTGCCTTGCAGGTAAGCAACCATCCAGAACCATCCCATGATGGCAGCATGCTCTCTCCGTTTGTTTCACTGGCCTCTAGGTGATGGTCGTGTCAGTTTGAATGGACTGTAGACATGGGTACTGGTTGCAATCGAGCGGCTCTTCTTGAAAATGTGAACACAGCTGTGAGTTTTTTCAAGGTGGAGAAGGGCTGGTGGAATGACGGTGGTGTGCTGGTCTCCAAATGACATGCGTGTGTGTGTGTGTGTGTGTGTGTGTGTGTGTGTGTGTGTGGGAGAGAGAGAGAGAGTTCAGAGAGAGTAAGCTTTTCAGAACCACAGGCCTCCTGAATGTTGGCTCAACCTGTTACCTTCTAAGACCTGAGAGAGTTTATGGGGGCTGGGGACGAGCCATGGGCCCGGGGTGAGGTGTGGGGTAGAGGCGATCTCCTGGGAGTTGCTGAGGTCTCTGGGGTCCAGCGCCCACTGCACCCCTGCGAACGAGATGCTAGCTGCGGACACGCTGACTTCCGAGATGCTGAGTGCAGAGTCAGCGTCAGAAAGATTGCCTTCGTCATCCAAAGACATGAGGAAGGAGAAAGGAGCTTTCTCTGTGCCCTCAGGGACATCGCTGTTGTTATTTACTGTTTTTCCCTTCTTCCTTCCCTCCTTCTTTTCATCTCTCCCTCTCCTCCCTCTTGAATGTGAACGCTCCCTTTCCTCTTCCTGTTCCCTCTCTTCTCTGTCTTGAGTTCCGGTTTTCACTTGGCTCCTCCTGCCTCCTGAACTCCTCCTCTTCTCCTTCTCCCTCCCCCTCCTCTCTGTTTGCTGCACATCGTCTTCCTCCCCCTCTGCACTTCTTGGAGCCTTTTTGGTTGAACTCTGGGTTGGTTTCTCTCTCTCTCTCTTCCTCCCTGAGTGGGAGCTCGCTGGGATGCTAACCAAGTCGCCCAAAGCCCGCTCAATCTCAGGAGTGCCTCTCCTCTCCTCCTCTGCTCCTCCCCGGCTGCTGCCTCCTCTTCTCCGCCCCTTTCGTCTCTCTGCCTCTCCGTCCACCCCTTTCTCAATGCTTCTCGTCAAGGAGAAAGCCACTCCAGTCTCACCCGGTTCCTCAGAGCGGAAGGAGGAGGGGGAGGCTGCTCCACCTTCATGGCCTGAGAGCGAGATAGAGATTGGCATTTGAAAACACACACACTCAGGTTTCCAGATGAGAGCTTAAGCTATAGCGCAGTGGTCTCCAACCCTGTTCCTGGTGATCTACCTTTCTGCAGGTTTCAAGAAGTTCTAGGTATGATTACGGTTGGAGCTAAAGTCTTCAGGGAGGCAGATCTCCAGGAACAGGATTGGTTAAAACTGCTATTGTGGCATTGTAGACTGGAATGAATGTGAGGCGAGCAGACAAATGCGTAAAAAGAACACTGTGAACTGATAACTTTCATACATCTCCTTTACACTTTGCTAATCGGAGAATCCGCTATATTCGGACACCATACATATCATAATACTTCCACATTCTACAAAAACTTGGTGTGCCTCCTCAGACACAGGATGTTGCTTGGGCCAGATGTCACACAGGCATACTTACAGACATGTCGCCAAGTAAAAGCGGAAGCAAATTTCAACTGTTAAGCAGGCATTAGTTGCAGCTCTCCCTAATGGAGAATGTTCAAGAATATCCTATCAACTGCCTGGGCAAGGTGATATTAATTTGTCCTCAGCATCCATGCTGTTGATGGTAAAATGGTGTGCATGGGCCTTTAAAAACAAGACACTTATCAGATGGACCTGTAAGCCATCCATGCATGGCCTAATATTTTAATAAGCATGCATAACAACACTCTGTCGGAGATTCTCTCCTGTTACACTATACATTCAGTCGTAAATAAAGTAGTACAAGCAGGTAGAATTGGGATTGTTCGTACCAACTCAGAGAGTGACAGAATGATCACAGCAGATTACTCTTGTTAATTAGCTGCCACTTGCTAGGATGCTCGAACACGAAGAGACTGTTCAAGCATGTATACAAAGTTTTAATAAATGCTAAGTGGTCGGGACAACCGGCTTCAGCCTTGTGACTGATGTGATTGAAGGTTAGAAGTTATACATTCTTTACCCAAGATTAGAACAGACCAATTGAGAGTGATGTTAGAAGAGCACTAATATATAATATACTTGCTACTACAGGTATACCTATTGCTGCTACATAGCTAAATAGTTTACAGTTTACAGCCCATGTATATATTGTCCTGTGCATTTATTGTACTCTTTGGTGTATTTATTCAATTTATACATCTGATGTATAGAAGCCATATATGGGAATGACAGTAAAACCCATTTGGTTGACTTGAATTACAGTATTCCTAGTTTGTATCTGAATATTGCATGTCCACTGGACTAACATTAATCTAATTAGGAAGCAATGATGGACTGAAGTTCCCTACTGTTAAAGTGACTGATGTCAGTGAGTGTACAGAATGAATAAGATGAAGGTGAAAGGTTAACTCTAGCAGTCACCTAAAGACAAGAAGCAGGGAGGAAATTAAATGAGCCAAAACATCTTTGTGAACCTAAAGAAAACTAACAAAAACAAACAAACAAAAAAAAAACAGGCAAAACTAACAGGAACAGCTACCAACCGTGTGTTTTCTGTCCGGCCGATGACATAGAAGCAAGGCTCGCCCTGTTTGGAGTTGGTCATGCAGAGCGATAAGCTGGAAAGCTCCACTGAGGGATAGAGAGAGAAAGAAAAAGAGGGAAAGAGAAGGGGGGAGGGATGACAGCCGCATGGAAGACCGATAGGAATAAAAAAAAAAAGGGGGGGGAAAACAGACAAGACAAAGAAGAAAAATCCCAAAGCATAGTTAGGAAAAGGCGAACAGAAAGTTGCCCATCGTGCTGGAAGTGAACAGAGAGATTCCCTCCACACAAACTAAGACCAAAGAAGAGTATCGAAATCCCAAGAGCAAAATGAATCAGTCAGCCGTGAGGAAAGCCTACATGTCGCTTTCTCCTTACCGTAGTCTGGTACGTATCCATTTCCTCTCTTCAGGACCAGGTGGATGCGGTGTCCTCCTTTGCGGATCTGTTCCACGGCTTGGCTATGCGTCATGCCTGCTGTGCTGTCCCCGTTAATCTCCACCAGCTGATCACTCACCTAAAACCAGAAGACAGGCCTTACTGAACAATTTACTGTGCAAATTAGTGAGTGAAAACCAACTGCTACAAAGGTAAGTCATGCTATCCTGTGTTGGATTACATCATGAGAATTTGCTGTAATTAGAGATGTCTACGAGAAACTCCAGGTTGTGTTAAGGATGAGGTCCATAATAGTGCATACAGAAAGTGTGAGATTTTGTCTGTGCGTGCGTGTGTGCGTACCTGTATTTTTTGGCTACGAGATGCTGGTCCTCCTTCCATCAGCCCCAACACATAGAGTCCCATGTTATACTCACTCCCCCCTCTTAAACTGAAGCCAAAACCAGTCGGGCCTCTCTCCAAATCCACACTGTAATACCGTGGGTCCTTCTGGAACAAAGAAACAGAGCAGGAACAAAGAAGGAGAGTTGGAAAAAAAAAAAAAAAAAAGTGAAGGAGATAATAATAGTGGTGAGAGGTGAATCAGACTATCCTAATGAAATTCCTTATTTTATATTATTCATATTTAAAAGCCTTCCAAATACTCTTGACAGGGGTGCCCATGGATTTGTGATGACTCCAATTTAAAAATCAGTCATTGTAATATTGTGTAGCTGCTCCTGACTATTCCTTGTGGTGAACTTGTACAATATGGACCAACGTTTGTGGACACCTGACCATCACACCCATTTGTGGGTCTTCCCCGAACTGTTGCCACAAAATTGGAAGCATATAATTGTATAGGATGTCTTTGTATGCTGTAGCATTTACAATTTTCTTCACTTGAATTAAGAGGCCCAAACCTGTTCCAACATGACAATGCCCATAAAGAATGCATAAAGTGAGGTCCATTAAGAGTGGTTGGAGTGGAAGAACTTGAGTGAACTGCACAGAGCCCTGACTACAAGCCCACAGAAAGCGTTTTGGGATGAACCCCAAGCCTGACCATCAGCGCCTGACAAAACTATAGCCTGACCCACACCCATGCTCCAAAACCTAGTTGGAGACTGGAAGTTATTATAACAGCAAAGGGAGCATGAAATCTGGAATGGGATGTTCATAAAATACATATGAGCGTGACGATCAGGTGTCCACAAACTTTGGTCCATATCGGGCCTGTTCACACCTGGTATTAAAATGCATCCTGGGTGATCAGGTCACAATTTTAAGTACAGGTGTGAATGGGGTCAAATGGAATACGCAATGTGATCTAATTACTAAGACCACATGGTTTGGATGTGGTTTGGGACCCATATGGCATTTTCTATTTATTAAAGGAAACAGAAATGCCTCAAACAAAATAAAATAGAATCTTGTATAGAAACAAACAAAAGGAAAAATGAAGGTAAGCGAAAGGTGATAAACACACCTGGTACTTAGCACAACAGAGGTGATGCGCAATAAAAGCCTAACAAATAAAAACATACAAACTGGAACTTTTATAGTGTTACTGATTAGTGAATCACAAAACAGATGTGAGTAAACAGCAAGTCATGTGACCATGTGTCATGTAATTTGTGGGGTTAACTGGAGGTGTAGTTGACGGCACTGGCTTGATATCTGCCTATTAAAAAAAAATCAGGTCACTTGTTAATTAATCTGTACCCACGGTGATACATAGCCTCCAACCTAATATGTGTATATAAAATGTGTTACATTTTTTTCTCCTTCTGGTCTCTGCGAAGTAATGGTTGCTAGGTACCTCGCCGACTGAAAAGACATTCACCAATGCTATAAAATAATCTATTTATGATACTGTGGATTATATTAAGCTCATGATAAAGTCACCTTCTGTCTAGTTATGTGTCCTTTTCTTAACTTGCTATCGGCATCAAAGTCTGTGTACTCTGTCAGGTTGGAGGCATCTAAGAGAGAGAGAAGAAGAGAAATGTCACAAGCAAATAAATAAATAAATGAACAAATGATGCACTGGTGCCCTCTGGAGGACACGCTGTTCTACCAAAAGCTGGCCTAAGTCACAGAATTTATAAATAAGGTAAACTGAAGTACAAAGACTAGATGTAACAGGGCAAACCTAGCCAACTACCAAACCAAAAACCAAACTACCAAACATTACATGGGTTTCTCTTCTGTTCTGTTCAGGACAAGATGACCCATTTTAAAGTTGGCGCAATATTCAAATAACAATGGCATGCAATTTTTAATAATAATAGATTTTTGTATAT
>JAQQZR010000039.1:12409621-12423058 GCA_030068235.1 Notoglanidium macrostoma | reverse complement strand
TGGCGACCTGCCCAGGGTGTACCCCGCCTCTCGCCCGAAGATGCTGGGATTGGCTCCAGCTTCCCCGCAACCCAGACTGATAAAGCGGTATAGATAATGGATGAATATCTGGTCTTGAGTATCTTTATTTCCCCCCCCCCCCTATATAGTAAAATATATAGATAGACATATGTAGTATCTGCTGGTTAATATCTGCTTGTATTTGATTGTGAACCACAGGTGATTCCAGGGACAGACCTGGTGTTTAACGTGTAGGTACGGTTAAATATCACCATGTTTTTCTGTTTAAACTGTAGTTAGGGTACTGGGTAGGTATTGGCAAATATCCGGTGTTTAATGGCAATGAGAAAGAATCTGGTGTTTAATATCTTAATGTGTGTGCTGGTGTGTGTGTGCGTAACCCACAGGCGGTGTCTGTTGTTCAATGTGTATATCTGGGTAAATATCTAGTGTTTAATATTTGCATGTGTTTATGTGTAAACTGCATGTAACAGCAGGGAAGTAAGTGGTAAGTAGCTGTTGTTTATTGCGCAGATATTGGTATCGCTACACATTTATGTAGAGGTTGAGTGTAAACTGCAGGTAGTAACCAGGAGGCATGTGGTAAGTAACTATTATTTACCGGGTAGGTATTGATGGTGCTTAATTTCTAAGTATGAGTAAATAATGGAGGTTAAGTAAATAGTACCGCAGGTAGTAACAGTGAAGCTTGTGGAAAGTCTATCTTGGTGGCTTGCTCCTGTGACTCGCTTGACCAGGCTCCAACAGGAAAATTAATTTCAAAATAAAAGTCGCCTAGTCTCTCTTGCCATAGCACCAACGGGATTTCAAAATAAAAGCCCTTCTCATGCTGAACCCTTCTTGAGTCACGTGGAGGATTATCATGGAGGAGTAAGAATTGCATCAAATCATGTGAAATCGCAATTCATCGCAATAAGCATGAATCGTGTCATTTTGCATTAATAGTCGCATCATATGTATCGTTAATATGTCGGAATGTTGGCAATGCATTGAGATCAGCTTCAGCGATGGAGACGCACATCTCTATAAGGGACTTGTTGTCTTAAACACATTTTGTGTATCGCATCTACCATTTACTTACTCTTTGTTCAGCAGTCAAAATTTCCTGCATTGCTTTGGTACTCCACAAACAAACCGCACTAAAGAAACGGTCAAACTTCAAACAGACTAAATACTGCATGTAAAATCACCCTAAAAAGAACCCAAGCCCCACATTTAATGCATATAAGAATTTCGAAGGAAGAATATCTTCTAACAACGTCAAAAATAAATCAGTTTCTGATATAAATCGGTTCTTAGTTCCCATTAAATGACATTGCTCAAGGAACACAAATTTATTTTACATTGCCGCTATAATGGGCTCATTTTAAGTCTTCGCACTTGATCAGTGTTCATCTATTTGTTCTTCCCTGTCACACTGCCTCGAGTCTAGATAATACAGTACTTTGAATCTACTTTTATAAATCTCAATCTGTAGGCATGAATCAATTTCAATGTTAAAATGTTCAAGGCAAAACACTGCAGTCATATTAAACTAAAGTAAAGCTCCAGCTGCATTTAACTCCTCAATACTGCAACCCAGAACATGCAGCATCCTATAGGAGTTTCTAAGAATGTTCGTAATTTTCTAGAAAGAAAAAATGTCACCTCCACCATTAAAACTGGTTGCTTTGATTACAGCTTAGAGTCAAAGCCCACCGGAGACAAGCTTTCTCTTTCTGAAAGCAGCAGCTTTTGATTTCATGGAGTCCCTGTTTAGAGCAGTTAAAAAGTGGAGAGCAGATGAGCAACGGGAACTGAAACAGGGATTACAGAGAAAAGCCTCTTTTCTCGTGTGCAGTGATAAATAGCAGGAGCAGTTTAGCTTTTCAGCACAAACATCTCTACCAGGGGAACTGATTTACTGCCCTCACATTGGACCACAAATTAGGCACTTTTAGATGAGTTGTAACAAATGATGCTGGATTATGAACGGGTGATAATATTCTTACGCTCGTTTCACAACACATTATACTAGGGCTGCATGTTAAACACATAACATATAAAAATAAAATGACAATCATGTTTATTTTGGCCAATATCGAAATCAATTATTTATCATAATTATTTAGCCAATTTAAGCTGTTTTTACACATCGTACATTATGAGCTTTTACAGCCTGTCAAACGGAATTAAAGCTATAATAACCGAGTCAGGGGAAATAAAAATACTCCGTGAGTTCATTATGAAGTCCAACGATGGAAGCTAGCTAGACATGTATTGTACGCTAGGTGGCGAAAAACCAGTACAGAAAACACAAATTGGATGAGATAACAAAATATACAAAACACACACATTGAGTTTTGTTCTCAATGCTAGCAAAAAAGTGAGTCTACACACCTGCACAGTGCATGGAGTGCACAAACTCACTTTGTGGCCCTGTGAGAGCAGTGGGAAAGTAAAACCCCCAGCTCTGGTGATAGCTAGTTAATAATAGGTGAATTTTTTGTTCCTTTCACCCCAGTGTGTGGGAGACATGATCACATTTGGCAGTCAAATTTGGGCAAGTAGTACAGTAGTTCTCTTGAGCTGTTGGATTTAAGAAAAATTTAGAAGTGGGTTATCAGCCGGTGACTAAATGCAAAACACCACAGACAGTGACAGGTCCTCAGCTTAGCACATGCACTAGCTTGCAGGAGACACAAGGCTTTACTCATGAATGAGGTCCACCTGAGAGTGCTGTCCCACATTACCATCTGGATCCAGTGCACTTCCCGATTGCTAGAGTACTAGCCTTCCTGCTGGGATGTCTAAACAGAGTAAAGTACCTGGCTATGTTGAAGGTGTATGTAGCCCTATTTCAGTGCTTCACAGCACTGTGGATGGCATCTCACTGGGGTTTTAAAACTTTTCTGAGGCTAGCAAGCTGCCTCTGTCTGCCATGGTCACTCAAGAGCTCAGCCTGGGATCCCAGCTTTCTACTGGAGTCGCGTAGGACCTCCCTTTATTAGCGATTTTAGAATGTGTCTCTAAAAATGGCTTTTGGCTAGGAATATATATTTTTTTAAAGAAACACAGTTAGCGTGTCCAATACATTACTCATTACTTCCAGCTGAGGTTGTAATAACCAGAAAACTAGTATAGTGCCATGTCTCCACTTCCTGGATGTAGCATACATAGTCAGGTCCATAATTATTTGGACAGTGACACAATTTGTGTAATTTTGCCTCTGAACGCCTCTACACATCCACAATGGATCTGAAATGAAGTCAGCAAGATGTGACTGAAGTGTAGCGTTTCCTTTAAGTCAGGGGGATTAACAAAATATTACCTTAACTGTTTAGGAATTACAGCCACTTTTGACATAGTCCCTAAATTTTCAAAGGCTCAAAAGTAATTGGATAAACGAACAGTTATGAATACAAGCATCATTTTTAATACTTGGATACAAATCCTTTGCAGTCAATGAGCAGCTGAAGTCTGGAACCCATGAACGTCACCAAATACGGAGTTCGATCGCATGAGATCCCTTTGCCCGGCCTTTACATCAGCCGCCTTCGGTCGTTGCTTGTTTGTGGGTCTTTCTGCATTCAGTTTTGTCTTCAGCATGTGAAAGACATGCTCAGCTGGGTTGACATTCCATTTATTTGCCTTTAGAAGCTCTTAAGTTGCTTTTACATCATGTTTTAGGTTATTATCCATCTGTACTGTGAAGTGCTGTCCTATCAGTTGAGTAGCATTTGACTGAATCTGAACAGAAAGTATAGCGCTATACGCTTCAGAATTCATCCTGCTACTTCGATCAGCAGTCACCTCATCAATAAACACCAGTGGCCCAGTTCCAAAAAAATCTTGTTCCAAATCTGGGCAGACTTTCTAGCAAAGTCTAATCTGGCCTTTCTATTTTTGAGCGCTACCAGTGGTTTGCATCTTGAGGTAAACCCTCTGTATATATATTTATGAAGGCGTCTCTTGATCCTAGACTTTGACAATGATTCTCCTACCTCCTCGAGAGTGTTCCTGACTTGGCTACATGCTGTGAAGGGGTTTTTCCTTCACCAAGGAAAGAATTCTATTATCATCATCCAATTTGTCTTCTGTGGTCTTCCAGGCCTTTTGTGTCCTTAATTTGTCATGAAATAATGAGGAAAAAGACAGTAACTGCCCATGAAACTGATTGCCAGTCACATGCCTGGTACTTTTGAGCTTCTGAAAATGTGGAGGGGGGGCTATAACTTCTAAAAGCTTAATGCAATCCCTTTGTTAAACACCTTAAAAATGCACTTGTGTCACATCTTCATTGCTTAATTTCAAATCCGTTTTGGTGGGATACTGAGAGGAAATAAGAAAAATTGTATCAATGTCCAAATACTTAAGGACCTAACTGTATTAACCCAGCGCATGCTATAAAACGGTCATGCCATTGCCATGATCGGTGTGCGATCGAAGCCTTGTATTAATTTGATTGCCATGACCACGTATAGACCCTTTTCTGTGTTCTTCATTTATCCTTTTGGATTACTCTTGGATATTTAATGTGTTTGACCCCTGCCTGTTCTATGACTCAGATTTGGATGTTTTTTGGCTGTCGGGTCTGCCAGGGTTTGTAAACAAACACCTCCTGAACACGCATCCTCAACCTTCTCCCGAGTTCAGTGCGCTACACGGAATAGTAAACAGTTTGCAAACAAACACAGTCTTGTGAGTTAATATACACCTTCAGATGATACAAAAGTTTTCAATGTTAGCCACTTAGATACTTTTAAGCTTACTAATATCAAGTTGATTAATTATGTAGCCCCTGCGCAAAATGTATCACTACAATGTTTAACCTTTATTTATTCAGCAGAGGGACACTAGGCAATGACCGATCAAGGGCCTGACAAAAAAGGACAAAAAAAATCTCCGGTCACTGGTATTCAAATTAGCAAGCGGCCAGCTGCAACGATAATACCTCACATTAAGAATGAGTACAACAGCTATAACTGGAACCCAGGTCCCGGTCTCTTAAATGACAATTTCAATCCATACGGAGTAAATATTGTTTTCTGATTTGACCTCTGCTAAGAGAAAAATGTGTCAGGACTAGATAACGCCTGGCATTTATATCCGGTCATCCTCAAAATAGTATGGAATAGTGTGAACGCTTGATAGCACATCTCAAGCCGACAACTATTGAAGTTTAGAAATTCTTCTCGTAACACGTACTGACTTCATAGGAACTGAAATACAAAGAATCCTCTCTGTATGGCAAGAGAAAAAGTGACGGACTTCAGTTTAATTTGTTTTATTATCTGCCTTCATTTTGTGTTGATAAAAAAGAATGAGGAAGACAGAACTGGTGCAGATATCAGATATAAGGAATTTAAGTCACTGCATCAGCAGTATAAGAAATGATATAAAAGCACATCTCAGTTCTGAGATTTTGTTTGTGGTGCATTTTGCCTGCGCAGCTGCACAATGAAGGACTTCTGTCCGAAATGTCTTTGCTTTCAAGAAACTTTGGATACTGCTCCATAATATAGAGCTACAAATAAGTAACATAATTTTCTGGGACTCATGCACTTTTTAAAAAAAAAAAAAAAAAGAAAAAAAAAAAAGAAAAAAAAATTTTTTTTTTTTACAGTCGAGTAACCTAAAAAGGATTTTACAGGCTTTCTCTCTAGTGGAAGCCTTAAAAGTGATGTGTGGAACTCAAACCAGAAGTATCACATACAGCAAATGTTCTGATTTGGATTTAGAAAGCTGGAACCTTTCAGTATGAAAAAGAATTCTTGAGCATTTATTTTTTTTTAAGAGTCAGTGTAGCAAATTAGGAATACTGGCGCAGGCAGAATCGGCAAATAATCCAAAACACAGCAAATATCGGTCAGTGTTGCAGTTAGTAATGTACAAAGGTTACTGCCAGATCAGAGCCAGCATTTTAGTATGTGGTGTTTACACAAATACAGCATTGCTCAAGCATGAACTATTCCCTTTGCCTCAAGTCATTCAGAAATCTATGGAAAACTCGCTTTGAATGATAAACAGCTGTATGGGATGTCATGATTCATGCAGTGTACACACATCCCAGAATGTTCTTTTGTTAAAATGGTGCGGGTTTGTATTCTGATAGTTGCGAAGACGTGTACGTGCGCCGATCCTGACCTTTGAACTTGCCGCTCTCAAGCAGAGCTCCTGACTCCTCCAGAGAGAAGAACTCCTCAATTGAGACAAAGTTATAGTCCACTCCAGAGAGCTCCCCGTCCCGCGGCTGCCTGGTGGTACCTGCATCACGTACACGCACCAGAATGAATATGGGGTTTTAAATTGTACTACATTATACTTCCTGAGAAACCTGTTTAGTCATTATTTACACAAAAAAAAAAAAATGTGGCCAACAATGTTCCTGGCAACACTTTCAGAAAAGTTTCAAACAATAGACTCAAGAAATACAGATTCCTAAATACAATTTATTTTTAATGAAGATCTTCTGCCTGCACAGCACTATCTGGGCACGTCAGATTGCTCACTGATCGACAGTGGCATCTCCGCCAAGCAACAAACGTAACTCAGGAACAGTACCAGAAAAGTGTATAGGAAAAGCAGAGCCTCCACTGCACTTTGAAGTTAACATGTGAGGTAATGAACGGTGTCTTAGTGTATTTTCTACCTATTACGCCACTCACAGAAAAATAAGGGGCAAAATAATCGGAGATTGCGACCTGTATGCACTCCACTGCTAACTGCTACTACTCCACTTCAGTTAGTAAATAGCTACACTGATACGCAGAGCAGTGTGCTCGTCATGTCTGGTTTAATCAAATTGATTAAAATGAATAAATTGTGCTCTAACGCACAACAGTCAGCTGCTTATTTACACTTTAGGTTCTTGAGATTTGGCAACAAAGCTTGGCAAGATCGGATTAACTCGTCTCATTTTCCTGTCTTTAATGCTGCGAGTGTTGATCATAGAAACACAAAAAATACTGCCAAATACTGTAGTCTAGCTTTTCAGTGTGCCTGTGTGTAAGTAATGAGATTTACAAGCAACTTTTTTGCACTAATTTTATGTACAGCCACTCTGCTGGTTCCTATCACCATTAAATAAAGACCCAATATTAGCACACTTGAACTACTGTATTAAAACAGTGTATATAAATTATAAGACTGGAACTAGACAAAGGCACAAAGAACCTAAGCAGGAAATGAGTCACTTGATTCTCGGAGTAAGCATCCTTATTCGGATTGGTACTTCCTCGCCTCTGTTAAATATAGTCCTGTCCAACTCAATATATTTCAGTTACCAGATTACCCTACCTGACATAGGTAGCTCTCGAGCATGTTCTCACATAATCGAACACTGAGCAAATGGAAATGTAACAGCAAAGCAACACTGATATTTATTGGCTGAACAACATCAAGTCTATACAATACTGGGCATTGGAGCTGGTGTGCGAGTCTTTCAGGAGAAAATGGAAAGCCATATACAGGTGATATAAAGTGCTATGCAGATTTTTAACTCCTAGTGAATATCTTAAATCTTTAAAGCTTGCCAAGTACCAATTAGCTTACCATACTGGGTATTCAATTTTGCTTATGTAGCACGCATACTAATCCTGATACTTATATGCATGCGAGTTCAGAGGAAGGAAAAGTCATGTTTAATGGAACATAGGATGTGCTAGAAATATAATTAACTTTCAATGTACAGATTTCTTGTATACTAAGCCATTAAAAACCCAACTGTTCCATATCTCAGATTATGTCTACATTTCAATTGAAATGCAGCTTAGGGTTACAAATAACAGAAAGAAAACATACTATTTCACAGGCGTTCCAAATTAGTGACCTGAGGTAAAAACCTAGATCTTAGCTTTTGGTTTAGGCATAAACACATATGATCATTTATGTCACCCATCGTAAGCTCCACAGTTCCAAAGTCCTCCTGAGATGAAAATTGTCTTGCGTTTCTCCATTTCCAGAACAGTATTTAATGTTTCGTTGCCGGAAGCTAACAGAGATCTAATCAATAGAGGACAAAATCACTTAGTGTTCAGTGTCAAAGTCAGTCCACTGGATTGACACCATCTATTTTTAATGTTTTGTCTATTCAGGTGAGTCCTGTTTCTCCAGGCAACAGGCCACATCTCCAGAAACAATATCAGACTTTCAGAGCCATTGTGCCTGGGGGTGGGGATGGACAAATTTTCTTTCCCACTCAGTCTTCCATAATGGGTGTCCACGTATTCACACCAGACTGTATGCTACAGAGCGTGAAGCTCCGTAAGACGTGTAAAACACGTGAGACCGGATATGACGTAGAATTCATTCCAATATCCAGTCATATTGGCAGAGTTTTTCTTTGTGAAGGAACGTGACAGCTACACTGCAACAAGTTTAAATGGTCACCCAGAGTCGCCTGTTGTACGGGTGGGCAATATGAACCATTGTTGGATCACGCTACTTGAAAACATTTCAGTGATACAGGACATGCATCATGATATATATGCAACCAACAAAGTGCATTTCAAAAACATGTTGAAAAGCTGATATTATTCATAAGTCTTACTAAACGTCTACATTGCAAAACCTGAAAACACAGAAATAAGGGAGCATTAAAAAAAAAAAACATACAACATTTGAACAATTTACAGAGCTTCAGTACCGACGCACTTTTTCATTTTGCTTCTAATCCGAGTTCCTAGTTGTTATGGAAATACTAAGGATATGTGTGATATCTCTGAAAAGTATATTGTGCCATATTTTATCACAACACTGATATTATCTCACCACATTGCCCAGCCTAGCATAGTACATATCCACACACAATGTAGCAGATAAAGGCTTAATATGTTGTGCTATTCCAATACATTATCTTCAATAAACCCCGCCCCTAAAAGAATCACCAACCAATTGCAGCTTAGGAGAAGTGGAACATCTGGATTAAACAGAGCACCAGTCATAATGTTCTAATAGTGAACATATATACACATATTTATTTATTTTTTTTGCTAGGACATGGGACTGTAAATTTATAATGCTTCATGGTGCACACGTGCGTACATATTTGTGTACATATTTGTACACACATATTTGTATGTCATCTATAAAATAAATACGTGAATGTGTGAGTCTCACTCACAGGGCACGGCACGCAGGTAAAGGTTCTCACGTATAACCTGCTGCAGTTGGCTGTCCATGGATCCGGGTGTGAAGCACTTGCTTAAATATAATCTCAGGTCTTTACACAGAGTGGAGCCTAGGAAAGATGACACAGTAATAATCATCACCAAAGACATCTGAAACTCAAACCGCACTCAATATCTCACCGAATAATTTCTCTAAGAAGCTTCCCCCTGACAGGAACAACGACAACAAAAAAAAAAACAACCAAAGTTCGGGTTTTTTTTAGCACGGTTTTTGCATCAACTGCACAAATTCTATTAATGTACTTTGCTTTTGAAAAGACATTTCAAGGCGGCGTGGTGGTGCAGCGGATAGTGGAAGGTTCGGACAGCTGACTGGGGCCTTTCTGTGTGGAGTTTGCATGTTCTCCCCATGCCTGTGTGCATTTCCTCTGGTTTCCACTTAAAGACATGCAGATTAGGTCAACTGGCTACCCTACATGGCCCATAGGTGGGAACGTGAGCACGAATGGTTGTTCGTCTCTCTGTTAACCCTGAGATAGATTGGCGACCTGCCCAATTTCAACATTTCATGGATAACCATAGATAACTGATGGATTGAAGAGATTAAAAAAGGCAGTGAAAAGATAACTGAAAGACACGTATTTATACATCACATTGCATTCAAAATATACAGCCAACACATGATTATAAATGGTTTATTACTGGACATTCAGTAATGCGACAGGTAGTGCCAGAAAATGTGACGGTTATGCATTAGTTAAAATGGTGCACATTCAAAGCAAAACTATAACTGACCACAGATTAGACTTACCCATAAATTCAGAATTGCTGCACTGAATCAGTTGTTTGCAGTGCAATGAGTTGTTTAGAATTCAAGCCAGTTTACTGTAAACCAGCCCAGAAATGTAACTTGGCACTGGATCCCACCTGCACTGGCTGAATGTCTGGTCCAGGAGAGCAAAGAAACAGTGCCTTTTCACCCAGTCGTAGTTGTTGTTGTCGTGATTATTATTATTATTATTATTTCCTCTCATAAACCATTTTTACTCATCTGGCACACAACTGAATGTCATTTTTGCCCAATATTTTTCAGTGGCTGTAATTCAGTACACCTCTGATTGACAATAGCAAGTCACATTCCCAGTACATGCATATATAATAACATATATGCACATAAAATAATATTGCACACAAACACACATTGTACACAAACATCAATCACAAAATCAGCGACAGCGAGCGAAACCATTAAGTCTACAGTTACTTGCTTAAACACATAATCAACAAACTAAGCAGTCAACATTGGGCTGCTTCCTACGATCACCTTTCATCAATTTTGTCCTCTTTCAAACGGTGCTAATTCACACAATACCATTCCTTTTTCACGGTAGAAATGAATCAAGAAGCCAGCAAAAGCCTCAAGGACTAGTGTGAATTGTGGGGCGAAGCAGTTTTGCCCTCCCATCTGTTCATTTTTTAAAGTGCTTTGTGACCTTAAACAACAGTCGCTACTATATAATAAGCAGACGGATATGAACCGTCCCATACCAGGCGTACGTGCATCTGACTTCTCCACTGACAGTGATCAATCCTGCCAGGGTGAGCGGGAAGCTCGGGAAAGGTTAAGTAATGGACTGTGCCTATCACATCTACTTAACGGGTGACAGTGAAGTGCATCACCAGGGACGGGGAAGAAAAGCAGAAGCATGGATGAACTATTAACAAAGCCACAAACTGTCAAAAAACATTACTGTAGTTTCATTTTCTTTCACAAACAAATGTGTGATCATAGTTGCATAAGTAGTCCTTAGGCTCGTTCTTCTAAAAATACCCAATTATGTTCCTCTCAGTATAAAAAAAAAGACAGACAGTTTGTGCAGTTTTATAAAGATATTTCTATAAATATTAGAAAAGCTTCTCATATTTTTCTTCGTTTCTGGCTTTTTTCATTATTATTATTATTATTATTATTATTTCAGACTCAGTTTGGAAACAAAACTAACGAACGATCTTAAATGAACCGTGATGTGTATCAGCAATTACTAGGTAGCAGCAAGAAGAGAATAGAAAGCAGATTGTCATTAGGGCCTGATGTACTAATATGGATCACTATGTGCTACGTGCTTTTTTTAATCATGTCTTCTATGAAATCAGGACAAGGTTCTAAAGAACACATCATAACCAGAGGTGAGCCTGTAGAATAGCCTACTTGTACATTCAGGTCGCGTCGGTTCGCAGTGAAACGTACTACAGTTAGTGGGGTTTTTTTTCTATTTCTATTTGGAATAATGAGTTCTAGACTTTGTGTGGTGTCAAGAATTTTTTAATAAAAGATTTATAGCAAAAAAAAAAAAAAAAAAAAAAAAAAAAAAGAATTAATTTCCCATTTCAGTGCATGCCAAGAATGAAGAAATTAAAAGCTGCTTCCTTGCTTTCCCTTTTTTATTCTGAAATGAAAAACAAATTAATGCGAAGTGCATGGACTATAATCTGGTATCAGTGAATCTTAAGGCAATGTATGTATATTAAATGTATCTGTTCTAAAAGAGAGAGTACTTGTGTTGGAATTTTAGTCAAGGGTTCTTTAGGCAGCGTTTCAGGAATCCGCTAGGCTGACATGCCAATGTATTCCGCAGATACAGCAAGAATACCTTACTCAGCTAATCAAAACTCCCTGGAATGAACGAACATGCTTTACTGCTTTTACCTGGTGAAACGGTTTTGATGCGGATGGGATGAGGACACGAGTTCAGAACCCCTCGGACGTCTCCCAGGGTCATGCCCAGGACAGGAGTGCCGCCGATCTCCAGGATGATGTCACCCACCGTGGCGCCTCCTCCGGGTGCTGCGGTGACGAATGGGAACTCGCCATAGTCGGCGCCACCTCCAATGGCCACACCCAGCTCCCCTGAGGCTCCACCCAGAGGAACGAAGCTCTCCTGAACTTTGGAACGCCAGTGCAGCTTCTTGACTGTAGCCTTAGACATGGCGCCAACGCTGAAAGGAGACAGATTGAACCAACAACAAGATGCAGCATAATTGTAAAAATTGGGGTGGGGTTGACTGAATACATTATCAAGAGGTGTAGATTGGTGATTGAGAAGCGTTGAACTGATTGTCTTTCGCTGTAAGAAACAAGTGTCTGCCAGCAGTTTCAATTACAGACAATTACATTGCCGTTCTACATCTCACACTGGTAAAATGGTTACCCTAGTGTCTGCACTAATAAGGTGCCTCATCATGCAATAATGCAATCTGGACCACAGTGAGCCACTCCGCCTATTACCATTTCCACCCAAATAAACACATAAATAAATACCTGCTGGTTGAGAACAGGAAGACGTTCGCTATCGACTAATTAGCATCTATAAGCTAGATCATTTAATTAGCAACACACTGATCTGATATCACCAAGTTATGCTTGCGTCTGCACAAAAACAGAGCGCCTAAACTTTCTACTTCAGAGCCTTACTTTCTTAATGTGCAAAAAAAATGACATCTTAGCAGGACAAAATATCTTGAATATAATCAACACTATCTAGTATTTCCTTCTATAAGATTACAATAAGCCAAATATAACCCTATACCACACACTTTGTACTCAGTTCAAATTTTAAATAGTCTTGGTTTTGAATTCATTTACGGAAAGAATTATCGGCCACCAGCATAAATGCAACGCTTGAAATAAGTCAACGCATCTATAAAAACGACTAATCTCATATTTGATTTTTAATAATCTCATAGTAAGAAATAGTAGATAAATTTGCCCATTTAAGTTATATGCAGTTGCTAAGATAGTTTTAGCAGTGTGACTGGAAAATCTTTTTCTTATAGCACCTAGCAGATTTCCTAAATGGTATACCCTACGAACTTTGTACAGAAACAAAAATAACAAATGAACGTATGGTACTTTACCGCAACACTGTACTGTGGCAGAACCACTTCCATACAGGATAAACAGCCAGTTTTTTAAACAACAACTAAAAAATCGTAATTCTCGCTCAGTGACATTTGGTGGCGCCGCCTAATCTGCTAACTTTATTTTCCGGAGGTTTTAGTACATTATCTGGGAATTAATAGTAAATAGATCTCAATGGGAGGCAGGGTGGTGCGGTGGTTAGCACTGTCGCCTCACAGCAAGAAGGTCCTGGGTTCGATCCCTGGGTCACCCATTGTGCCTTTCTGTGCTCAGTTTGTATGTTCTCCCCGTGCATGCGTGGGTTTCCTCTTAGTGCTCTGGTTTCCTCCCACAGTCCAAAGACATGCAGATTAGGTCAACTGGCTACTCTAAATTGCCCATAGGTGT
>JAQQZR010000039.1:12358508-12376187 GCA_030068235.1 Notoglanidium macrostoma | reverse complement strand
ACACACACACACACACACACACACACACACACACACACACACACACACACACACACACACACACAGAAGGAGAGAGAGAGTGCTGACAGATTGGTAATCCTTCAAAATACTCACTAATTCCCCATCCTTATTTTAAAGTCAAATGTGCTAGACCTCTCTCTCTCTCTCTCTCTCTCTCTCTCGCTCTCTCTTTATCTTTCCCTCATTCTCATTCTTTGGACACAGATGACTGTGTAAGCAGAAAATCAGTCCAGAGCACACTTGCTCTGATATAATAAAACAGCAGATACTGCATTAACCATCAACATAATGTAAATATAAATTTAGATTGCTTGTCAATAATATACACCTCTATGCAGCATGAAGTGTTTCATTTAGTGTGAAGTCTATGGTTTGGCAAAATGATCATAAAACATAAACCATTTGCATTTGCATTTACAGTAGACAATGTTATCCAGACTTTTAGTCTCCAACATCCATATAATGATGCTAGTACAAACAGGACAGAATATAAAAAAACCTTCCAAGATCATTTTTTAAATTTGTTTGTTTTGGGTTTTCTTTTTGCTAGTGGTTCATTATAATATACCACACACTTGTATATAAATATATATATTTACTGTTATGTTTAGAAAAATGTCAAAATGAATCTGAAAAGAACAAATAAGCCTTGTATCTTATTCAGGCTAAGAACTATAGACCATGAAATATACACTCATTTATCAGTATTTTGTGTTTTCGTCTGATTTCCAGGGATCACCATGTAAATATATGTATTATAAGTATGAAACATTTAATTTGTGACCATTTTTGTATTCTATGGGGTTATAGGGTATGTATAGCAGGAAATCAGCCATGCACACACATTCTGAGTGAAGCAATGGGTTTCCAAATTTGCCTAGATATTCACTGGTGAAAAAAACAAACAAAAATAAATACTGAAATTTTAAAGGGATGTAATTTGGCCTAATATTTGGCACTTTTCCATTATGTGAATAGATGGCATCTGTGAATTTTTCCAAGGAATTCTGAGAGGGTGACCTTGCACCCCTGGATGATTTGATTCGGAATGACCCTATAGAAGATCGTAGAGGTAGATTGAAATGAGTTCTGTTTTCAATAGATTAGTTCACGTGACAGTAACAAGCAATAACAGGATTTATCATATTTTAACTGCAATTTAAAGTTAATGTAATAGGCATAGCCTCAAGCTAACATTAAGTTATGGTGATTTACATCATGACACAAATTCCATACTACCTAAGTCACTCAATTGCATATCCACAAATGAATATTACCTAATGCTATGTCAACACGAATGTATTTTCATTTTAAAACGCATCACTTGTGCTGTGTTTACACCTGGTGTCTATATTGCTCTCGAGTCCCTAATATGGAGCATTTTGAAAATGTGTCTGGCCCTATTTTAGTTTGAAAACGCTTTAGTGTGATTGGCCAGAAACGAAGACTTTTGGAAACAATGACACAGACACCTGTATTCACTTTCTGATTGGGTTTTATCAGTCACAGTGTACCCTTCGCTGATTTGTCACACTCCTATAACATGACCCTTTTCTGGAAGTAAACAAAAGGCATTAGCCTTGACTACCGATAGTGAATGCAGCATGGATAATTTGCATTTTATAATGCTACAACTTCATACATGCGCAGGTATCTGCAACTAAGTAACCAACTGCAGAGTAGATAATCTGCTTCCTGTTTATCTTCTTCCTCCATGAGCATACCTGGTGTACATGAATGTTTTCAGGCATCTTAATATTGTTCGTTTCTGATATGGGCCGAAAATCGTTTTGTTTTAAAAAGCTGTTTTAAAACTAAAACATATTAGTGTGGAGGTAGCCTAAATTGAATTTTGACTGATGAAAAATAAGAACAAAGATGAAAAGAAGGTACACTCTGCTTCAAGTCTTTTTTTTTTTCTCAGGGCCTAAATAACAATTGTGTGGTTCTCACCAACTTCTATAAACAAACAACCTCAGGAGACAACAGAAAAACAGATTTAAATATGTAGTAATTTTTTTCCCCTAAAAACGCACATTCAGAAACCAGGTGGGGAAAAATAAGTACACTCTATAATTCAGTAACATGTAGAACCACCTTCAGCAACAATTACTTGAAGTAAAGGTTTTGTGTAGGCGTATCAGTTTCTCAGTTTGTTTCGGAGAAATTTTTTGCCCACTCTTCATTACAAAATTACTTCAGTTTACTGATGTTTCAGGGCATTTGGTTTTATTGCAGCTCTCTTAAGATCCCATCGCAGGATCTCAATGAATCTCAATCTGTAGAACAAGTGAAATATGAACTAAACATAAGTCAAACTTCAGCCTAACTAAACCCTGCCTTTACTTGCACAACAGTAAACAGACATAAATATTAATACATAATTTTTTTTTCCAACAAAGATTTAAAGGAGAGCAATCGTATTTTTTTGTGATGTTGTTAGAATGGCCCAGATTGATGGCTCTGCTTCCTTTCTATGTGTGTGTACAGGAACAAGTGGAATACATCTTTCTGATCATTTTCACCTTAGAAACCTTCCTAAAGATTCTGGCCTACGGTCTGGTCATGCACCCTAGCTCCTACATCCGCAACGGCTGGAACCTGTTGGACTTTGTCATTGTCATTGTGGGGTATGTTATCTTTGTGACCTTCCTTTTTTGCTCTGTCTGTGATCATTTAGGTAATCTTGCACTTGCATATTTATTTTCATCCTTATTATATATTCAGGTGGTGTAATACCTTGCAGTTGCTTTCCAGTATAATTACTGTTACCTCACCTGCCCCTCTTTTGCCCTGCTGTTATCTTCTTTTACTTTTGTTCCTCAGCCCCCTTGCCTTCATATTTCTCTCTTTCTCTCACTTGATCTTTCACTCCTGAAAGAAGAAGAACTGTAGCCTGGTTTTTCAGTTACCTGAAAAATGAAAAGATGGGTAAAAATATTCTGTAACTATTAGGAAGGTTTTAGAAATGAGTAATAATGACTTGATCAAAGGCTTGCTTTTATTTTTACTCTGTGGCCTGTATTACGTTTGTCTTAGGTTCCTTGGATTACTATTTGAGAGTTTTCTATTTAAACACTCTTTACTATTGGAAAAGTGCTTTATTATTATCATGTTTAATAATAGTAATAGCAGTAGTAGTATTAGTAGTAGCAGTATTATTATTATTATTCATGTTTTTTTGTTCTTCTCTGTGTGTGTGTGTGTGTGTGTGTGTGTGTGTTGTAGGTTGTTCAGTGTGGTATTGGAGACTGCGACCCATAAACCCGGGGAAACACACCATATGCCAGGGAAGCCAGGAGGCCTGGATGTGAAAGCACTCAGAGCTTTCAGAGTGTTACGACCTCTCAGACTTGTCTCAGGAGTGCCTAGTCAGTCTGTGTGTGTGTGTGTGTGTGTGTGTGTGTGTGTGTGTGTGTGTGTGTCAGTGTGTGTGTACTGTGTGTGTTGATGTCTGTCTAAGCTTAACGTCTTTTATTTATTCTTGGAGCAGTATGTCAGGACATACAGTATGCACACTGAAGTACAAGTGATGAGGCTTAGGTAAATCACTAATGAATAATTTTATAAGGCTCAGAAGTACCAAAGACAGATGCAGCATGTATCAATCAGTATAAATAAATAGGAAACAAAAATAAGTACAGTATTCAAAATATTCAAGACATTCAGTATTTAAAATAGAATATAAATAACTGGAAAACAAGACAAAGTATTAGCACTGTACAGCACATCTATCTACAGCTTGTATAAGGAAAGAGTATGCAATATAGAAGTGACTGCCTGGCAGTGTTAAAGCTTCTAAAGGAAACCACCTCCTTTTCCCATGGATGGGCCAAATTAGTTACATCAATCTGTTTCACTGATAATTATTTATATATGAGAGTAGCTATTACCTCTCATTACATAACTTTTGGACTAATAGCAGGTAAAGTATGTGTTAACTAAAAGGCTGATGATAAATTTGTACTAAATTGTATGTAGCACAGCCTTTTGGGTCCTTGTGGCATTTGTGTATATATATAGACAATAGCTGTAGCATAGAAGCATGACGAAGCTTGGGTCGTAATTCCAGCCTCTGGAGTTGTTTAACATCTTCACGATAGCTTATGTCATCTCTGTAGCCCGAAGTCATGCTATTGTACAGTAAAGGGTTCAATCAGAGCAAAGGCAAAGAAGCTTGTAAAAATATCAAATAGCTTAATCTATAAAAGCAGCTTTCAGTACTGTCGAAATAATTTTTATTATCAGACCCTAAAGGGCTCATTATATTTTCTACATTGATGAATTCTTGAAAATTCTTGTGGATACCATATATATTTGGCCAAATTTATTTGTGTGTGTCTTAATCTCTTTATCTTGCTGTTCTTTTATATCTCCAGGTTTGCAGATTGTGTTAAACTCCATCATGAAAGCTATGGTTCCTTTACTACACATCTCTCTTCTGGTCCTGTTTGTCATTATCATCTATGCAATCATTGGCCTGGAGCTCTTCATCGGACGCATGCACAGGACATGCTTCTTTATCGGCACAGGTTAATGCTCATGCACACGCGCGCACACACACACACACACACACACATACACAGTTTGCACAAATGTACAATCTAAGTTAACACACATATCCTGCAACAAACCAGCAGTGTTAGACAGAACATAAAATATGTATCTAGCATTAATGACATAAATATGTCATAAATTATCTGTATATAAATATTGAAAATAATCCCTTAGAATTGCATGTGCAAAATAATTGGCTGTCATGTTAATTACAATATAATAAAAACAATGTAAACAGCTAAATTACTTGGTGCTTATGAGTTTTGCAATTATGGACAAATATCGAATTAAAAACAGTTATATGACATTTAGGTCTACTTGCCCCTAGTGTCCTTTCTACCCATGCTATTGATCTCATTTTAAATTCATGGAAAGTCTGCAACTAATTTCTGGCTCATTCTCACTTTTTCTTCTCAGATGAGTTTGCAGATGATGACCCAGTGCCATGTGCGTTCCCCGGTCATGGTCGCCAGTGTATTGTGAACGGCTCCGAGTGCAGGGGAAAGTGGGAGGGGCCGAACGGCGGCATAACTAACTTTGATAATTTCTTCTTTGCCATGCTGACAGTTTTCCAGTGCATTACGATGGAGGGCTGGACCGATGTTCTTTACTGGGTGTGCATCTATCCTTACACTATAGTATACACTCATTCACGCTAGCAAGTGACAAGCCACTGATATTGCTCTGGTTTAGTCACTAATAAATACTGTCCAGAAATCTCCTTGTGACACGTATAACACATTTAATAAATATATAATCTATATACTGAAGCTGTAAGAGTAGACAACAGGTGCCATGGTATTGGTCTGGGAAACTTACAGTAGTCAATCATTTGGGTTTCTTGATTTACAGAGTCATAATTAATCTGAATAAAATTAACAGAATTTCAATTTAAAGCTTGTTGTGGTGTGTCACAAGTGTCTATCTACTAGTGTGAACTTGTTAGTTGTTAGGTGGTTTAATTACTCTAAGTTACCCCCATGTGTGTAAATGTGTGTGTGCATACATGTGGTGTATCCTTGCCTTATTCTCAGAGTTCCAAGGGGTAGGCTTTGAATCCACTGTGACCCAGACTAGGATAGAGTGCTTACTGAAGATGAATAACTGAATGAATGAATGAATGAATGAATGAAATGGTTGATGCTATTCTGCGTAATTCAGTGTTTTCTTTGGGTAGATGAATGATGCCATAGGTTTTGAGCTTCCCTGGGTCTACTTTGTAAGCCTGGTCATCTTTGGATCCTTTTTTGTCCTCAACCTTGTGTTGGGTGTGTTGAGCGGGTAAGTAGAACAGACACCAACACAGAGTTTATATATATATATATATACATACTTGTAGTGAGTTTGCAGATGTCTATAATCATATGCAAGAATCCAAGATTTAATTGCAAATTGACAGCACTTGATAGAGGAATGCTAAGGTGCAATATATGAAGACTTTTAGATTTGGTATTATCACCTATCTTTGGTGATCCAGTCCCAATTAAACAACATACCTGGCATTTGTCTCAAATGTGTCTCCACTGACCACTTGTGATGTCATTTCGTCAGTAAGAAGGCTGCAAAAAAGCCCCTAGTAATATTACTAGACAATAGCAAAACATTCTATGTATTTAGCCAATGCATGTCACTTCCTCAATAAACCACCGGGTACTCAGATCAGTCTGTAAAAGGTCTCCTAAAACTGTCATCTGCCTGCATTACCTTTTGTCCACATTTCAATGTGTTTTCAATAACCACACAAATGTAAAGTGGAAAAAAACGATGACTTGCATTGAGGTTGGCTCAGAGGTTCAACAAGTAGTGTTGCTGTCTGACTGCCCATCCTGAGCTTGGGTTACTGTCTATGTGGTATTACTGCGCATGTTCTCCCCATGTCTACATGGGTTTCCTCCAGGTTCTTCAGTTGTCTCCCACCTCCATAATTCCAGTGGCTGGATATATTACCCCTAGGTATGTATATGTCAAGGTGTGTGCGCGCCATGCACTGGACTCGCATCCCATCCAGGGTGTGTTCCTACCTCACACCCTGTGTTCCTGGCATAGTCTCTGCATCTACTGTGATCCTGACCTAGATAAAGTGCTTACTGAGAGCGAGTGAGAGAGTGACAGTTACATTTAGTCAGTGCATATAATGAAGTATGTCAGTACCGTTCCCTCAATGACACGGCTCTAATGAACTTGACCATGGTGCACAAGGCTATAAACTCAAATATTACAGCTCCATCTTAGTTATACATTTTGTGTTTCTGGAACATGCTCATCAGACAAGCTTGTACCTGTTGATTCATGTTTTGTTTATATTCTCATCATTTGTGCTTGATAGCTTTAATATAGCAATTATATCCAGTGGTATAATTATACTTCCTCTTATGATTCAATTCATTAGCTGATTATACATAGCCAAACTAAAAAATATTGCTCCTTCCTATCCCAAGCCTAAATGATGTCATACTGTATTTAATGAACGATTTCATTCGTTCATCTTTATGACCGACATTTATATAGTAATGAACGGTACTGAACGGTAACATGAAGTGTGGAAAGAGACCACATTGTGTGGCTAGTATTCATGTTTTAATATATAGATTAAATTACAATAATGTATGAAAAAGCCCACGGACCAAAAAAAAAACCCAACTTGTTGACAAAAATTCCACTATTTATATGTATTATCAGTGTGACTGGGCAGCTTAAAAATAACTCCGTTACAAGCAAACACTACAGACCTGCCAGCCCTGTTTTGGTAGTCTTTTTAAGGCATTGCTCTTGACCTCTGTGTATGTGTGTGTAGTGAATTCTCTAAGGAGCGAGAGAAGGCTAAAGCACGTGGGGATTTTCAGAAGCTGCGCGAGAAGCAGCAGCTGGAGGAGGACCTGTGTGGCTACATGGACTGGATCATGCAGGCTGAGGACATTGATGAGTTTAATGAGGACGGAAATAAACGTGAGCTCACACATGTCCCTACCTTTTAGAATAATTTCCTTTGTCACTCTCTAATACATCCAAATATTCTAGTAGACAGAATCACCAGACATAAATTGTCACACATTGATTCAGCACAGGCTATGTATGTTCAGAATTTTTTTTCGCGTGTTTTATTATTACAATCCACAATCCTATCACTAGACTTCCTCCGAACTCACACTCCTGCTCTCTCTTTCAGGTGTGACCCTGCGTGACCTAGCTGACAAAAAACGTGGAAAGTTCAGCTGGTTCACCCACTCCAACGAGACCCACGGTACAGCCAATCAGAGAGAGCCTTTCCAGCCATCAACTCCACCTACCTGCTAAATATAGCGCTCCTTGACTTTATCTCGAATTGTACATCATTGTACAAAATCTGGGCCTCTCTCTATTTGATTCACAGTAAATGACTTGACCCCGTTCTAGATTTGATTGCCTGTATGCAGCTGACATTTAAAAATTAGAGTAGCTCTCTTCAGATTTCCTTTTCCAGTTTCCCACCATGCCTCTGTCTCACATTGTCTTTATGTTTCTCCTGCATTCTCGCTTTGTAGCAAGTCTTCCAGCTAGTGAAACAGCCTCAGAGAACACAGAAAATATAGAGGAAGAACACACTGACTGTTGCGCTGCTTGCTGGTAACACACACACACACACACACACACACACACACACACACACACACACGTTTAGGTGCAAAGAAAAAGTAATTATGTCTTTTGTTCATGTTAGACATTAGGTGCAGCTGAAGCTATTCTTTGCCTTGCTGTAGTGTCTCATTATTTCCATCAAGTGCACTTTACACTCTTAGGCATTTTGTTTTGTGTGCCACTTATCTTATTATTTCTCTGTTCTGTTGCATATTTTGTTCTCAGTGCTTCGATAATGAAAAACCCCTGCTGGTGAGTACGAGTCTGAGAGTTTACTGCTAGCAGATAAAATAAAAGGTTAATTAACATGCCAGAAAAATGATTTCATGCCATGGTAATGTCCTCCAGCTTTATTACACTCCAGTTAATGTTCTTAATTAGTGGGAAAAAATGATTAGGGGTGAGTTAGATGTTTTAGCAGGGTTTTTTTTTTTTATAAATGACCTTAATTTTTCATATTTGAATTACTGTATGCTGTGTATGTATTACCATAATGTATTAACACTATAAACATTTTTTTTTAACTGTGAAGTAAATTTCACATACCCCCTCAGCACTGATATTTTATGAACATCACCTAGAGCTTTATATTCCTGAATTTAGGGCCATTTATAGGCCTACTTGTTTTTGAGTTATTGGGGTTTGATTAAACACATTAGATCAGACAAATAGACTCTAATAACTATAAGAACTCAATAATGCATGTAATAACTTTGGTAATAGTGGACTGTGATTTCCACCACTGTAGTATAATAAAAAATGAGTGCCCACTTGGATATGCTTCCTAAAGCCCTGGTATATTGCTATAAACTTCTGATCTGTCATTGATGATCATTAGTATTTCATCCCATTCCAACACACACAGGGACAACAATTTATTACAAAGTAATTCTGCTAAAAAAGTTGACAATCTTATTGTAATAATTATTTTTTTATAGTATTTAATAGTACTACAGTTTGTGCTTTGTCAGGTATGATGAGTCAGATTGGATGTGCATGTACAATATGGCATATGCCAAGTGTTATAAGACCAAACTTCCAGCATGAAAGAAGTCTGATTACTCAGTAACTAGCAAGAGAAGCAGTCTTCCAGGCAACAAAGAGAGTGAAAGGGCGTCCGAATGTAAAAAAACGAACATGACTGAGAAAGTGAAAGTGCTACTACACTATTTTATTGCAGCTACACTGTGGTATGCAGGAGCACTGCTGCTTAATCAGGCAGTCACAGTAACCAGCCGACACCAGTTAAAGGAGAAACTCTCAGAATCATCACGTTGATGAGCACATTAAAGTTATTTTATTCTCACAACACTTTTCTAACGCTGAGCAATTGCATGTCACAAATACTTAGGTTTCACTTCAAATTGCATAACAAAATGGCATCGTTCAAACAGTATATACGACTTAATGTGCATTTTTTTGGCTTGAGACATAGCTTTGAATTGCAATAGCATTTTTCTATCTCTGCAAAATGTTGTATCCTGTTTTGTGTATGTTGCTTCCTATGTTTGTTATCAGTCGCACGGTGCTTCGGTGGAACCGTGGCATTCGGAGAACCTGCAGAAAAGCAGTGAAATCTGTGACATTCTATTGGCTGGTGTTGATTCTGGTGTTTCTCAACACAGCTCTGAGCGCATCTGAGCACTACAACCAACCAGACTGGCTCACCGAAGTGCAGGGTGTGTATATGACACACCATTTATCTTTTATATACCTTTCACCTTTCATTATTCACCAGCTCTCTGTCCTGTTCAAATGGAATATCGCACCTGAAAAACATTGGTGTGGTGGGTATCTAAATAATAGGGCTAAGAAGATTTATTTATTTATTATTTTCTATATTGAAACAATAAATTGGGACAAAATTATCAGTAAATATTGATATATTTGTTCCGAGGCAGCGAAATGACCCGTTTACTCAAACCAAATGGATAATTTTAGCAGTAACTACGTTAGTGGTGTCAATGCAGTAAAAACAAAGCTTGGTTTTCGTGTGTTTTTGAACAAAGGAACTAAACTTGTCACAGCCGGTCTCTCACTTGTCATGAACATGAACTGTTAGGTATTAAAGTTTACTCTTCTTAATGAGGTCTTTATCCCTGTATCAGGTTTATATGAAATTCCTCCTTCCCGTTTGTTCTTTTCCTGTCCCTTTGTAGATATTGCCAACAAGGTGCTTCTGTCTCTTTTCACGCTTGAGATGTTGCTGAAGATGTACAGTCTGGGGCTACAGGCCTACTTTGTAGCATTCTTCAATCGTTTTGACTGTTTTGTGGTGTGTGGAGGAATTCTGGAGACTGTGCTGGTGGAAATGGAGATCATGCCACCTCTCGGCATTTCTGTACTGCGCTGCGTTCGGTTGCTAAGGATCTTCAAAGTCACACGGTATGCAGTCTACACTCAGAAAAAAAAAAAAATCGATTCCCCAAAGCACTGCAGCACAAAAATAATCTTTAAATGGTAGCGGAAGCATTATATAGAACACTCTCTTTACCTGTGAACACCTCTGAGGTTGTAGCTGTCATTGGCAATAACAAGATTCATTCGTCTTTGTAGCTCGGAGAAACGCATAAAAATAAAATCCAGATTGCAGATAAAAATAACTTTTACTTGCAGGGACGTTTGTATTTGTAAGTGGAAGATTTATTTTATTGCATTTTATTATATTTGAATGTGGTGGTAATATATTGTTGTGTTACATTTTTACTTAAAAAAAACTAAATCCAAACATGATGTTGCATCAAATATAGAACTTTTCATAAGGGAAAAAAGCTGCCTCAAAGCAACATACGAATGTATAACATAAATATTGCACTATTTGATATAGTATTTAATAAAGCCCTGTTTAATAAGGAACAAACACAAAAACAGCAAGTGCTAGCATCTGTAGAAAAAAATGAGAAAAAAAGTGTTTTGATCTCCAGGGAGAAATGACACAGGTGAAGGAAACCTGGTTCCATAACCTACACTTTTATTCAAATCCTTGTAATATAAATAAGCCTCTTTTTGTTTTGTCCTATCCCATGCAATTTTTAATGCATTCACTTTCCAGTTTTTGGCTGCTGATGGCTTCACAGTTCATATAACTGACTATGGAGTGTTTTTTCTGTTTAAACAAGGGAAAAGGAGCATCTTAGAATCTTTAGAATCGTATTATCTAAGGATTTAACGGGATAAGATAATATTTAATTTACAATGCTTTTGGGAAACTGAATTCCTTTTTTTGCCATAGTGCTGATGTATTGTCGCCATGTTGCATTTTACATTTACATTTGTGTTGTTTAGCTCCCCTTTTTGCGGTTGAGTGAAGTTGTTATTGTTATTTTCTTGACACCCCACAGCCACTGGACAGCTCTATCCAATCTGGTGGCATCTCTACTAAACTCTATGAAGTCCATCGCATCTCTGTTGCTACTGCTCTTCCTCTTCCTCATTATCTTCGCTCTACTGGGGATGCAGCTCTTTGGTGGCAAGTTCAACTTCGATGAGACACACACAAAAAGAAGCACCTTCGATGCTTTTCCTCAGGCTCTTCTCACCTGCTTTCAGGTCAGACTGGCTCATCAGATCAAACTGATGGATGTTGTTTTACAGGTCTGATGACTAACAAATAATCTTATATTTAATAATTTTTAAACAAATTTATCAATGTATTTATTATTTTTAACTGATTAAAACGTATGTTTTATAATATTTCTTGTATATTTAATGATATAATAATCATAAATATATATGTGGTTAAGGGTGGTGGATTAGCCATGTGTCTTATCACGCCTGATATTGGTGATCAGATCCTGACAGGTGAGGACTGGAACATGGTGATGTATGATGGAATTATGGCGTATGGAGGCCCCGTGTTTCCTGGTATGATTGTGTGTCTGTATTTTGTCATTCTCTTCATCTGTGGTAACTGTATCCTTTTACACTGAACCAACTGTGTATAGAGACATACAAGTATAAAAGCTTTACTTATTTACTCATACTGAGCTGCTGTTACATTTTGCCACAAGATCTCCATTAAATTTAGAGACAGCTAAACTTTTTAGATTTGTATCTATAGTAGCCTGACTATGTGTGGGTGTTCACGTTCCTGGTCAGATTGGAGCCTTAACTGACTTTCTCTCAGACATCCTACTGAATGTCTTCTTGGCTATCGCTGTGGACAACTTAGCAGGGGCAGACGGAGATGACAAAAAAAATGAGTAAACGTTGTTCACTACTTCATATTCCATCTAAAACCTGTCTGAACATTGTGTGTAGGAGTGTGAAGATAATTAGCTCTATACATAATGTTTTACGTTACAATATGACATTGATCTTCAGTTGTTAAAAATGATGAATCAAGATTATGTTTTTAGGATGTTTTAGTAACGCCTTAAAGCATAGTAAAATAGCAACTTTTAATCAAAAACAACAACAACAATAACACAGTTACACTATTTATTGTTTCATAAAAGTTATCTGGTATTGTTTCAGGGGCAAAACAATACAACAATGTAATGCACAAGAACAGTATAATGATCTATTGTCTGATCTATTGTACACGTGGCTGATCACAACTGTAATGATCTTGCCGTTTACACTCACTCAAGTGCATGCATTTTTATTTTTACTTGTAGGCTCTTGCATTTTACTTTGTATTAACACAGTCTGTTGCCACTGTCAGGTGAAAGGGAAAATTGCAACATGTTGGACTTGATGCATGCAGTTTAAGGGAGAAGTCATACACCAATTAACATCTGTCTGAGGACACATTTGGCTCTGGGATCTGACGTTGAACACCCCTGCTCTAAAAGTCTGTCTGACAACCTGCTGTTGTAGAGCTGGTTTCATGATCATCTTCCCATACTCATCATTTGGTATTTCAGTCATATGGTCTGGAAGTAGACAGTTTTTAGCCTCGATGAGTGACAAGATCAGATTCAGTGATATCTAGAATTCAGTGTTGTGACGTTAATGGATATTACTCAATGCCTATTTATTGTCTATTCTCTCTCTCTCTCTCTCTCTCTCTCTCTCTCTCTCTCTCTCCCTCAGCTATGTGAGTATTTCATTTGTTTTCATTTCTTACAGAAAAAAGAAACAGGGAGAGGGGGAGCAGGGAGGAGAAGAGAATACAGAGGCGAAGGTTTGATCAGAGCGTTTTATTTATTACTGTGGTTGAAAGGGGATTGTAATGTCTGTGCTGAGGATTTTTCACTTGTTTCCTTCATTTAGATTGACATGGACGAGTATGAGGAAGCTGAAGGAGATGAAGGAGATGATGAAGGTAAACAAAAAATATTCAAATATTTTTTGAATATAGTGAATAATTAAATATAGTAATAGTGCCATGTTTTAGTATATGCTGTCTTTCTCTATTTTCATTGGATCAATTTATTTATCACTGTCTCTATGCCTTAAAAGAAGGAGGGACTCAGCTCAATGTGGCCGATTTTGCTCCTCCTAAAGAAAAAGTTGTGCCAATTCCAGAAGGCAGTGCTTTCTTCTGCCTCAGCAAGACCAACCCGTAAGCCTGAGAAACGAGCACTCACAAACAAAATCAGATGTAACGACCACATTCACGCTCCTGCCACTTTATTAGGAACACCTGTACATCTGATCATTCGTGTATTTCTCCAATTAGTCAGTCATGTGGCAGCAGAACAATGCATAAAATCATGCAGATACAGGTCAAGAGCTTTAGTTAACATTCACGTCAAACATCAGTATGTTGGAATAATGTTGTAAATCAAGCTGTAAATCAAATAACCACCCTTTACAACTGTGCCAAGATGTGTTCTAACATGCTTTTCTGCTCACCAGGGTTCTAAAGAGTGGTTATTTGAGTTTCTGTAGTTTCCGTTTTCTGACCAGACCTTGCTCAACAAGGCCTTTCCACCTGCAGAACTGCCACTGGATTTGTTTTTTTGTAGTATTCTGTTTAAAAGAGACTGTTGTGCATGAAAATCCCAGGCGGTCAGTAGCAGTAGTAAAATACTCAATCCAGCCCATCTGGTACCAACAACCAGGTTGTAGTCAAAGTCACTGAGATCATATATTCCCATTCTGATGAACTGATGTGAAAGTTAACAGAAGCTCTTGACCTGTACTTGTATTGTGCTCCAGCCACTTGATTGCTTGATTGGATGAATGTATGAATGAGCAGGCGTACAGGTGTTCCTAATCAAGTGGCCAGTGAGTATATATGGCACAATATAACAGTCATGATTTTGCCTCTGTCTCTCTCTCTCTCTTTCTCTCACTGTAGAATTAGGGTAGGCTGTCATACTGTGATCAATCATCACATCTTCACTAACCTGATCCTAGTATTCATCATCCTCAGTAGTATCTCCCTGGCTGCTGAGGACCCGATCAGGGCACACTCCTCCAGAAATAATGTGAGTCACCAAACACACACACCTGAAAACAGGCAGGTTGTTGGTATTCAAACATTTATTCATTTATTGAATCCTGCAATACACGGTACCATACACTCATGTTCACATACGCAGACACACCTTAAAGAAGTTAATCCACCTGCCAGCATGTTTTTGGGAATTGGGAGGAAACCCTCATAGTCATGGAGAGAACAGGTGAAACCCCACTGAGCAGGAGCCAGGGACCCTCATCCTTGTTATCCTTGTCGGTTCTATGTTTGAACAAGCATGTTTTGTTAGGTAACATTTGTTGCAGCTGATATAGGAACAATGTTATTCCAAGCAATTCATCCATGGTGAATTTAATAATGAATTTAATCATTATTAATAGTGAATTTAATAATAAAGCAGTTGTTCTGCTGTAATGATGATCCAGTTTGTTTTTACTGAATGTTACTGGTCCAGTGTGGGCCAGTTCTTTTTTTAATGGGCTGTAGGAAAATGCTCTACAAAGCGTACCATATACATTAACTCCGTCTCCTAGGCTTAGAGAAAAGGAAACCTATTCCTTACCCGAAAGCATCTTTTTAATTAAGCACCATTTACGGTGTAGTTAAAGAGTAGCCTGAACCCACTGAGTGGTTCCTTTAGATCATCAGGCTCATCGTTCTGTAATTCTGACTGTAATTTTTTTTCACATGATGAAGCACGTGAACTCCAAACACTGGGATATACACACATAAGGGATTATGAGCTTATTGCGTCTGCTGCATGTGCACATAGCACTGTGATACACCGTCTCTTTACTCTGCATCTGGCTTTAAACAATCTCACAGAAATATGGAGAAAAACCAGCATTAAACCAAGAAGTCCAAAGATATTTATTTTTATGTGTTGAGCAGTCAATAGGCATGATTATATAAATAATTATTAGACATGCATTTTACTATCTATGAAAAATTTTCAGTTAAACAAAATAGCTCTTAGATGAGTAAATGCAAATCAGTGCAAATGCACTCCATGCCCTTGTTGGAGTCAAGTGCGCAAACACACACATTACACACACACTGCAGCTGTCCTGATTGGCATGTTGGATGTTATACTTCATGCCAGCTGAGGAAGTGTTATCCTGAACCATGCAATCAGAGTCACCTCTGAGCTCATCAGACAGAGAGGGATGCCACGTGCCATGGCTGATTTACAGACTCATCATGCCTACATCTGTCTGTGTTTACTCTCTGTCTCTCTGTCTTCCTGACTTCTGAATCCTCTTGCTCTGTGTGATATTTTCAGTTCCTGGGCTATGCTGATTATGCCTTCACCTCCATATTCACAGTCGAAATTCTTCTCAAGGTACCAATCCCGAATGTGTTTTATATAGTACACGATAGCTTTATATGTACTGTATATATTTTGAAATATGAAAGGACTGCAAGATAAAATGCAATTAACATCTAATGAATAATCCTGAATTAAATTAGTGTTAAATAAATGAACTCAAAGTATTTATTGTCATTATGCAAATACAGAGGTGCATGATGAATAGTTGTAGAGGGATTGCAGCAAAATGTAACACGCTTGCCTGTAGAGTTCCCAGGGACAAAAAACAGCATCAAAGTTAGGAAACGACTGCGTCACCTTCTTGTGGTTGTATTAGGGGCCGATCCTCAGTGAATATGGCTATGTGTTTGTTTCTGATTGTTCTGTGTATCGTTTATTTTTGCAAGCTGATTTTTCAATGGGATTATCTAGCTGTGCTAGAGCCTCACTCTGATGTTAAAGGAGCATTAGGTAAGATCAAGATTTTCAAGCCTGCCCCAGTTCCCACCTGTGCGGGTTGGAGTGAAGGTTTGTTGAGGAGTGTCTGTAAAATAACTGATGCAAGGTTCATCCAAACAATTGCGGTCTCGATTGAAGTGCAGGAATGGTTTCTTTAGACATGCAATGCAGAGGCCACGGCTTAAAACACCAGTTTTTATCTTCTGCTGCATATTTTCAAGGTAATTTTTACAGGTTGGAAAAGTAAAAAAAAAAGACTATTGCGCCTTTAATCAAATATATGGTTATCATTTAAAAGCTTTCGGGATGATGATTAGGTAACAAAATTAAAACCTAAAACTAGATTTTAGGTTCATTGTATTAGACTCATGTTACTTGATTAACACGTTACATGTTAGATTTTGTGTAACTGCACATTTACATCCAACTTTTTGTTCCACGTTTGATGTCAGGCACAGGGGCAGATTATTGGGGCAGCACTTAAAATCTGCCCTCTCCTCTAGACCAGTTCTTCCACATGCAGTTGTATACACAGTTATTAGATTTAGGTGTAATCACAGAAGTAAAACATAATGAATACTGATTTCATATGACACCGGATTTTATAAGAATCTGGCACTTCCTAGGTAATAATGACAAAATTTCGAGACAAATTTACGCATTGTAGAAACTTACATTAACTATAATTAAACTGCTCAAAGTGCACAGCCATAAACTTAAACTCTTTCTCTTTCCCTCATTCTCCCTGCAGATGACGGTCTATGGGGCGTTTTTGCATAAGGGCTCTTTCTGTAGGAACTGGTTTAATCTGTTGGATCTTCTGGTTGTCAGTGTGTCTTTGGTTTCCTTCTTCCTACAGTGAGTCTAACATACATCCAAAGCATTAAACTTCATTTAACACACGTTTTAATATCTAATGCTGTTTAAAGACATGTATTTTCTCTAGTTTTGTTTGGCATTGTAACTTTATGTGAAAATGCAAGTTGTTCCGTTACCCTGCTGAATCTAAGTGGACAGATGGAGCCCTCTGCTGGACAAAGAGAACATTGTCTTATGTGTTTCGTTTACGTAATGTGATTAGAGTGTAATGAAGCTTAACACGATTTTGCTGATAAATTAATTAATTCTAAGACTGTTGATATGAAATCCTTTATGTCTTGAACAGCTTTTGAATTGAATGAATTTGATGTATAAAGTTTTATGACGGCGGCACGGTGGTGCCGTGGTTAGCACTGTCGCCTCACAGTAAGAAGGTCTTGGGTTCGATCCCTGGGTCACCCAGGGTGCCTTTCTGTGTGGAGTTTGCATGTTCTCCCCGTGCATGCGTGGGTTTCTTCCGGGTCCTCCG
>JAQQZR010000039.1:12336001-12349643 GCA_030068235.1 Notoglanidium macrostoma | reverse complement strand
ACACACACACACACACACACACACACACACACACACACACACACACAAACAAAATGCACAGACATGCAGTGTGCACACTGAAATACTGTTCATCTTCCAAGTTTTAAACATAAAATTACTCTCTTACAGAAAAGATTTCATGTAACACTGAATTAAGGACAAAGATGCCATTAAGGAAATTTTCTTTCCAAGCATGCATGCTCACTGCATATAAACATCTCCTACACATCATAGTACATATACTGTATGCTTAAAGTTTCAGATGCTTGCCAGCAATGTCTCTTACACATTCCATCATGGCACAGTCTTTACATCTCTCTCTCTCTCTCTCTCTCTCTCTCTCTCTCTCTCTCTGGTAGAGACTGGTTGCTATGAACATGCCCCTGAACTCAGATGGCACAGTGACGTTCAACGCTACCCTGTTTGCCCTAGTCAGAACTGCCCTGAAGATTAAAACTGATGGTTAGTACCATAGCCTCAGTAATACCTTTAAACTCAGTAACCAAAGTCTCTTTCAGTTTTTTTATAAATAAAAGCTGCATTTTTTAAATTTTTTATAGAAAAGCAACATTTAGTCCTGCCAAATATATTCCTGCTGTATTTGTGTCAAGTCAATGCTGGAATCATCACTGGACTCCAACTCCCAGAGTACAGTACAGCTTACAAACTTGGTTGCCGAGGAGTACACTTCCCAGCACATGGGAATTTGTCATGTTCACAATCATCTTACTGATTATATTCTCTGGGATTATTCAAGTTTATACCAAGCCTTGTTCCGTGACTGTTATTCCGGGTTTGATCGCATTTCTGGTTTCCTCGTCTTGCTCTTAGTATACATGCATTTGCGTCCGTACCTGCATACCGGACAATTTGGTCCCTATAATGAGACAAAAACGTGGGCACATACATAAGCAGACATACTGACATGGCACTCAGATATGAATTTGTTCTTGGTATTAAAAAGGTCAAGTTTGTAGTCTCTTTGCCTTGTTTAACTAAGTAACCACAGGGAAGAGTAAGTATTTGGACCATGTTGGGCTCATAAAGATCACATAAACAAAGCTGACACACTAAGGGGCATTTCCTTAAATAAATTTAACCAGCCATGTTTAGGTTTGATGGAAATCTGTCTTGGAATACTAAGACCTGCAGCCTTGTCCTCAGGTCACCCAGACCAGGAGAACGAGGAGCTGAGGATCATCATTAAGAAGATCTGGAAGCGCATGAAACCCAAAATCCTGGATGAGGTTATTCCCCCTCCTGCTGGTGAGAAGAATCACTTTGATTTTGCTTTGTGCTTAAAGGCTGCCTCGAGGTTTATGATTCCATAATAGTGCTCTGGAGACGTCTGATTTTCTGAAATCATCTTTTTCCTTTTTTTTTTAAGGCATTTCTTTTTGTAGCCTTTTTCAGGCATGCTTTCATATTTCAAAGCTTTTGGTATTCTGTGATTTGTTTGAAAATTTAAGTGAATTGATTTGCTGTTTCATTAGAAACAGTCTAGTGCTTTAGATATGCTAATGTGGATTATTCATATTTATGCTAGGTCTTTTCCCTTATTACACTAACTTCCATCATTTTTTCATATGTCCTATCATTTATTCCAGATTCATCTTTTGGTAGGATGATCTTTTCCTTTTGATTTTTCTCACTCTGCTTCTCACTTTGTGTTTTATAGAGGAGGAGGTGACTGTGGGTAAGTTTTATGCCACATTCCTAATACAGGACTACTTCAGGAAGTTCCGTAAAAGAAAGGAGAAAGTGGGTCTGGGAGACGCAGACCCCAAAAAACCATCAGCTCTACAGGTACATGTCTAACCTAGTCTGCTTAAGGGAGATTTTTTTCACCTTAGCCTATTTTTAAGCAGTTATGTTGATCCATAAATTGTAAAATTTCATATACATAGCAAACAAAAATATCAGACTGCACTTATATTAATGTTCATAAATGTAATATATGGTTCATATATTCATATGGCAGAATCACTTTTGGTCAAAGGTTTATTAAAAATGATATGATGAAAATTTATTTACTCAGCCATAGCTGACAAAAAAAAACAACAACACGGATACATTCACTCCTGGCAGCATAGTGTTCATGGCTTTGTATTATGTTCACTATCTCCTTTCTCACTTCAGCTTAAGGTTTGTATTAACCTTTTGTTTATACTGCATTTAATATTATCTATAAAAAAGGAGTGGCAAGAAAGAAACATATCAATCAAACTGCCATTTATCAGCCGTTCTGTAATTTCTATGGAAATGAAACATTTCCATAATTAATCTTGGTCATTATTTGATTTTCATCATCCTTGCAGGGAAAATCGAAGGCAGATATAAACCACACAGAATGATAACCAAAGTAATTTGAAAGTACAAATATATAACATTAGTTTATTACAATTGCCTTATTTGTTCTATCACTTGCAGAAACGAGTTAACTATATTTTGCACATGTCAGAAAAGGTATTTTGAATTTATGCTAATTTGGATGAAAAAAGAAAGGAAATCTCCAAGTGTGTGTTGAGAGCTTGTGCAGCGTATATACTGCGGCCCCTCTTTTCTCCTTTTGCATCTGTGTCAGGCGGGTCTGCGCACCCTGCAGGATATTGGGCCAGAGATTCGCCTGGCCATGAATGCAGACCTCGAGGAGGATGAGGATGACCTGGATGAAGAACAAGAAGAGGATGAGGTATGCTATGAGGTATATGCGAGAGAATGAGAGAGAGAAGAATGTGTCACAGTGATATTTAATGTAGGACACATGTCTCTCACACACACACACACACACACACACACATATCTATATATATATACACACAAGCAGAATATATGTGGAGTTTTTCTGCCTATAACATGTTTTGACATCTCTACTTTATTACTTTAAACCATACATGTAATTCATCAAAACATTTTACTTACTTCTGCTAACTCCACATTGGGTTTGAAATTAGATACTGGCTGTCAAAATGTCAGTGATGCTGTGCCCGGGTTGGAATGGAACATTGAAATACAAATTTCTCCATTTTCAACATATTATTTTTAGATCAGCAACATAATTAATTTATTACCCTAATCTTTAGTTATTTCATGAGTCAATGAATAGAGGCCAGTTTTAAGGTTGTAGTAAAGATTGCTGTATAATATCAGAACAAAGGTGAACCACAACTTTCATTCCATCATGGTTTCATCATAGATTCATCAGAGTCATCAGCTTTCATTAACTAGATTTCTGGGTTGAACATGCAGGTACATAGCATGCCCTGTCTCTGTTCTGCTAGAATGAAAATCGCTATGCTGGAAACGCCGAGTCCTCAGACCGCCGCTCCTCCGTGGCTTCCACACCGACAGGTTCGTCCGCTGCTGTGTCAGGAGAAGGCTTCTCCAATGGAGTCCTGGGTCACAGGAATTCTCTAACCAGAACACCAAATGGCAGCGGCATCTCAGAGCAGGAGAAATTTAGAAGAGGAGAAATCAGACGCTCTTCCTTCTATTTCCAGCACAAGAATGGTGTGATTGACCAGCCATCAAAGAGGTCAGAGACACTGTTAATATGGACAGTGATGAGGTCTTATAAACTAAAAGACAATCCATCATACCAAACATAGTTTGCTAGTTCGGGCAGGAAGAACTCTGAGATCACAACAACGACAAAACTGATTTGTTTTACCTGAAGAGGAAGCCTTTTTTGGAACACCAGTCCTTATAATTTAATCATTTCAGCATTAAATAGTACGACTGGAATTAAAAATAGATAATTAATGTCACTAAATGAGAGCAGATCAGGATGCAAGAGCAGTTTCAGTTCTTTAAATGAAAAGATCAGGCAAATGATTCAAACCTTAATGGAAATCAGAGTCAGAGACAGGCAGAAAATCAGGTGATGATGAAACAACAATCAGAGGCCAGAATCAAAAAAGCAAAACCAGGAAAGTCAAAACTAGAATAGCAGAATCACAAAATACTAGGGCATGGTAAATCACTGGAAGGAAAGACAGAGAGGGTATTACTTACTGAACTGGGTGCAGGTGTGTGTGATTAGAAATCTGGTGAACTTGAACGTGAGAGCTGTCGGGATTCGTAGTCTGTGGTGGGTGTGTTTGTAGGCTGTGGTGAAATGGAAGTAAGACTGGGAAATGGAGTCCGGAGTGGACTCAGGCGCTGACATGACAATTAATTTATTAACTACAATATCAGTATCTTTCACAGACACATGTTAAAATGATGTGGTGGACTGGTGAATTTATCGTCAACTGAGATAAAGTGTAAACAGTTCAAAAATAAAACAGAAACCTATTTGGTCAAACCACTGACAACCACCACAATGCTACATATATTTAAATTTATTGCAGTTACTGCATGTTCTGCCACAATTTCTGTCTGATTAAACACTCTTTATTTTGCCAAATACTCTTTCTGCAGTAATCATTTCTCTTAACTATCTATCTGTTCTTTTATAGAGTTTCATATTACAACCATCCACGGTAAGTCCAGAATACAGCTCACAACTTCAGCCTCAGCTGCGTTTTTATATGTTGTTTTTTTGTACCTTTGTATTGATATTGCGTGCCTTCGCCCACCTCAGGAGAGAGTCAATGAACCACTTCAGCTCTTCCCTCTCACGAAGTGTAGATGGGGAGGAGGGGTTCCCCAGGGAGCAGCTTTTCTACAGGAGGGAAGAAGACGAGGAGGTCGTAGCACCCCGACACAGGTCTTCTTCTCTCCTCCTACACTCTGTATCTTTATGAATAGTAGTGTAAAATGGCACAGTACATTCCAAAATATAAAAATAGCATAGTGTAATATGTACGTGTGTGGGTGTATGGGTTAAAATCAAACTCCACCGCTGCAGAGTTATAATAATAATTAAAAAAAGTTAAATCATCTGAAAAGGTCATCTTACAAGGTAAGCAATTAACAAATAAACAAATAATCATCTCATACATCAAGTATACTATACACCAACACATGCAATAAGAGCAGCTGGATAAAAGTGCATTGAGATGTCAGAAAACAGATCATGAAAACTACAGAAATAGTGCGTTGCTCAAATGAGCAGCAGTAAATCTTCAGCTAGGAATGAAAATTTCATCATGCTTGATTCACACTGAATAAATACTTAGGAGGGCTAGAGAACTGGAATAAAGCCGAATTTATTGATATTCATTCATTCATCCATTCATCTTCAGTAACCACTTATCCGGGTCCGGGTGACAGTGTACCCAGAGCCTATACTGAAACACTGGATGTGAGGCAGGAATACATGATGAATACTGGATGGGATGCCAGTTCATTGCAGGGCACCATGAACACACACTTTCACACTATCTGGCAATTTTAGAGTAGCCAATAAACCTACACACCTCTTTGGGAGGTGGAAGGAGACTGGAAAAAACCCAGAGGAAGCCCGTGTATATACAGATAGAACATGAACAGATACTCCATAAAGACAGTGACCCAAGCTCAGGATTGAATTAGGGACCCTGCAGCTGTGAGGCAGCAACACTACCTGCTAATACCTGGTGTTTTACCAAAATGACAGCGGGGACCCAAATACTGTGAAACAAAAGTCGTCTGTGTTCTCTTGTTCTATGACCCTGTCCTTCAGAATTGTTTCCCTTTTTATCTCTCCTCAGGCATGGCTACCCAGATGAAGTCTTTATGCATTCTGGCCATCGAGCTCAGGGGTATGATGGAACGCCTGCTTACACTAATCAGTATGGCAGCAGTTATGGTGAGCCCAGAAGGTCAGCCAGAAGACGACTCCTGCCTGCAACCCCCACTGGTACTATCAATAATCCCTTTTACTCCGTGCATATACTTTCTCTTTCATGTAATCCTCCCTATGAGCATTGCAGTAAGTGAAGAACGTTCAGACAAATCTGTTATATGATACCCACTATCAAATATTTTCAATTCAGTAAAAGTTTTTATTACATAGTATTAAATTATTTTAAATAATATATATTCACACCCAGTGGCCACTTTATTAAGTTTGAATAATATAATAATAAGTAATGAATGATAACTGACAGTAGTCCAGCTGTCAGCCAACCTCTACATTAGGGGTATTAAACTAAACTGTATGGAAAAGGTCTAGTTATAGTAAAATTTCTTTACAAAAGTGACTAACGTGACTGAATGGCAACAATAGTTTCCTTTTCATGCCATCAACGTTCCTGCCTTTAAATAAGACCCAATTTGAAGTGGTTGTTTTGTTTTGCACTGCCATTTCACATTATCACTTTTCAATAAAGACATACTAATGTTGCCAGTTAAGTTAAGCATTACACACTATTAATACCATTATCATTACCATTTCTCACCCATTACTAATAATGGGACTGATTTATCAGTTTTTGTGTAAAGTTGTGTGTGAATGTTTTCATAGGCCAAATAAAAAAAAATTCATCCAGATTTACAAATGTTTTGGTAATGCTGATTTCTTGCATACGCACATGTTGATAAATGCCAATCGCCTATAATGCAGGGGTCTTCAATCTGATCTGCAAAGGGCCAGTGTAGCTGTAGGTTCTCATAAGATTGAAGTGCCTTATAATAAGATTATAATGCATGCCAAGCTCAAATGCATATTGTGATGCTCACAAAACTCCATAAAGGGCAAAGCTCACAGAGAGCCGAAAGTGTGAAATGAGGACAAAAAGGCTAAAGAAAAGTAATTCCTCAAGAGGCAGAAGCGGAAGTTATTTTGACTCATCTCAAGTGACTGAAAATCCTCCAATCCCAATGAAACTCTTGAAATGAGACAATTCAGACACTGTCATAACAACAGCTTAATTTCCATCTCTCTCAGGCCGGAAGTCATCATTTACCATCCAGTGCCTAAGAAGACAGGGGAGCAGTGATGATCTCCCCATCCCAGGCACCTACCACCAGAATTTCCCACCATGTAGGGCACGCTCACAGGTACCTCTTCCTGTATTAGACATAAATATACAGTCAGGCACACCATGTGCAGTCTATAGTGCTTTTATATTTGCCTATTAAATATTTTGTTTACAATATTTTCTTCTGTAGGTTTTGTTTCTGTTAGAGCGCTACATAGTGGCATGATATAGGGATACACACAAATAATTAAACTCGTGATTCGTTTATCAGTGCAATTTGATTGAAGAACAGCTTCCACTCTGCAGCATTTGCACTCTTACAACTATTGCATAAAACAGAGTATCACTGTTCCTCATTATTCACTATGACCAATGACCATAGACCTTGTACCACATGAGCTTACACACAAGCGTGAGAAGAGAAAGAGGACAATTTAGCTTAATTTTAAAATGTTCTATACTAAATAGCAGTTATTATTTTGTATCAGAATTTAAGCCGTTGCAGTAAAAATGTGCCATTCGATCAGTCATGGAAAATGTAGACAAGCCGTCATTCACAATCAACTACTAGGAAAATGTTGGAACTTAATATATGGGGCAGTGGTAGCTCAGTGGTTAAGACATTGGACTAGTGAAGGTCGTGAGTTGAAATCCCAGCACTGAGAAGTTATCGCTGATGGGCCCTTGAGCAAGGCCCTTAACCCTCAACTGCTCAGTCGTATAAATGAGATATATGTAAGTCGCTCTGGATAAGGGCGTCTGCCAAATGACATAAATGTAAATATATGCGTATTGTTCCTTACATCATTTTTCAAAGAAACAGGAGTGGGAATTGTAGGCACGGCAAACAGGATATCCTGAAAAAGCCTTGTGCTATGCATAGCTAGCCACTCATGCCTCAAACTTGGCTGGCTTGGCACGCAGCTTCCCTTTAAGGGAAAACAAAACAGACTAAAACAGAGAAACAATGCTAAACCAAAACACGTGATTCCTATTTCATCAATTGTGCATCCCTAGCATGTCAAATTAATATAATACAATTCATCTCTAGGCAAAATTACCTCTTTATTATCATCTCTCTCTTTGTCTCGCTCATGCTTTCTTTCTATCTTTCCCCTCAGGCGTATGGCAGTTATGACTCACGCCGCAGCAGCAGCCGTTCTTCCACAGGATCCACGGCCTCGTGGGCAAACCCCAGCCCCCGCCGCAGTCGTCTTCTTTACGCCCCCCTCATACTAGTGGAGGATGAGAGGTCATCTGGCACAAGCAACGTGGGCCTCTGGGATAAGAAGGCTGAAGATGGTGCCAGTGTGCCTGGGGCAGGGCGAGTGGGTCAGCCGTACAGGGCCTACACCACCCTGAGAGTGCCCACACAGCTCAGCCCGCACTACAGCGAGAAGAGAGGCAGCGCTGACAGCCTGGTGGAGGCGGTAAGACATGAGAGATCAACACAATTCTAAATATACAGTATATCCTGATCTTATCTATTTTCCTACTGTGAAATATTTTATATGTTAATATCCCACTAGATATCAAGAGAGAAATTCTGAAAGTAAATGTATGATACTTAATTACTGATTATACATTTTATTTGATAAAATCCCTTGTCCTTAGCAAGAAATGCACAAATTGTATTGTTAATTGAAATGACCGTAGTCATAACTACAGTCAGTCAGTCTTTCATCAGTCCTTCAGTCATGTTCCCATGTCCTGAACATTCACCTTCGCACCACACTGCCATATTGTACCTGTTAATTTTCTTAGTGGAAGATATTGCAATTAATTTTACACTAGCCAAACTGGGACCCGTTTAATGTCTTGTCATAGGACACTGAGTTCCTCTTAGCCAATGTGAAACAATCATTTATGTTTTTGGCTTTCATGTTACACCGCCACATGCTACATGAATATGAAAATATTCCTGATTGTGGAGTCACAAATTTTTAACACAAGTTATAGAAGCCTGGGTGTTTGTTCAAATCATTTCCACTTCCTGGATGATTTACACTGCACTCTTGGAGTCATTTGGTAGGATACCTACTCCTTATTCAAGATTCATTACTGCTCACAGTGATCCAAGTGTTCCTCAGAAATACCTTATTAGAGATCAACAACTCTTCTTCTAATCTCTTGGAATGTGCTTATAGAGTATTTGTGACTGTGGTCATTGAGGTGATAATAAGCAGTTATTACAATCACCTAAAAACCAAGCTTTTGCTCAAAATGGCTGTGTTTGTAATCTCACTTCACTTAAGCAATATCACACAAGAGGGAATGCTGTTGTACTGCATTTCAGCACGCCTATGATTCGGTCTTAAGCACAAGGCAGGAGGCCAAGTGCTGTAGCTAATCACAGCCGTGCTGATTTACAATACAACAGCACAACCTATAGTATGATATTACTTTTATACAACAGCAAGAAATTAATATTGAGTGACATTTTTGACACAATACAGCCAAATGTACTGTGCTATTTGCTCTGATAGAGGAAACAGAGCCCACGCTCAGTTTATGGCTGGCTAGCTAGCCCACACTGATTAATACATTGCCACTAAAGTTGCTTCCTGTAAAATCTGCCTCCCTTCTTCCTTTTCATCTTAATCTGAAGAGCTTTCATATTTTAAGTCAAAAGTTATATTCTTGAAAATTATTGTTCGCCATGGCCACTGATGATGTCACTAAATGTACCATAGTAATCATTTCAAACCAGGAAGTAGAATTTTACATGTAGGACACAGACAAGCGAAGTGATACAGCGAAACCCCCAGTGCAGTTATACAAAATGTCACCACTCTGGAAACGCTGCTCAACCAGTCTAATTAGTGGACCGGAACTAACTGTTGTATATATATATATATATATATATAAAATTCTTTATTTAGAGTCGATTTGAGTGAAAGACAAATAGTTTTCACAGCAGTCAATTGGAGTTGTCCACATTTACTGATTATTCAGGTGCTAAATGAAACATTTACTAAATTATAAAATGTAAATGCCTTTCCTCAGGTACTAATCTCCGAGGGCCTTGGCCTGTATGCTAAGGACCCCAAGTTTGTCGCCTTTGCCAAGCGGGAGATTGCAGATGCCTGTCACATGACCATAGATGAAATGGAGAGTGCGGCCAGTGACCTGCTAAGTCGAGGCAGCACAGGACGCTCTGGAGGCAGTTTCCTCAATCACACAGACTTGGGAGGGCTCTACAGTGATGAAGAACTCGTAAGGAGCCATGATGAGGATGAGCTTGCTGATGAGATGGCATGCGTTACCGCCTTCTGACTGTCACATCAATGAAACCAGTCAGAAATTTAATAGGTGGAGAGTCAAAGAAGCAGGCCTGCCACTGATGTAGCCAGCGACTCTAAGCGAGGCAGAGGTTTGAGTAAAGGGAGGTAAAGGCCATTTTGGTTACTGAAAAAGAAAGATCATGGGTTCTTTGAGGGTATATGGATGAATCCCAGAGAGACTCCTTTTTTTTATAGGACATCATGTTGAATACGATTTACACAGAGTTACCAGCATACTATGTAAACCTATCTAGCAGTGTGTTGCACCTCCTTGGCCCTACAGAACAGCATTACTTTGCCAGTGCATGGATTCTACGAGGTGCTTGATGCACTGTGTATAAATGATTTGTTGGCAGTTGCAAATTGCATGGCTGCACAGGTTTGGGGATTCCCTGCATCCCCGAGATTCTGGGTAGGGTTTGAGGGCCTGCGTAGTTCACTGAAGTAAAGAAATTCACTGTCTTGTTCATAGGACCATATGACAATAAGTGCCTTGAAACAGTGTTCTTTATCATCCTGGAAGTGTTGATCTCAGTGTGTATAAACTGTAGTTATGAAGGTTATGCTGTTTAAATGTTCCTCACTGGATATCAATGGCCCTGATGTGCTTTAAAGGGGACATTCCCTTGACTCGTTGTGCCCAAAACAATGTTCAGTTCAACACTAACTGATGCAAGAAGTGCTGGTGTGTATGATATCACATTGACGTTATAGTATGTGTAAAGGTTAAAGATTTGTACCTAATAAAATGGCAACTTCATTGTTCATGTTGTTAAATATGTGTTGAACAAATTCATAAACCGTGTAAAGGAATTCTGCTGCTTATCTAATGCATAGCAGTACTTTATGTACGAGTGTAACAATGTTAACAATGTTTTATCATTGCACATCATTTTCACTGTACAACACTACATTTTTTTGCTCTGTGTTTTTATCTGTGTTGTGACTGTTTTATAAAAGCCTTAACTCTACTGGCTTTTATAAAAACACATTTACTGCATGAGCCCAGACAAATCTGAACTGAGTACAGCTCAATATTTTTGTTAATTTTATTTAAATTGTTTTTAACTTCTTTACTTTACTTATTCACTTACTTGTTTCGCTTAACTGTTCCTTCACATTTAGGAAATCTTAACAATTATGTTGTTTTCTTTGAACAGAACTGTATTTATTTATTTATTTGGTTGCTTCCTGTGTTGGATTACAGCAGGCTTGTTTGGAATATGAATAGCTACCATGTTTAATTGTAGGGTAAGTGGTGAACTCTTCTCCTGAAATGAATTACAAAAAGATATTTGATTTTCCTGCTTTCTGTTTAAAAGTTTACATGAACCAGACGCCAAAAGAATGAAAACAGAAATATCAAAGTATATTTATATTTACTCTTTATAAAGTACACATTACATGTCAATATTTCATAAATTCCCCGCCTTGTGACCAGAGTTTATGATCCATTTCGACCCTGATCGGGAAAAAGCTGTTATAACTTAATATGAATGCTGAATATGAATATGAAAGTTATTTTACAATTAATTCAGATTAACCATACAAAATAAACATAGATATGCATTTCAATGCATTAAGTTGTTTACTGATGTAAGCATTTTGTAAAACTGTTTTTGTTCTGTGTCATTATCACTTACAAACAATGCTTTGTGTTCAAATCAAAATTGCACTGCTTCCATACTACATTGTAGCTCATCCTATACCAGATCTTCTGGAATATAAATATGTAAATATTTGTTCTATATCATAGCAGATGTAACACTGTACCAGGTAAAGACATTAAAATATCAAAAAGTAGATTGTCTGGGGAGCAGAGCCACAGTCTATTGCATTTTCATTGCCTCCTTGACTGATTTATTTTCTTCTTTTTCTACCATTTTGTACATCTGTGAAATAAACTTTATACATGAAGGTATTTACGAACAATGTTTAGCATATTATCCATAGTTACATTAGAGAACTGTATTCTGTACTTGATTGTTTTGAAAAGTGGCATGATTTTCTTTTAATATGAGAAGATCATTAGCCCTAAGAACAGAACACAGGGTGTCAGTTACCATAGTTATACCTCTGAGTATAGAACATACTAGTATAGAACAGTAGGCTGTAGTATAGTATAGTGTAGTATAGTATAGTTTAGTATATTGAAGTGTAGTATACTGTAGTATAATATAGTTTAGTTTAGTATAGTGAAGTATAGTATAGTATAGTGAAGTATAGTATAGTGAAGTATAGTATAGTATAGAAGGCTATAAAGAACGTGGCAGAGAACATCACCTTTAATATCATCAACAATCTAATAAAAAAGACTACATGATAATGACAACACTTCTGAAGGTATTATATTAATGTTGGTACTATAATAATGGTAATTTAGGATTTAGTATCCTATAGAGGCCTGTAAGACTTTCTGGGATTTCTTTTTCTTTAAAACAATTAATTAGCTTCAATCTCAAATTTACGCAAGTATATTCACATATACTTACCGTATATATCTATAAAACTAGTGGACTTTCTGAGCTTAATTCAAAGCCTGTGAAGATGCTAACCATCTCTATAGACGCAGGTCGAGTCATCGCGCTGTGCTTTGCGCACTAATCACGCCTTCCCCATTGGGTTGCCAGATTGAATTTACAGTTATAAACCACACTGTTCTGAACAGGGCCCAAGAGTAGATGCAGACCTGCTAGCTTGTGTTGGAGCAGAATTGAAAGAAAAGTCACCCCAAGAAACTGCTTTTGAAGAAAAATCTTACTTTTTATTAAAAATTATTATTATTATTATTATTATTATTATTATTATTATTATTATTATTATTATTATTACAACTGCTGCAAACCATTACTTCTCAAATAGCTAAACCCTGTCTTCTAATTTCATTATTTTTACAAACCTCAATTTTATTCCCACATACTATATAGAATTACTCCCCCATACGGTGGTGTAGTGGTTAGCACAGTCTCCTTTCAGCATGAAGGAGGTTTGATTGCCCTGCGTTGGCCATGGGTGCATGTGTGGGTTTCCTCTAGGTGCTATGGTTTCCTCCCTGTCTGTGTGTATGTATGTATGTATATGCAGTGTTATTTTTCTCCTACATGATAAATTTTTTTTCTCAAATATATTTTTTTCAGTACATGAAGGTGGCTTTATTTATTACATAATAACATTAAGTTACACATGTTTACTTGACTTCGCATGTGCAAGCATATGTCATCTCACAATCACATGTGAAATACATATGAAGATGTTACATTTAGATTTGCGTTTTCCGTAAATGACGTAAATCAGATTTTTCAGACACTTTTTTCATCACTGAACTACACTATTAAAAGATACATATAAAATAAGATTTTGATAGAGTATAAATGGAAAAAAAAGAGTATGTACATCCATCCATCCATATACCGCTTTAGCCATCTGGGTCGCAGGGAAGGTGGAGCCAATCCCAGCATCTTCGGGCGAGAGGCGGGGTACACCCTGGGCAGGTCGCCAGTCCACCACAGG
>JAQQZR010000039.1:12288852-12310178 GCA_030068235.1 Notoglanidium macrostoma | reverse complement strand
AAATGAGCAGGATCGGTGTATGCAAGCCACCTTTATAGCATGCTGAGACAGCGTCAAGCTCGTTCAGACCTGCACAGACATGCCCAGGATGTCAACTTCCACAGAACAGCTTCCAACCTGGCCTGATTCCATGCGTGGACATGCCCAGGCTGCACAAACCGTTGTTGATAAGTCACTTACGGGAGCGAAAATGTTTGGATACAAATATACGAAAAAATCATGACAAAACTGAAGGTTTCTCTGAAACGTTACGTGATGGGTAAATTTTGATGCGATATTCATGATCACACAAAAGTCTATAAGAAACATCTAACAGTGTTCAAGAAGCAAAACCTTTGTTGGGCAGTGTTATTAAATATTCTTTATAATTCTTAAATTACTTTATAAAGAGGACTGATTTTAAACTTATGACTATTTTTAAAACTTCTGCCCTGACTCCTGGGTACTCTGTTAAATAAAAAAAACAAACAAAAAAACAGTCATTGCAGACTGTGACATATCAAAAAACTGGATCATAATATCACTTTTTTTTTAGCTGGTATAGTGTGATGCAAATCACCCTACCCATATTCTTGATCTACTCTTGCACAGATGGAGAGAGGACTTGGACGATGTTACAGCATAGAAAATGACATTACATCTTAGATGGTTTTATTGGAATGCTCAGTATTTTCTCAGCCCAGTATCTTTCATCATGATGTTGCTGGATAGCAAGTGCATCTAGTCCCTGTCATGACTGTGCATTCCCTCATGTGTCAGTTGCAGCTTTAGGGGTATGCAGCAATATGAGTTTTGACATGACAACTTTTGATTCTTGATCTTTGCTAACAGCTGGCCCATTCAAAGGCTGCATTGAAACTAGAACCAACGGAGGGTATTTAGCTTCCCTATACATATCCCTAGTTGTGATGTGCAATGAAAGCTGCTTTATGCAGTCATTTTGTATAGCCATTTTCACGTGTAATGGAAGTGCTGCCTAATCTGACTTTATTTCTCAATCATTGAATATACTGAACTACCTCTTTTCTGTTCGTTTAAATAAATTGGCATCATAAAGAAGAAACCTTGAGAGGAACCCATCCCTTTCTGAGTAAAACCGGATAGTATGATTCTAAATCATTACACATCCACAAATGTGTACTGTAATGTCAAACAGTACTAGGTGTGTTCAAAGGAAAATCAATGAGAAGTCATTTTTTTTATTTTATTAGTATTTATAGCTTCAAGTTTATAATATCCAAGTGAGTTTATAATATCCAAGTGATCCAAATTATCCATTGAATGATGAAAGATATGTGAGCATAGAGTGTTTTAAGTAAATGCAATCATTAGGCTATCCAAGCAAGACCATCCACAGTAATCTTTAGGGTATCCATGTGGGAACATCCATGGTAATCTAAAGAAGAAGAAGCTTTCATTTTTAACATATATATTACAGCACAGTGAAATTATTTTCTTTGTGTGTCCTATCTTGTTAGGAAGTTGGGGTCAGAGCACAGGGTTGGCCATGATACAGCACAGCTTGCTCAAGGCCCAATTGTGGCAATATTGCTTGGCAATACTGGGGCTTGAAATCCCTGAGCTTCTAATGAGTAACCCAGAGGCTTTACCATTGAGCCACCACTGGCAAATTTTAGGCTAACCATGCTGGGCCAGTCTCAGCAGCAGTTTGTGATTCTCTGGTGAAGGAAGCTCTAAGCAGATGTATAGAATCAGGATGGATCAGGCAGGTTTGAAGGACAGAAGAAGTCAAGATCACTAGCATCTCACCAGGCTACCAGAGTAATGTTTAGCCTGCCAAAGAGAGAAGGAGGGGAATAAGAACAGATTACTATTCTAGAAAAGGCTTCATATATAAAGGTTGATAGAAATGGATTTATTTGTAAATTATTTGTAGGAGCATTTACAAAAGAAATTTGGTATTCATGAAAATCTCATTATTTTGGAAAATGTTTGTATCCTACTTGTGCTCCTGAGTGAGTATAAATTTACACATATGAAGTCTAACTAATGTAAACCTTGATTGATTGCCTTCAAATTATATGATTTGCTTTGAGTAATGCAACTTTATATATGATTTATACTGTCAAGTTTAAGTTTTTTATTTACATTTACAGCATGCGTGTCAGGGTAGGGCCAAAGGTGCATAACTTAAATACTCATTAACCACTTTATTAGCATAAAAGTAAGTCAAAATAACTTCTACTGCTACCTGCCTTTTCTTTTACCATTTAGTAGTCATTATATATCTCCAGTCCATTGTGTGCTCTACCTTTTATGCAGTTTTGAGGTTGGAACTAAATGCAAATGAGCTGTGTTGGGAATGTGCTTTGCATTTTATGGGTGATCAGCATACACATGTGAGCACAAAGAAATTCAACATTTCATAAACTTTTGTAAATCTGCCTTAACGTTTTAGTTTGGTTTGGCTTATGTCAACATTTATGTGCAATTTTACTTTTTTTTTTTACTGAAAAGGACTCTTGTCCACAAAATGCAAGTAGGGACACTGGCAGGATTAGGTATGACAGCAGACTAAAATAGAGAGCCAGAAGATAACACAGGCAGGAGGGCACCCTGGGACATAAAGCATGTGGTCAGTGCAAATAGGTTATCAGTCTAGACATAAATATTAAAACTGTGTTTGAGTTATGAGCAATAATTGTAAGCCTGTTCCATAACTGGAGAGCTGTGCTGGAAATGACTCTGCCCCTTGCATTAGTCTTCAATATTCTAGGTACTAATAAAAAGCCTGAATGTTTTCATCAAAGCAAGCAAGACGGATCATAATAGATCAAAAGTTTGCTTGGGAACTGTGATGCAAGGCCATTCAATGCTTTATATGTCATTAATCATATTTTATAAGCAACACAAAATGTTACTGTGAGCAGTGCGTATATGTGATCAAATTTTCTGGTTTTAGTAAGGACTCAGTAAGGCAGCTGTATTTTGGGCTGACTTGGGCTTGTTTATGCACCTACTAGAATATCTAGAATGCAAGGTGCTACAGTAGTCCAACCTAGTGGTAAAAAAGCATGGGCTAGTTTTTCTGCATCATGTAGTGACATATTTGGTATCTTAGAAATAGTTCCGAAATTAAAAATGCTGTCTTAGCAATATAATTTACTTGAAATTCAAATGAGAGAATGGAGTTAATGATCACACTAAGATCTTTCAAGATGCACATGATGTAACCAAAAGGCCATCTAGAGTTACAACATAATCAGAACACTTACTTCTAGGTGCCTGTGGTCCTAGTAGAAGTGCTTCTGTCTTGTCAGAATTAAGTAGGCAGAAGTTACTCAGCATTCAGTGTCTAATGTCCTTTACACATTTCTCATTCTGCAGCTGGTGTCTGTCATCTGGCTTTGCTGAAATATACAGATATGTGTCATTGGCACTGGAAGCTAATGCCATGTTTATGAATAGTTGTACCCAGCATATATATAGAAAAGAGCATTCAGCATAGAACAAAGCCTTGTGGAACACCAAACTTTAAAGCACAGAGAAGTCACCAAGTACATCTATATACTGTAATCCTTTAACTCCAGTAACATATTCTAGTCTATTTAGAAGAATTCTTAAGAATATGATAATGCTTGTTATCAAAAGTTGCCTCTAGCTTGCTCTTTAGGGACAATTTTAAGTCTGCATCAGGATTTCTGTAAAACTGCTTTGTTATAATGTCCACTGTTAAAAGCACTATATATATATGATGGTGAATGGAATGGAATTGAATTTAATTGAACCTGGAAGATTTTCAATAAAACTGTGTACTGTAGTTGAAGTGATTGTACGTTTGATGCTGTAGCATGATGAAGTGCATATATTATGACTCAGACACATTTTAAATGAAATTGTATGATCTGAGTTTCAGATTGGGAACTGTGACTGTGTTTTCTATAACTTGGACTTTAATCCAAATGTCAGCATTACATTCTGACAGATCCCTAGTGAATCTAGAATGGACACTGAACTAAGTTCTCAATGGGTATTGCAGATTATCAGAATGAAAATAAAACTTTTGACAACCATGTTTGGTTGTCAGCAAACAAGTGGAAAATCAGAATTAAGAAATTTTGCTGTTTCTATAAACAATATGTGCTAGAATGTGTGGTTGGTAGAAACTATTTCCAGGACTGATTTTTTTTTTTTACTAGATTTGGATCACTGCATCACTCATTACATATCTACTTTGCTTCTCACCATCATAATGTAAATAAAGTAAAGAGTGAGAAACAGTGATGTGGTTGGGTTGAGAAACGTGCATTTAAATTTCTTTATAATTTTGTAGGAAAAAAAATTGAAAAAGTAGAAAAATAGCAAGTTTTTCTTCCAGGTGAAGCAAATAAAAAATTACTAGTACTTACCGCAGATGTCCTCTCCAATGATTTTGTGCTTGATCTATTCTCTGTTTAAGTCTGTGAAACAAAGTGCTGTAAAACAGTTTTCAAAATTTTTTTCTGTTTCAGAGTGTTACATAAGGCCGTCACAGTTTAAGCATGAGAGTGGTAGGACTAGGCGTGTAAGGGATAGAAATGTGCCTCCAAATCTGAAAGAAGAGCAGGGGGATGAGATTTACATACCAAATAAGTGTGATGCCTTATTCCAGTCTGAAGAAAACTCTCTCAGGTAAGCTGTACTTTAAGAAGTGAAACACTGTTCATGCAAAAGAACAAATCAGCTTAACAATATTTGGATTTAGACATTTCTGTAAAGTAATTTCCTTCATTCTACTTTGCTCATATTTCCCAATGACAAATATTAGTGAGATTCTCCACATGAAGCAGTGAATGGTCATAAATAGTCAGTCACAATGCCCCTGCTATCTATCAGTTAATTACAAATTCACAACTTTGTGTGTGTGTGTACCTGTGTGTGATATAACACACACACACACACACACACACACACACACTTTATTCTGCATGAGCATCATCCAACCCAGAACAGACCATCTGTGCTCTGCACCACCTGTCTGCTACCTCAAGGTCTGTACTGCAGCATCCAGTATTACACGTTTTTATTAACTAAACGATCCATCTGAGTGCTCTGCACATCAAAGAATTTTTTATTAATTTCAAGGTCATTAATTGATGTCACAAAATATAGTTCCTTTATAACTTTAATTTCATACCTTTAATCAGAAGGAGGTGATAGCAATGCATAAATTATTCATTTTCATATTAGTCATCATATATTATCAGAAAGGGGCATGATCATAAAGGAGAGTGAATACAGGTCTAGTCAAGCTCTGGCATGGTCCGATCAGCACAAACCCCCCAGCACTCATATGAACAGGTAAGACTCAAACAGAAAACAGAACGCTAGATTCATTTGAAATCCCGAACCTTGTATGAGTTGAGCTTTGTTCTAATTTTGCCACCTTTGGAGCTGACTTCTCTTGAAAAGTCTAAATATAGATGGAAGTTTTAAAAATTCAGGTGTCTAGTGAAATAGTACAAAGCCAATATATGGCAAGAAAAGTTTCAACTACATAGAGCATTGCATTAATATACACTTACTCATCACAGCCTTATCCAGTCAAATGTGGTAAGCTCTCTGTTCGTCAACTGAAACTGTCGTTGGCCTGATTGTGATGAAGTCTTCAAAGAGTATCCTGTTTTCCTGAAATGAGTCTTCAGCAGATTTTGAAGTAGCCTATTTCAGTCAATAAATATAATTATATTGTGCAAACTCAAAAGGCCCATGCAATCACATACTTACATTAATATATGCCAGTGTCCTTGTTTGTAGCATGTTTTATCCTGTTGACACTGAAGGAGAAATATTATAATGACTTCCAATCCTACCACCTTCCTCCCATTCCTTGTTGTTTCTTTGTTCAATGAAAACAACGTTTGAGTTGCTGTCACTTGAAACACTGATATGTAAGGTGCACACCCATAAAATTGCTCTCAGGTGGCTTATTGACATCACACTGGAGAACATACAAATTTTACTGCAAAATACTAATCAAAATACCAATGGTCTGACCAAACCCCACCAGGGATTTAGCTTGAATATCATCATGTGTTCCTAGGAAGTGGTTTTTTGACTTATAGGACCAGCTTCAATTAGGCAATTAGGTTTTTATCCTCAGATCCCTCATCTGTCTGGGTATATCACTTAAGAAAATAATTTTCAATCCTGTTCTGCAGTGTGAATAACAGCTGTCTAAGTCTGCTGAGCTGGTCAAGCTTACTGAACCATATAGTCACCAAGGAAATGAAGTACTCTCATTTACAGTACACACAATTAGATGTCAGAGCTGTATGTCATCATCAAAGGGGAAAAGTTTACAGAAAGGTGATGTGTTGCTCAGCACAAATATTAGCTAAGCTGTGGAATGGATAGTCTATATAAGAACTTTCTGATTTAGAGTGCTTTTATCCTCAGTGCAGCAATAGCAGTCATAGGTTCCTTACATCTTCAACACAGCCTAGAAGGTATCAAATAAATTCCATTAAAGGTTTTAAATTGAATGGATTTAGAGTTAAGTCCTCTGGAGAAATTTTCAACATCTAATAGTCTCGCTCTGTGATCAATACTCCACGATTTGCTTCCCACACCACTCTAGAAGATGAAGCATTTTTATCTGTAAGGCTAAACAGCATTATATAATAATATGAGTGCTTTTCCAGGGACATCAAATATCATTTGTGTTTGGGGGAGGGAGGTGAAGCCGGATGGATTGATTAGTAAGGGCCCAAGCTTCTAATATCGCTAAAATTGCTGCTTTGTTAAATTACACTACACTCTTTCTGATTACTGAAGACCTTAAATTTATTTCCATCATAAAGATTTTCATGAATGGCAATTCCTTGGTCAAACCATGATGTCCAACAAAAAGGCACACAATAGACAATTTCAATTGGAACTTTTAAGATGGGGTTAAATCAGGCAAATGAAAACATTTAAAAGTTTTTAAGGGCTTATTTTTGTATGGTTTCCAAAAAAAGGTACAATGATGTTTGTGTAATTGCACGTCATGAAACAACAGTATTTGTTTGTGACAGTGCTTAATGGTTCCAACATGAATGGGTAAAGTAAAGGACTGAGGGAGCATTTTTAAATTTGGTTCGTTACTGCTCTTAGTGAGGAATAGTGACAGTCTAAATGTACAAAAACAAAAAGGTATTGACACTTTATGGATTTTCATCTTTCATCTGTTTCAGAGTAGTTGTCCTTCTTTTTAAAGGAAGATAACTAATTGGCTTATAAAACTTCTGACAACAGCTTTTAAATCTAACTCCTACCAAAAATTTATGTTTAAGATTCTTTGAAATTGACATCTGAGAGAAACTGCCATCTTGCCTTTTCCTAGATGAAGCACCCGTAATTGGAGCATAGTATGGTAATCATTTTACCAGTATCACAGGTGCTTAGAGATGATATCATTAACATGGATACAAGAAAAAAAATCTATATTTGACATATAATTATAGATGGAGACAGAGGAAGTACAGATGGTAAATGTCAACCAAATCTCAGACTTATGTCAAATATAGTTTATAGTATGTTATAGTATATTATAGTATATAGTATAGACATAATGAATAGAAGCCCTGAATATCAGAAACATAAAACTATAAATGTGACTATAAAAACTGTATCATATTTTTTTTCAGATTTTATTAGGTGTAGCATTTTCTTAATATTCCAGCTAATTTACTAACATTTGCTTGCATACAACAGGGCATAAGAAGAGAAAATGCTACCATCATAAGACACTAGTTCCTGTTTGAGCAAAACTGTAGTGGAAAATATTTAACACCAGGGGGCGCCTAAGAAACTGCATTCCCTGAAAAAAAGAACAACCTAATTCTCACATATTGCGTCCCATAGCTTTTAGAGGTGGCAATCAGGCAAACTTGATAAGCAGTGAAAAAACAAAAGGGAGAACAAAGTATTCTTTTTCCCTTTATAATCTGGACTGACTGCTGTTGACATACCACAGACCAATATCCACCCAAAATGGCATGTAATCTTCTATTTAAATATGTTTCATATGATTAATTCTGTTAAAATAGAATTAGGATTTCCCCCATTCTCCCATTATTTTGGGAGAAGACTCTTTATCTTCTTGCATCAAACATGGTATTAATCCCTACAAAGGCAATAATGCGGCACGTCATGAAGTTTAGAGTCTTTAAGCTATTTAATGATGTGAGTCTGGTTTACATTCATCCTTTTAACTCTATACCTCTTCTTAAACGACCCATTGACTTCAGAAATAGGAACCCATTTACTTTTGTTACCTTGTTACCACAGTGCAAAAATATTGCTAAAATGTGCCCCTTGACTGCTAAAGTTTTTGGATTGTGTGTGTGTGTCTATATGTATATATATATATATATATATATATATATATATATATATATATATATGTATATATACTCTTTTTCCATTTGTGATTATATACATAGATAACATGACATTTTGTCTTGAAATTATATGTACTAGAATTAGTTTATACTGTATATAAGTGTATGTAACCTCATCATATATTTCTTTATCAATATTCTTGTCAAATCCGTGTCAGCAAAATGATTTGTTGTTGCTTGTATATCTATTCCTTATTGGAAAATCAATAGGTTTTATTAAATTATTAAAATAGAGTTTATTATTTATTAACTTTTTTATTTAAATACCTACCACCAGACTACATGTACTCATATATGAAGACAAGTATAATCAAATCAATAAGACTTGGACTTTTCATGTATGCTGAATGGCATGTAGAGTGTCGAAATTCTATTATAACTAGGATAAAGAAATAAAAATAAATCACCTCTAAATATTTCTGTGTGTAATGATGACCGAAGAAATGCTTTACAAACTAATAAGACACTAGTCTTGCGATGCTCTAACGATGTGTCTTTATTTAGAGTAAAACAGAGCTTGTTAATTTCACAGCCTCTGCTTCCATGACAAATTTTGCTTGCTATCTCTGAGCTACTGGGGCAATGTGTCAAGCTAGTGATTCCTTAGCCACACACTGTAAATAGATGTAAATTAAATTGATGGATATCTAAAATTCATACGCAGGGACAGACAGACAGCTTTAATATGAGTATGGAGAGAATGTGTCAGCACTCTTACTTGGTTCGGATTGGATAAATTAAGGGGCGTTCTTCTCAACTGATAAGGCTATTACTGTTCTGTAAGCTGCAACACCCTGCAATTCATAAAATAGTGGGACCCATTTAACTGACCAAATCTTGTAGTGGAAGAGAAACATGGTTTTACCATATGTAAACATGGTTTTCCCATGTGTAAGATACTTGTATTTAAGCTGGGGCTTATAATAAGCTCCTTGTAAAATCAGCAACAACAAATCTTTATTCTTCATGAAAATGTACATGGACACACCCTGGCCACGCAACCACAAGCATTTCACTAAGAAAAAAGACAATTATTCACCTTATTTAGCTAGATCAGTAAATACTTTAACACATAATCCTGTTTTAAAGAATCTTGTTTATTTCAATGAACCTAGAAATTATGGGTTACTACTTAGAAGTTTGGGGTTTAAGCACTGGCAAGCTTCTCCTGTTGGGCTCTTGAGAAGAGCCCTGAACCCTCTTTAATCCTGTGTTGTGGTATTATGGCTGATCCTGTGCTCTGACCACAGCGTCCTAGCAAGCTGTAATATGCAATGAAAAGAAAATTGCTGTAATGTATACAGTATGTGACAAATAAAGGCTTCTTTTTTCTACTGTCACCTGGCTCTCGTCTGCTAAAAAAAAAAAAGGTATTTTAAAATTATTCATTCACTATATGTCTGCACACATGGTGTTGAAATACTGCATTGTGGTATACAGTATAGTCTAAGGAGAGCACACTGGCTACGTCTCAAACTACAGTTTATGATACTAAGTTGCCTGTCAACACAGTAGGCCAATTACTATACTGAACATTGTTTTCAAAAATACTATAGAGTTATTACAGTGCCAAACATATCCATGTGTGATTTCATTCACGTTTGTGAAATAGGATTGCACAGCAAAAACAATTCAGATACTTGTATAGTGATATCTCTCCATACACAATATTGTGTCTCAAGTATGGAACTATAGAACACAAGTTTAGCAAATTTTAAAACTGTACCTGTGGTTCTCTCAAAGAACTGTAACATTTATGTAAATAAAAAGGCAACTAGGTCTATATAATATAATTATCAATTATATTATATAAAATTATATACAATTATCACTAGATAATTGGCAGCTATTTATTAGAACTATGTGCTGCAGGTTGTCATAGCACATTGTTGTACTCAAGGAACAAGCTACATACAGGCCATATAGTATGACATCATGATCATAAATGCTGCTTTATAAGTTTTTCCTTACATGTATGTACATTCTCTATATGGAGGCACTGTCTTATTATTAACTACCTGCCTGTAAGCTTTCCTCCTGTTGTTTTCAACTATCCTGTGATGTTCTGAGGGCAGTGGTTCAAATAAATGTGCACACAAATTAGCTTTGTGTGTCTCAGAGGAAGTGTGTTACTTCCCGGATGGTAGGTGGTCTGTGATAAAGGCAGGAAAGCTAGAAGGTAGGAATTAGCATAGCAATGAGTAAAGCTCACAGTAAAGAGTTTCAAAAACAAACAAAGTAAAATGTATTGATTGAGTCCCCTTTGGATGACAATGATGTGTATTCATAGATAATCACTATCCAGAATATGAGAATAGGTGTTGCATAGCACAAAACTTATACATGTGAATATTTTTAATAACTTCATAGAACAAAAGGAAGCTGTTATTGGGTCCATATTACTTTCTCTCATACTTTTATCTTAAGATATATACAAGCTGAGACTGTTACTATTACTACTATTACTATTATTATTATTCATTCATCTTCAGTAAATGCCAGATGTGGTTGCAGTGGATCTGGAGCCTACCCTGGGAAAGCCATTGCAAGGCACCATGCACACATACATTCACACCTAGGTGCAATTTAGAGTCACCAATTCACTTACCAGTATGTTTTCAGGAGGTGTGAGACCAGAGAATCCCCAGAAAAACCCACAAGGACACAGGAAGAACATATACACAGCTCACTGTGACCTGAGCTTATGACTGAACTAGGGACTCTGAAGCTGTGAGGCAGCAATGCTAACTGCACCACCACCATCATTTTTATTCTTATTCTTATTATTGGTGTTGTTGTTGTTGTTATAAATAGCAGTGGTAATAGTAATACACATGGTGGTGGTAGTAATCTATATTAGAAAGCTTATTATGATTATTACAATGGCTATGATTACTAATATTATTCGTTTATTAATCTCACCATACACACGATTGCCTTTCGTGGCTGTGAAGAACATAGCATTGTCCTGTTCAATAAATCATTTGCCTGTTTATTTTCTTCATGCACTTTTGCACCTGCAGTGTTATTTTTCAGTGATCCAAATTGTCTTTAATTAATTTCATTACAGGCTATGGTGGGACATGTCTGTGGGGTTGTTTCTCAGAAGACATGGCTAGTCACAGGGTGAATCCAAAATAAGTCTCTTCACCCTCTATATGGACACTAAAAAGGATATAATATAGTGGCCTGTATAATGCATGTCTAAATGAGAATCACTTCAAATTTCCAGCCAAGTGAAGTGGACAGCAGCAAAATACAGAAAACTAATGTATTATCTATGTATGAGTTTCTATTTAACTTCCAAATCTGTAGCACTGGAACTCACAACTATAGACTGAAACAAGACGAAGATCATGGTGTGTTATTTTCCATTCCTGATAAGTAATGATTTAAAGCAAGGGTGTTGGAGTAACTTGGGAACAGGGATGGTGGAAACATTGTTGTCATTAGAGTGTTGTGGATAGAAACATTTTGGTAGTTATGAATTACAATGAATTTGTGTGTTTTACTTAGGTTATATTTCCTTTCTTTTTTGTGTGGTTTACCACCAGAAATGGTGGCTAGTTCATTAAATATCTAGTTGATCCCACTGAGCGATTGGAGATTTTTGCTCTGTTTATCTGATGCTTTACATCCTCTTCTGGCTGTTAGGCCAGTGGGGAGCAGGAATCAGATGCGACTCAATTTTGTAACTTCATAAATTTTAATGCTTTTTACTGAAGTCCTTGATTTAGTACAAACTGTAGGATTGCTGTAAAATTTAGTCACTTAGCAGACAAAATGCATTTGGATAGGTAGAATTCGAACCAGATTACTTTTTCCATTTCCTGCCACCTCCCCCCAAAAATTCAAGTATAGGTTTATTTATTCATCTTCAGTTACCATGGTATCTGTGGTGGACCATAATCCATGGCAAGACACCATGCACACAAACATTCACAAGTTCACTTCAGCATGTTTTTGGAAGTAGCAGGGAACCAGTGAACCCGGAATAAACCCACACAGACAACATGGAACACAGACAGTAGACCTGAGCTCAGAACTGAACCAAATACCGTGGAGCTCTGAGGCAGCAACACTACTCACTGCACCACTCTATTAGGACACTAGATTGCATGTAGTTGCGAATGTGTGTGTATGGTGTCCTGTAATTGTCTAGCAACCCATCTACAATTCCAGCCTCATGCCCAGTGTACTCATGATAGACCTGGGTTACTGAAGTTGAAAGAATGAATGAAGAAATGAATTTGATCCAATAGAAAAAAACGGCTGTTTGTCAGTAACTATTCGGACCAGTGCATCTCTGTGTAAACGGGACAGCATCAAGTGAAATTAAATGTTAAATGTGTAAAGATGGCTTAGATATTTAATGTAATACTACCACTATATCACACTTGAAGTTATGGGGGAGATAAACTTATAAGCTGATGTAATGCTTATTCCCAATAGAATACTTACTCAGTTTCCCTTTTCTTTGTTTGCATTTGATCTTGTCAGAGTGAGTATGACGTTTAGGCATCACGTCACTTATTGTTGTATTGCCTATAGTTCTGATGATAAGTCTACATCACAGTGTTTGAAGTTAATTTAAGCAAGCAACAATAAAAATGTAAACAATAAAGGTGGGGACGGGTGACAGTAGGCTACCTTTATAAAAGGCTAAAACATCACATTATAGCCTGATTCTTATAAGGCACGATTTATAGGAAATGTCAGGTGTTCAGAAAAGGTTTTAAGCGTTCAAACTGAGACTTATCTTTTTGTTCAAATCCGTTTAACGCAGAATGGGTGGAATGGTTAGGTTTTATTTCTAATTCAGGATTTTCTAGGAAACGGCGCGAGGGGCGTTTGGCTCGTCGGTTGATTGACGTCGCTGTCACCTGTGCTGGACGGGGCGGGGCCAGAGCGCGAGCGTTTCCATTGGCGCGGTGAAATTTCTCTTCTCACGCGCGCACACACGTACACGCACACTCAGTCACTCACTCAGCACACAGTGCAAAGCGAAACGACACCGGAGCCGATTCTTCTGTGCGAAACTGTCGGGTCGTGCAGAGTGAAATGGGATCTCGCGTCTCACAACTTTCCCACTAAGAGGAATTCCAGACGGATTAATGGCATGGCTGTCGACGGTAAATCGTTTTATTTATTCTAAACAGATGGTCATGTTTTTGTTGGGCCAAATGGTTGGCACTTTCGACCAGACGGGGTAAATAAATGTTAATAATGTAGGTGTGAAACTTTTTGTACAAATTGTAATGTTAGCCTTTAGTTTGTTGTGGAAGAAATGCTAACTGTGATAAAACTCGTCTTTTAGGTAAAGCTCAGATATCCTCACCCATTTAATGATGTTCCACTTCACATAAGCGTTAATTTATTTTAAATACCCCCTGGCTTTGTGTTGTTAATTAGTATTGATACATGAATATTTATTATCCAAAATGTTTCGCACCAACTCGAAGAAGCTTTGACTTTGTTAAAGTAATTCTATAAATAAGCTACTTCCTTCCTTCTCAGGTGTGTTTTACTGTTTCCATTTGTTCACTGTTATTGTTTGAGTTGTTGCTAATTCAGTGAATTCTTTATTCTGTGCAGTTCTGGTTATGGGAAAGGTGTCTTGTCATTAACAGTGGTTTACTCAGCGCTTATAGGAATTGTTTTGCAGATTACAAGGGAGTAATAAGCCGCAGTACTGGTCTGTCATTACAGCTATTCTCTCTTCCTGGTCTGAACTTGTCATACCTGAAAGCACCAATCATTTATCCACACACACACACACACACACACACACATTTACATTTGGCACATGCTTTTGTTGAGAGACTTAACAATACAACAACAATACAAAGCACCTTGAGAATGTGGCAAGACTAGAGACCAATGCTGGTTTGTAGGAGTGTTTGACTGGGCAATAACAAAAAGCACCATTTCTGACCTAAGTCCCTAAACAAAAATCCTACTACTACAATAGTCATAGCACCAGGATGTACGTTCTGCAATGTATGTGCAGAATAACAAAGCATTATCCTAGATATTACAAACACGCTATCTATCACTGACCCAAACTCCTATCTACAAACACACCTACATCACCTACTACCCACTCACCCATGCACCCATTCATACAAACGCATCCGAAAAAACCTACCACCCACCCATGTGACCAACACACTCAATACTACCACCCACACATCCATCCATACACACACAATCTACCACCAGTCCACACACACACTCACACACAGAGAGAGACAGAGAGAGATAAACAAGCATATAAACCCAGACACATGGAAAACTTCAGCTTTTGATCATTGGTGCTATTAACAGCAGATCCATTTACCTAAGGGGCTCGACGCTGCTTTAATAGTGACTTGCAAATTCATTCTGGCATTCGTCTGCATCAGTAATTAAGCGTAGTTCTGGAGGGGCTGGCTGCAGACCTGTCTCAGCCTTTCCCTTCTAGCTCATTACTCTACACAGATGTTGCATTTCACTCGTCCTCTGAAGTTCAAAGCCCCTCACACTATTGCCAGTACTGGTTTGCATAGTCCGTGTGATGCATACAGACTGCATGATGAACTTGCACCAGCTGACCTGAGAGAGTATATCAGATATAAAAAAAAAAAAAAAGTCTGGGCTACTTCTTTTATTATGGATTTTATTTATAAATTTTTTTACCTTGCAATAATTTTAGATTTTAATGAGAAATAAATGAGATTCATGGGGCAGTCGCTCACCTTGAATCACCCTTCCGAAACAATGCCGATACTTTATAGCATTATATATTCTTTTAATGCATTTCCATTTTAGTGTTTCTTCGCAGTGTCGTGACATTATCACTTCCAAATCTGAACGAAGTATTTTATTTCCAAAGTAAACGCAAGGGTTGAAGAATGACAATGTCTTCTCATGTGGGAAACTTGAAGCTTAAACTAAGCAAGATGTTTAAATCTTAGCAATTTTTTTAATCTCGTAACTTATATTGGTAGAGCTTGTTTCTGCTGGTTGCTGGGAGAGACTGGATTTACAAAACATATATACTGCCTAATAAGCCATGACTTGATTTAACCTCCTTATCTCAAACTCCCCACATATATCCCATCCCTCCTATACCGACTTCAGAAACTCTGTAATGAAAGCCACTTTGTTAGTGTGTGACTATCCCAAAGAGGATCATGTTTACTTCACGTAGACCATGGTCAGATGAACAGACTTGATGAGAACTGCCTTTGTAGGTCTGTGGGGGTGGGGGGGCAAGGGCAAGAGACGCAAGCAAGATTTCATCACATCTATTTCCCCACCTTCTGTCTCACACACACATGCACAAACCTCTTACATTATCACGGTTGACTGGTTGTCCTCGGTTCAGCTATGACAACATTGTCAATTAGAGGAGTGAGATTTTAATGAGCATGTGCACACAGACTGAACACTTGTCTGTAAACACACTGGCCACTTGCCCTTCACTGAGAAAACATACTGAGACTGCCTCCTGAATCATTAATGCAGCTGTGGTGCTGGAATATGCATGGCGAGGAAACCAGGGTGTGCGCACACACTCACATGCCAGTGATCAGAGGGCCAGTGAAGCTCTGGATGCAAGACTAATATCATATCTGGCAGCCGACATAAGCTTTGCTGCTACGGGTTGGCCAACATCTGACGCAGGAGTCAACTTGAGAGAGAGCCTTTGTCCAGTGTTGCAAATCATGTCACCTTTCAACGTCTGTAGGTGGATGCGATGAAACGAGAAGTGGTTATAACAGCGGTACAAAGAAACAGTACATGATTTAGATCCACAGCGCTCTGTGGCAGTCTCTTGAGTTGAATGACCAATCATGCAAATGTGCTGCTGCCAAATTGGTGGTGTAGTTTTCCATGTCTGTTTGGCTTCAGAGTGGTGTTTATTCCAGTTCATGTGGGATGTGAAAAAAAAAATCTGCTGATTGTGTAAATGTGAGTTAGTATGAGACCTCTGTTGTGAAAAATCCATATGGTATTAATTACACTAACCCATAATCAAGAAAACCAGTGCAGTTTACAGCCTTACTATATTCTGCATGTGAAAGCATAGTGCTTCGTTTAATTAAGCATGAATCATCTATAACATTAATGAAGAATTCACACTGTTTGGATTTCTGTCTGCCAAGTTTTTTTTGCTTTGCCTGGAGGCAAAACAGGACAGCCGAGGAAAAGAGTCCCTTCTCAAAGTGTCAAGCTCTCATATTCTCTCTTGTTCCATAGCTGCCTCCAGCTTTAGTTTCTGTCGTCCTGCAGTAGAGTACAAGGCACTTCCAGACGACTTTAAGCACCAGCTGAGCCGCTGCACCGGTGGAAATCTTACCTGGCATGAGTGTCGTGGGAACAAAACAGCAGGCGGTCGTACCGTCAAACTTCTACAGCAGCCAGGAACCGAAGCCTTGCAGGTAACTACACAAAACTGCTATAAACATCTTAATGGGAAAGTAAGGTTTAGTGAAGTGCTGAAGTTACAACCAACTCCAGATTTCATCTTGTTTTTCCTGAGAGAGGCAACAAGGCAACTGGTAAGTAGCCTGAGTTAACCCTTAAACTTCAACCGCTACATGACTAAATATCTTTTACTAGCCAATGAATAATTCATAGTAATTAATGAATAATGTTTCAATTACATTTTCTTTGCACAGCACTTTTAATAACAAACCAGCAATCCAAGACATTTAACGAAGCAAAACCTTTTTTTTTTTTTCATGAGTTTTTTAATCTCTTCACTTATATTTTTCAAAGTGCCAACTATTCAGGCAGCTGTTTTGTGTTAAGTGCTAAGTGCTTTATTTTTGTGATGATCCCCCCCCCCCTCCCTCCCCCATTTCATTTCAGGTTTTTTTTTCTGACTGTTTTTCAGACAAAATCATTAGCCATGGTTTATTGTAGGCTGGAGACATTTCAGAGACTCAATGTTTTTTGTGTATAGTGTCTTAAGTGTAACAAATTCCTCATTCTGCAGACATGTCTTAGTGTTTCAATGAAAGCAATAATTCCCAAAACATTTTTCTCTCAAATCTAAAAGTGTTTGTATTCCTTTGAAATAGTTGCATGATTGTCCTTAGAAAGCTTTGGGAAGAAAATTACACTACTTAATGTTAGAAATATTGGCACAGTTCATAATGTTGTTTAAAATCTTACTCTAAACCTTAAATATTAACAATCATCCCAAAAACATTAAGGATGCACCAGCATATTGTTTTAAAATGGTTATGAGTGTGCAATGACCGCTATATTAAAACCAGTAGAATTTCTTTAAGCATGACCATTTGTTTGGATGTATTTTAGCAAATGAAATACATAATTCTCATGACAATAAGTAGTTATAGGAAATAGTCTGAGTGGCGTTTAAAATATTGTGTGTAATGTATGTATGTTTGGTTGGCTATTTCCAATTTTCTTAAAGGGTGCCAATAATTCAGCAGTTGCACCACATCAAATTCATAGCATCAAAATGCAAAGAACAGAAATCCATAAGCTGATGGGACTAAAGAAACTAGAAATTATTGTTTGTTATTGTTTACTCCAAAAAGGGATATGAACCCCATCATATACCGGTTTATGAAGAAGTTAGAACCTTTCTGTATATTCTACAATTTAATATGAACAACATAATGCCAGTAGCTTTATGATATGGGAAAGATATGGGCTCATAATCCTCAGGCATGATACTCTAGAAATCATACTGCTATTTGATGGCATTATGAATAGTCTCTGAGAATACAGTAGCTTCAATACATTGCATTTTTCAACCTTCTGCTTCATTAAAAAGAACTGCAGCAGAAACAGTATGATGGTGTGACGGCGATAATGAGGACCTTACAGCTGTGAGAAATCACTGATCATTTCTAAGCGCCCTGTCGGTTACCGCTGTAACGCTTTCATACTGCTGCTTCGTGTCTTTAAACCGGCATTCTCTTTATGCCTCAAGTCTACACGTTACCCATTAAACTGTGCTACAAGAGAGCAGGAGTTATTGCACACTCATCCTTCACTACGTTTTGCATTACTACAATGGACGATAGCTTGCACGCATTTTCTCATATTTTCTGACATGCACTTAACAAAAACATGGCTATGAATAATCTAAAGGTCAAAGGGTTAAAAGAATGAGGGAAACGTAGTCATTCACCTCCTTTGTTTCTGTCTGTCTTTTTACTCCCATTTCTTCCTCTCTTACTCATCCCCCCCATGTTCTCTATTCAGCCATCCATCCAAATCAAGACTTTATTTGCAGAAAATGGGAAAGATGCAGTTGAGCTGGGAGGCAGAGCAGAGCAAAGGCTCTTGTTCCAGAATGGCTTTAAATAGACTGTAAAGTCTTTTAGCTCTTGAACACTGGAAATGGATGATTGAACACTACAGGCAGATATGTGAACCTTAGTGTTTGTGCTGAACTCTAGCTGAGCCTTTACATTGTCATATTGACAAAGCAACCTCCTGTGCCCCCCTTCCATGCCCCCAGAGGTTACGTCCAGACCCTGTCAATAGCACAGACTTGCCTTCTTTATAGATTTCATTCTGTATTTGGGCTGATTAACTGTTCCAACTAAACTAATATTGCTAAGAAGTCGAAATGGGCTTAACTGACTTTATCCTTGAGTGATTATTAGTGGCAAGTAACCTGAGTTAACCCCTTACACTCCCAGCCCTGCATAACTACATAGGCTTTGTAAGTGTGTGTGTGTGTGTGTGTGTGTATGTATGTATGTATGTGTATATATATATATATATATATCACTTTATTTTCTGAAGTGCCATCTATTGCTGGAGCTGTTTTGTGTTAAGCATAAACACTGCCATGTGACCAGTCTTGATCACGAGGAAATGCACACCTGCCCAATATAGAAAATATTACCCTTTTAAACAATAGTATTTTGTTTTGAAGTTACTACTACTAAATAATAATATAATGATTTTAATTACTTAAATGATCTATTCGGGAGTCAGGAGACAACAACATAATATTTAGGCCTGACAATTGTAGATGGATGATTGGAAGAACCTTATTGATCCCCTAAGTGGAAATTTGGGCACCACAGTGGCTAAAAGTAACAGCACAATAAATACACAAAATAAGTGCACATATTTTAACATATAACACACATTATAACATTCACACAGTGCAAAGGCATTAGTGCACAAACAAGACAAATTGCAGGAACACATCACAAAACCAATAAAACATTCACATTTTCATTTTGGGAATCTGGGACCAGAACAATAGTGTAAGGATAAATGAGGGAAGAAAATTGACAGAAAAACAACATAAAACTTAAAGGCTCTCTCGTGATTGGAGAGAGAAGGAGAGAGAGAGAGCCTACAAGGCCTGCTGTCTCCTTTTCTTCTGTCAGATCTGAAATGTCTGTGAACATGCTTGCAGTCCCTTCTCTCTCCATCCCATTTCCTACACCACATGATTTAACTCTTTCATTAGCCATCCAATTAACAAGATTTAACAACCAATGCTAGACATTTAAACTACAGAAAAGACTGGTGGTAAATTATATATGTAACCTAGTTTTAAAAGATATAGATTAATCACTATACAGTGGGGTGCAAAAGTCTGAGACCACATTGAAAATCAGGTTGTTTTTTTCCTATTTAAAATTGGAAATAAAACAGAAGGGTTTAGACTTTTATTTAAACAAAGAATCTTATTTAAAAAAAATATTTTATTTAGAAAAAAGAAGAGCTCAGATTTTCCTCATGCCTAATCTTTTTTTTTTTTTTTAGAAGCATGTGTTGAGACAACACGGACTCTATCTAAATGGATCATAAGGTTTTGCACAAACTTGTGGCATCCACGCCAGCTCGAGTGCACAGTGTCATTAATAAAGCAAAAAGCGGACATAGAAAATACTAAGAAATACTGAAATTTATGTACATATGTCAAAAATTGTTGTCAGTGATATAATTTGTAATGAAAATTGTTAAATGCAAAAGGAATACAAAACAGAAGCATTTTTCACTAGTGGTCTCAGACTTTTAGACCCACTGTATATATTGTTTGGAATAGTGTTCAATAAAGTAACAGAGAATAGATGTCTATGATTAAAGTAGAATTTGTGTTTTTAGTGAAATGTCCATTTCTGGTCTAAAAGAAAGCTTTTCTGGGTTATCTCTTATCAGTCAGCAGACACTTTCAAATCTGAGGGAGTTAATGTATGTTCTTAAAATGCATTATGACCTTATTGTGACATCTTGTTTTTTTGTTAGGATATTTATAATAATAATATTAATAATAATAAAAATAATAATATAAAATATTCCTTCTTACTTATTTCGTGAGGAAATCCTATTTTGATCCATAACGCACATGCTAAACAGCGTTGTTCTATATCAAATTAAGTGAACACAGAGTACAGTTTAGATTATGGACACAAGCAACAGCTAACTGTTGGGTACTGTACTGGTAAAAAAAAAATAAAAAATTATGTACCATCCACTACTGAAACCGTTCACTTCTCCGCCATGTTGACAGGTCATCCTAACTCGTAGCCTTTAGTACTTCGTTATTTCTTTTTTTTTCTTGCTTTGTTTAACAGCTCTAGCTGTTGTAGGTATAACGTTAAGTGTAACAAGAAATTTTGGCTGCCCTTTCTCTGCTATTCTTGTGTGACTGTCTTGCTAGCTTTAGCCTTGTCGAAGGCTCCAGTAATGTGCAATGAGTGACTGGGCAGAGTTTGGGCAGGTAGGTAGGCTGACGGGCAGGTAGGCCATCCAATCATTTTATTCAGACCAAATGAAATGATTGGGCAGGCTTTTACAGCCCTGCAGCAATCACAAATGTTGTTTTTTTTTTGTTTGTTTTTTTTATTATCAGAGCGGGCAGCACTGGTGGTGCAGTGGTTAGCACTGTCGCCTCACAGCAAGAAGGTCCTGGGTTCGAGCCCCGGGTCACCCAGGGTGCCT
>JAQQZR010000039.1:12257364-12276525 GCA_030068235.1 Notoglanidium macrostoma | reverse complement strand
AACACAGACATGAGGGCCCCCTGGGACATAAAGCGGCCAGCCACTCCACCGTCAACAAACCTGAGTGAACGTGCGAGAGTGAGGGGCGACAGCATACGAACATCCCAGTTTACCAAAACATTCTATGCCTGAGAACCCACTAGATCTGCTCCTTTACCTAGTAGAAGGCTATTAACAAAAGGTTTGGCTAAACAAATATGTTTTCAGCCTAGATTTAAACATTGAGACTGTGTCTGAGTCCCCAACACTAATTGGAAGGCTGTTCCATAACTGAGGGGCTTTGTAAGAGAAAGATCTGCCCCCTGCCGTAGCCTTCACTATTCGAGGTATCAACAAATTGCCTGCACCTTTTGATCCAAGTAGGCGTGGGGGGTCATAAAGGACCAGAAGTCTGGTCAGGTACTGAGGTGTGAAATATAATCTTATCTATATAATCTCTTCATAATCTGTGCGAAATTTGATTGGAAGCCAATGCAGTGTAGATAAGATGCTTCTAGGGGTGATGTGCTCATATTTTCTTGTTCTATTAAGGACTCTCGCTGCTGCCTTCTGGACTAACTGGAGCTTGTTTATGCACCTACAGGAACATCCAGACAGTAAAACATTACAATAATCTAACCTAGCGGTAACAAAAGCATGAACTAGTTTTTCTGCATCATACAGTGACATCATATTTCTAATTTTAGTGATATTTCTAACATGGAAGAAGGAAAGAAGGCTGCCCTAGTGATATTATTTACATATCATATACATTAGAGCTTGACACAAACTTAATATTGTTACATTTTCAGAAAATGTAAGATTTTTGAAGCCAGATTTGAGTATATTTTCCATATCATGAGGCAGATGTGGTACAATAAATTAAATAGAAACAGAAAACATGGGGGCTGATTTGATCATTTAGCTGGTACAGGTGCATCTTGTAGAGACTCTGGAAAGAAAAAAACCCATCACATTACATGCAGAAACAGCGCCCACTTGTATCAAAATGCTTTTGTTAAAACCATTCAGGAGTCCTATATTGGTTATGTATTACATGATAATGTTACTCCCAGTTGACTTTATGAAAATATTTTAAATCCTTTTATGTCATTTACAGCTTTGCTTAAAGAATTATAGTATTATACTTGACACTAAACTGACTCAACCTGGGAGTATTTACTCAAAGCTACATCACAGTGATAGAAATAAAGGAACTTTGAAAAAAAACCAAAAACATTTTATTCAGTATCTTTAGATGTTCAGACAGAGAATAGCTGTGGGTCTGTAAAGCTTTTAGTAATGCTGCCAAAGCACCAGAGCTGTCTGCTGCACTCCCTAGGGCCAAGACTGAAGACTGCAACAGTGTCATGGATCTGTACGCCTTTCTTTTTATATAGCAAGCTCTGCAGTGTGCTCCTCATTTTGAAATACTATAGACTTTATGATTTGCTTTCCTTTTTAATTATCTCTAAAATTGCACCTTTTTTTGCCTTCCTTCAGGTTAAATTCTGTTTCTCCCTCATTTCATTTTCTCTCTCTCTCTCTCTCAAACCCAGGGCAGTCCTGGCCACAGGCAGACACTAAGAGTGTTAGAGCACTCCACTGGTCCAAAATTCATAAGTAGGTCTGTATTAATATGCTTTTTCCATTTTATTTAATTGTACCATTTATATAATGGCTTATCATTTTGCCTTTCATTATATGTTAGCATTTGAATATTTTTCTGTTTATATAAAGACAGTGCATGCTGTATGCAGTGTGTTTGAATGTAAATTGGTGTTAACAAAACTTCCAAAGTAGCTTAATACCCCTTTGGCAGAGTTTGCCAGTGTGAGATTAAAAAGCAATCTCTGCAGTACAAAATGCTAATTATAGCTACATTTAATTGTGCTGCAGTTGTCCTTATTTTTTGCTGGAAATGGAAAAAATGAGTTATGAGTTATAAATGTACACATATAATGTGGACACACACAATAGGTGTGTCTAATAAAGTGGCCACTTAGTAGACACAGTGTTTAAAAATCTCACCATTGCCAAATCATCTGATACACTCATACCAGCTCTCTGGACTATGGCCTATGGTCTCTCTTTCTACTATATGTTTAGGGTTTCTCAGAAGTGAGGCAGATTTGATATGGGAATTGGCAGATTATAAATGGCATCATCTCATTAGTAAAACATAAAATGGAGCACAATAATGATGAATCCGTTAAGCTAGTCCCTATTTCCGTACACTCTTTCAATCTAGTTATCTATTCTCATTTCTATTTTTATAGTGTATATGAAAAAGGTGTTTTTTTCCCCTCAGATTTCATTCCACCGCTCACACCTCTCCCATCCGCTTTGTCTGTTGTCATGACTCAGTCTCCATGGAAACAGGGGTCTCCTGTCTCCTTGGTTTGTGTTCTTTTGGTTTTGCCTGTTCTTCACTTTGTTTCCTTGGTAACAGCATCTTTATATGCCATTCTTCCTCTGCTTTGTTCATCAGTGAGGGCCATGGGCTCCTAATCAACAGCATCATGTTCACATGATCTGCAGCCTTGATGGTGATTAGGGTGTCCTCGGTCTGTATCTTTGCTCAGTAATTCTATTATAGACAATAAATCTATTACAGATCTATATTAATAATTTAATGAGATACTTTAATAAGCATATCTAAGGAAACAACTAATTAATTGGCCACATTAGGTGTGAGTCCTGTAAGCAAGAGGTTCTTAAATTTTCTGAAAACAGCCTAGATTTATTTTCTGAGTACAATCCAATTATTCAAATTTTAGGAAAACATGTAAGCATATTTATTTATAGTGTCCCTTATAGAGTTTTATTCCAGAATCTTCTATCCACAGAAACCAACCAAACTATACAAAGTTATTTGATATCATAAATAGCACTTCTACTAGATTTGTTAAAGTTTAATGTTTCAGATTAGGAAATGAACAGCTCCTTATAGTATATTTAGTGGAAATTTAAAAACGTTTCAATGCAAGTTACCAGTCAATTAAGTTTCAAACTTTAATAATGAAAATAAATACCATCCCTGAATACCGCCATGCTAATCATTACTATCTTCTACATAAACTGAAACAGACAACAAATTTCCTGTACCAATTTGGCTTCATATTATTCATAAATGTTTCATTTTTTTCATCATCACAGAGTGTAGGTTTTAACTTATGCCCTGTCAGTGTGCAAGCCATGCATTTTGCTTTTTTGTGTGTGCATGTGCAAAGGACGAAATATTTAATAGGGGACCATATTGCTGGTGTCACCACTGCTATGGACAAGAGTCCTGAGGTTTTCCAAGGTATAAGTGAGCTTCACTGAGATTCATCGCACACTCTCTTACGTCCTCCAATCAGTTAGTTGACACTCTCTTCTGTTCACCTGTGACCACAGAGTAAGATTGCAGTGCATACTTGAGCCTTCTGACTCTGGGGAATAATAACTACAACTTCCCTAGTAATGTTATTCAGTAGCATTCATAGTATAATTAAAAAGAAATAAATCCTATACCCAACTGTCTGCTCTCCAAAGGTCAATGGACTGAATATAAACAAGTAATACATTTCTCTGTGTACATTTTCAAAGGGCTTTTGTGAGGTGCAATTTGAAACAGATGTTCCAAGAACAGATGCTTCAAATAAAGTACTCTTGTCATTGACTATGCACTGAGTCTGTCATGATTTTTTCAACACTATTCCTGTAAATTGGCAGGGTCAGTTTAAGCAATATGGTAGATTGTGTACTCAGCCAGTCAGGATGGGAATGTATTCTAAAAATACAATATTTGTTTAAAATGACCCTGTCAATACATATGAAGGTTGAAAGCAAAGTGGTTAAATGAAATTTGGAATCGTGACAGACTCAGTAAATAGACAGAGACGGGGTTAAATTAAGAAATATGGTAGATTCTTTGTTAAGCCAATCAGGAATGTATTCTAAGATACAACATTTGTATAAACAGACCTGAGAGACCTGTATAGACAAATATGGCAGTGTATTTTCCTCTCCATGTCAATGTCAAACACTCAATGACATTAGTCATCATACCAGTGATTTAACCACTATATCAACAGTTGCAAAAGATAATTCAAACAGATAATTGTCTAATTAGTGTTTTTAGAACTCAAGTCCAGTCTTGGTCTCGAGACTCACTTCTCATCTTGTCTTGGAATGGAAAGCAATTCTACTCACTCTTGAATTGGTCTCGGACTAGAGCGGCATGGATTGGATTTCTAATTTTATTGGGAGTCCTCAAGACTTCCCTCCCTCTCACAGTTACTGTGATAAACTTTTAAATTTTTGCGAAATTTTGCAAAAAATACAATGAATCCATTAATTAGTAATTATGACTGCATTGCATGATGTGCAGAGGAAAAGACAGTGTGTAATTGTGTTCACTTATGCTGAATTTAGTGCCACACTTTGTGAATATGAATCCTAGTATGTTGCAATTATTAACACACTCTAATGTGAATTGTCAAAGGAGCTCAGTTTCTATCTCAAAGACTTTTTCAACATGTTCGGTATTGGGACGCTTTTTGTTTTTAAACTTTTGACTTTATAAAATGTTCAGGTTAACCCCAGCTAATCACCTTTCAGTCTTCAGGTATTTTTGCAAAATACAAGAGTCCATATGAAGTTAGTGGATGGGTGGATGTCTTATGTTACATTTCATTACATTACATTACATATTATAACTCCCTATACAGAGCTGGAGATGTAGAGTGTGCCAAGCTGCCCCATAGCCAACAAGTCCCAATCTTCCCTACAGAAATTTCACTTCTCATTTCAGTTCAGTTTCAGTTTTGTTTATTTGTCATGTATGCTAACACAGGGTTAACAGTACCATGAAATGTGTTGGACGAGAGTACAAACAAGAAACAAGTCTCAGCAATGGAGGCCTATACAATTGGATTTAACATAAACTTAGAAGATAAAGAGAAAGAGGGTGGTGGGGGGGCACAGAGTCATAAATAAGGGGTGTAGTGCAGACACCATTATTGCATATAGAGAAAGTGACGTGTGTAAGTAACAGTGATTGCGCACTGAATATTGAATAAAGTGACATGTGTAATAACAATAATTGCACATTGAGGTAAAGTGTCGAGTTAAGTAGTAAGTGACAAATTAAGTACTACTTGACATTGCAGAATCAAAAAGCAGTTTAGTAGTATGTTGGTAAGCAGTACACTGTGGGATGTGTAGCTGCTGGGGTTAAGGAGTCTGATGGCCTGATGATAGAAGCTGTTCTAAAATCTGGTAGTCCATGCAGCCATGCTTCTGTATTGCCTTCCAGAAGGTAACAAAGAGAACAGTTGGCGTGCTGGATGGCTGTGGTCCTTAATGATGCTGTGTGCCATTCTCAGGCAATGTTGGAGGTAGATGTCCTGAATGGTAGGGAGGCTGTTGCCAGTAATGAGCTGTGCTGCCTCCACTACTCTCTGTAGTGATTTCAGCCTGTGGGCAGAGGAGCTCCCATACCATACTGTAACAGCCCATCAGCAAGCTTTCTATTGCACACCTGTAGAAGTTTGAAATGATATTGGCATTCATGCCAAACTTCATCTTACTAAGTAAGTAGAGCCGATGGCAAGATTTCCTGACCACAGTGTCAGTGTGTGTTGTCCAGGAGAGGTCCTCAGTGATGTTCACTCCGAGGTGAACATCAGCACTTCAGCACTGCTGATGTAGATGGGCCGGTGTTGCCCCCCTTGTTGTCTCCTGTAGTCCACTATCATCTCTTTAGTTTTGCTGACATTGAGAAGAAGGTTGTTGTCCTGGCACCAGCTGGTCAATGCCTTCACTTCCTCTCTATATGAGGTTTCGTCATTGTCTGTAACGAGACCCATAATGGTTGTGTCGTCAGCAAACTTGATGATGATGTTAGAGTTGTATTCGCCTGTACAGTCATGAGTGAACAAGGAATAGTAAGAGGGGACTGAGCACACAGCCCTGTGGTGTGCCCGTGTTCAGGATCAGCGATTAGGAAGTGTGCCTGCCAGTTCTCACCACCTGGGACCTGCCTGTCAGGAAGTTGAAGATCCATCTGCACATGGATGTCCCCAGTCCGAGATCATCAAGCTTGGAGATGAGCTTTGAAGGGATGATGGTGTTGAATGCCAAGCTGTAGTCAACGAAGTGCATTCTCACATACTATGTATTCCCTTTTTCCAGGTGTGTCGCCAAGGTGATGGCGTCTTCCGTGGCCCTGTTTGATCTATAGGCAAACTGAAGAGGGTCTAATGTGTCGGGAAGGGAGGTGCAGATGTGGGTTTTTACCAGACGTTCGAAGCACTTCATTATTACTGATGTCATTGCAACAGGGTGGTAGTCATTCAGACAGGTAACCACAGTGTTCTTTGGTACAGGAATGATGATGGATGATGGAGGGAAAGGTTGAAGATGTTGGTGAACACCTCTGATAGCTGGTCAGCGCATGCACTTAGAGCATGGCCTGGAATGCCAACTGGTCCCGGAGATTTGTCGGGGTTGACCTTTTTGAAGGACTGCCTCACATCAGTCCTCCCTAGGATCAGTGTCGTTGCCTCCCTGTCCATGTGAGGGCAAATGGCAGGTTCATTATTAGCTGCATCGAAATGAGCATAGAAGATGTTGAGCTCATCCGGGAGAGATGTGGTTAGCTGGACACTGACTTTGTTTTTCTTTTTGTAGTCTGTGATGCAGCGTAAGCCACTCCACATGCGTTTGGGGTCAGAGTTGTAGTAGTGGGATTCCACCTTGTCCCTGTAGTCCTTCTTGGCATTTTTGATGGACGTCCGGAGGTCATATCTGGCTGCTTTGTAGGCGTCAGGGTCACCTGAGTTGAAGGCAGAGGACCGTGCTTTGAGCTTAGCACGTATCTCACCATTGACCCAAGGTTTCTGATTTGGATAGGTTTTAACAATGGCTTTTGGAACAACATCATCGATGCACTTCCTTATATATCCTATAACTGTGAGTCTGTGAATTCGTTGATGTTGCCAACATCTGCATCTTCAAACATCTGCCAATCAGTTGTCTCAAAGCAGTCCTGTAAGACCTCCTCAGTGTCACTGTCCCATTTGTATATGTGCTTGGAAACTGTTTTTTCCTGTTTAAGTTTCTGCCTGTATGCAGGCAGTGGTAGAATGGAGCAGTGGTCTGCGTTTACAAAAGCAGGGTGGGGAGTGGTTTGTAACAGTCTTTGTGTGAAGTATAACAGTGATCCAGTGTCTGATCACATCTGGTAGGGAAAGTAATGTGATGGTGTTATTTTGGGAGAACCTTCTTCATGTTGGCTTTGTTGAAGTCTCCCAACACAATAAATACTGCTTCTGGGTGTGTGTTCTCTAGTCCATCTATAATGCCATAAAGTTTGTCCAGAGCCAAAGATTTTCCAGCTTGCGGGAGGATGTAAACAGCTGAGTGGAGAACTGAGCTGAATTCCATATGGAGGTAAAAGGGTCTAACTTTGATGGTCAGCAACTCTTGAACAGTGGAGCAGTACGATGTTAGCAGGCAGTCATCCGTGGCCCATGAAGAGTTAACCATAAAGCACACTCCCCCTCCCTTTGACTGTTCTGAATATTAACAGGGATGATAGTAAATAAGTCTAATTAAATCCATGGTCTTCATAATTGACCTTTTTTAGGTCTAGGTTTCGACTTGGTCTCGCCTTCTCCAAAGACTCAGGCTTGACTCAGTTTTGACCTTCCCAAAATCCCAGAGTCTGACTCAGACTCAGCTCTTTAAGATCTTGGTCTTGACTCTGACTTTATGTAGGTGGTCTCATCCTCATCACTATGTTTAAGTAAATAATACAAACATACACTATCAAAAATAAAAAAAATATATTCAAATACAACTAGTGACTTGGGAACGTATTAGTGAGATCCAGGGGGAGATGAGGCCTAGAGTCATGACCCGCTCCTCACTATATGCACAGTGCACCACGAAATCTTGGCCATGCACGCGGTGCTTGGTCCATCTCCATCACGGAAACGCGCACTTCCACGAGTCAACAGAGATCACGCGGACTACAGTTCCCGTGAGCACCTGCTCCCAGCAATTAGGCCAATCAGAGAGAAGCAGGTGAAGATATACCTCATTCATGAAGTGATTAGCTGTGTTTTAAAAGGACTTCCATATGCGCTCCGACTTTTTGCCAAGCATTAGTCTAGCCCCACGACACTATTGCTGGGCGTTTTTCATACCTGCGTTTACTTTCATGTGTTTTAGACTTACCTTCTGTATTGACTACTGTTTATTTGGATTACCCTGTATTACTCTGTTTGCCGATCGCTCGACCTTTTTCTGTGTTGTGGATTACTCTCTTGCCTGCCGTGTTTGTACCTCTGCCCAGTGTGTGTGAAATAAACACTGCGCTGCTTTCACCTCCATCTCCTATCCTGCACTTGTGTCTCAGCCATGCTTCGACGGCGCAACACCATGACACCTAGATGCTAAGCTAAAAGCTCAAGCAACCAAGCTGCCTGAGCACAGCTCTACGCTACAGCTGGCACCATGTTACCATTCCCGACCCTCATGTAAACATTAACCTTACTGAGGAGGGTTCATTTTCACCACTTCAAGTCAAGTCAACTTTATTTAAATAGAACGTTATCATACACAGAAGTCATTCTATGTGCTTTACAGAGATAAAATAGGTATAAAAGATTTAAAAGGGGCATACCATACACTTTTCAATTATTTTATATTATTCCCTGAGATGCTTTTGTAAAGTTTGTGAGTTTTAACTGAAATTATGCCTTGGTTCTTTTTTATCATGCCTACTGGATAAAGCAGGCTGATTTTGAGGGTGTTGTTTTTCATGAAATGAGTCTATTTACATATTTATATTTAAAGGCATACCCCCCAAAATCAGCCTGTTTTTTCCATGGCATTTTTATACCATACTAAAATGGCATGAAAAACAATAACCAAAGCTTTTTTCAATAAAAAAAAACCCTGCAAATCTCAGGAAAACCATATAAAATATTGAAAAGTGTATTGCAGGTCCACTTTAAATATGTGATTGGAAGGTTTTCAGATGTTCTTAGATACAGGACCTTTATCACTCAACTGGTTGAATTGTCTCTAAATTGTAAATCATTTTGGATAATAGCTTTTGTCAAATGCACGAACGTAAATATAACTATGATACTTTACTTCATACATTAACTCTGTTTTTACCTCACTTAAAGGTATGTTTTTGTTTTGTTTTGTTTTTGGTAGTAAAATGCTCAATTTATTTAATCTAAACCTCAGCCACAAGGGCTTTGCCTAAATACTGACTTAAACTGCGTGTGTGTGTGTGTGTGTGTGTGTGTGTGTGTGTGTGTGTGTGTATGTATGTGTGTGTATGTGTGTGTGTGTGTGTGTGTGTGTGTGCCTTCTATAAAACTGTCTCCATTAAGGACAACATGGAACCCAGTCATAGGGCAAAACAGTGTGATGCTGTGAGTAAGTGTTTGTGCTTAAACCCTTGTTGTGCTCAAACACACCTTGTCACATTAGCTTTAGAATTATTACCACTAGGTGGTGGTACATATCTCTCTTCATTTTAGCCTGTTATTATGCAGCCCACCAGTGCCCCAAAAGCCTGAAGCAAGGGAAAGTAATTAAAAACAATTTTAAAACAACCATATATGCAGCAAAGCTTGTATGGTGCAAGTTCATCTATGCTGCTATTTCTGCACTCTGCACTTATCACAAGTGTAGTCACAAAATCAAGGTTCACCAGTGCCAGAACAAGGTGTGTTTGATATGACATGAATCTAGAACTGCTCCAACCATTAAAAACCAAGGCTCTCATAACACAAACAGTAGCTACTATACTATCATGATGACATACAGACAATTTGTATAATAGCAACGATTCTGCCACTCTCATACACTATATTTGATTACCATTTTCTATTTCTCTATTAGTATCAATTATTAATATTTAATTATGAATATTTAAAAATACATTACCTATTCATTACAAATACGAGGTTAAATATGCCCAAGCAGTGCGTGATGTACAACTAGTTGAAATTTTTTTTAAGTAAAAAAAGTTAAGTAGGTGGACACCTGATTATCACACCCATATGTGCCCATTCCAATACCATGGGTATGAACACAGAGTTGTTCCCACCTTTACAGCTATAACAGCCTACACTTTTCTGAGATGGCTTTCCACTTTTGGAGCATGGGTGTGGGGAACTATGCTCATTCAACCACAAGAGAATTAGTGAGGTCAGGCACTGGTCAAGTCTAGTGAGGATGCCTGGCACACAGTTGGCGTTCCAGTTCATCCCAAAGGAGTTCAGTGGGGTTGAGGTCAGGGCTCTGTGAAGGCCACTTGAGCAAAATATGTCTTTATAGACCTTGCTTGTGTGCTTACAATTTTCAGGCACCGTACAACACTTTGGGGAAAGCCTACCCACATATGGGTGTGTGGTCAGGTGTCCACATAGTTTTGCCCATTTAGTGTATGTTGTCAAGATTTATTGGTAGAAAAGTCAACAGTAAAATCTAAAAATTTCAGAACAAATTTCAGTAAAAATTATTATTTTTTTCTTTGCAAGCCACTATTTTTTCCTTATCTGATATTATGACAGGCAGCACAGTGGTAAGCACTCTCTTCTTAGTGCAAGAAGGTTCCGGGTTCAAACCTGCAGTGCAACTGCTGCCTGTCCGTGAGAAGTCTGCATGTCCTGCATGGGTTTTTTCTGGGTGCTCCGGTTTCCTCCCACAGCTCAATGACATGCAGAATAGGTCAACTGTCTACTTTAAATTGCCCATAGGTGTGAATGAGTTTCGTTTCTCTGTGTTAGCCATGCAATAGATTAGTGACCTGATTGCTTAAATCAGAGGGGATTGGCATCAGCTTCCCTACAACCCTTAACAGATAAGTGGTACAGATGATGGGTGGATGGATGGAGGGATGGATGCTATTACTGTTAGGTAACTAATATCAAAAGCTCACATGACTGCACCTACCTTCTGGCCCATTATCAAACTTAAGCCAATAAATACTAGCCTAATATGATCACTAGATCAAACAAATCAAAGCACCTATTTTAACATAGCATCGAACTTGGACAAGCCAGTGGAAATATCAGAGGTGAGGTAGAGAAAGAGAGGACAAAATGTTGCGGTAGAAGAATTAGCCCTACCTGTCATGACGGGCTGTAAATATATACTAACCCCAATGAGCAACTGAAATGTTTTGGTGGCTCAACTTTCACTGGAGGAGAGTGTGGTTGACATTTTTCCTTCTGGAAACAGCACCAATTAACATCAGAAGGTGACAACTCAGGGAGACATCAATGGCTGTAATCTGAGAAATCAGCCAATAATAGCACTGTGTGGATTGGGAAAATCTTGGGTATATATATATTGAATGGAATTGTGACTACGTGTTCATGCATTTACAAAATTGGAAACAGGGACTGAAAATATATAGGAATTATATAGCACAGAAATGTAGTTGCACTGGTTTCACTGGTGCTGTAAACATCTTTCCCTTAGAGGGAGAATATGTGAAGATAATGATTAAAAACATGACTGGCACTTGTCAAGACCACTAGCAGTCACTTAGACTTTGTAAAGGTTAGACATCAAGCATGTATGTGTATACTAAAAAAAGCCACAGTAATTGTCTAGAAATCCCTGCAACATTAAACAACCTATAGGATTAAATGCATAAAGGTAAAAATGTTTTAAACAGCTCCTTTCAGGAGGCAACATAAATGAATAAATGATCATTAAAAACATCTCAAAGCAAACGGTGCTGGTCATTGTTGGTTCCATTTATCTAGACACCCATGAAAATACACTGTCACTGTAGCCTTGAAAAGCCTACAGGATTACAGCTGTAGAGACAGTGGTGCTGTAGACAGCCCATCTGTGAGGCAGGTTAAATGTGGCAGTGTCATGATTCTACCAGGCCTCCACTATCACAGCATTAATGTTTTAGGAGAGCTGCCTGTGCCAGACTCGCACTCCGTCTACCCGATGTACCTGGCGTGCATGACATCTGGGCTAAGAGAGGCTCTCATGCATGCTGGATTCTCCCAGACAACAAACTGGTCTGAGACTGCAGCCTCAAGGTTAACCAGTTGCCATGGTGACATATCAGCCAATAAAAAATCAGCAGATGGTTGCCATGTAGACTGCACATGTTTTAAGGATGACCTATATTTTTGCCCCAAAACAAGTCAGATAGAAGCATATGACAGACACACATAGACAAACAAACAAACAAACATTCAATAAATGACATATTAATACACACATACACAACTGTAATGTTACTTTATAGACTAAAATTAATTGAATAAAATCTAATGATCAATGATGTTTGTAATTAGGTATTAGTTTGGGCTGTTCCACATGTAAAAACAATTTTCAATTTTGTCTTGGTATGGGAGAAAAAATATCCTATCACAGCCAGAGGAACAGTTGTTATCATAGGAACATATCCAAAATAAAAATGGAAACATGGCACCTTCCCTCATTTAACTGTAAATTAAGATTGCTAATCAGTTTTTCTAGATTTTGAAGATTCTTTACCTGTGTTCATAAATCAGACTGGTATTATGTAAGAAAGAACCTAAGACTAAATTAAACCAGCAATGAAGCAGAGTTTGATTTCTCTTAAATAGAATTTTCCTGAAATGTTACAATTTCATCATGAAAGCAACGACTGATTGAAGACTGTTTTTTTTTTTTTTATCTTGGTTGCTTCAGAGGAACTTGGCAAAATAACTAATCTATTTAAGCATAAGATTTCTATATTGTTTGGAATCAGAAGATACAATGTACAGGCCAAAAGCTTCTGATTTTTCTTCAACTCCATACAGTTCATGCTACCATATATTTCTTTTGACAAATCAATTAGGGCTTCTACTTTGGTAAAATCAGATGCAATTTTAAAACACCTGATTAAAGATAGATTTATTTCAGCAATAATTTTCACTATATCAGAATTCCAGTGGGTCAAACTCTTATATATACAAAATTGACTATATCTTTAAACAATATGAAAAATTCCAGAAATTGATGTAATCATTTTAGAAGCTTCTGATTGACCAATTGTCATAATTAGGACTTGAATTGGAGTGTACTTCTGGCTGAATTTAAGGGCTTGCCTTTAGAGGCAGTAACTTTTTGCCCTTGATTCCATTGGAAAATCCAAGCAACTCTACAAGTCCTCCACAAGCAATTTGCAAACAACGGAAGTTACCATGAGCATATTTGGTATACAATTGTATGCAAATATAAAATCTTGCGATCTCACAGACACAGAATCATTCAGGTATGAGGCACAAATTCACTCCCAGCCCATACTTTAAGACTGGCATAAAAAGCCAGACTGAAGTGTTTAGGTTAGGTTAGTAACCTTTTGGAGAAGTGTTCTCTGGTCAGATAAAACAAAATTGTAACTATTTGGTCATAATGATTAATGATATATTTGGATGAAAAACAGTGAGGATTTTAATCCTAAGAACACCATCCCAAGTGCAAAGCATTGGGGTGGCAGCATCATGTTCTGTGGATGTTGTGCTGGAAAAGGTACTGGTGCACTTCAGAAAATAGATGGCATCACGAGGAAAGAGAATTATCTAGAAATACTGACGCAAAACCGCAAGACATCAGCCAGAAATTTAAAACTGGGTCTCAAGTGGGTCTTCCAGCAGGGCAATGATCATAAGCATGATTTCAACACTGTAACAAAATGGATTAAAGACAACATAGTGAAAGTATTTGCAGTGGTGTTCACAAAGCCCTAACTTGAATCCCATAGAAAATTTGCCTGAAAAAGTTGAATTGAAAAAGTGTGTCAAATATTGATCCAAGCCTTTATGTTCTAGCAGTTAAAACACAATGCCACCTAACACTGTATGAGTGTTAAAATTACCTAGTATAGTAAATAGAAGCTAAAAAAATCTGTCTCTTAACTATTATTTTGAAATTAACTTATATGGAAAATAAGGAAGTACCCTAATTGACTTAACACAAGAACAACATGAATGGTAACATGAATTGTGTGGGGTGGTGAAAAATTGGTTCTGTTTGCCTTTAGCCTAGGTTTAGGTGAACTTTTGGCCTCAACAGTATATGTTTTAAAATTTTGTGAATAGATTGCAGAGCTTCTTGCATTTTTACAAAATACATTATGTAAATCCAAGTCAAGTTTTTAGGTGCTACTTTATTAGAAAAGTATAAACTTGTTGACATTTTTTATGAATAGTCATTTTGTTATAAAAACATTACAATCTTTTGCACATGAGTACTTACACGGCTGGAACACACAACCCTGTTGTCTGATAAGCAAACACACAACATCAGCTGCCACACTAATACTCAGTTGATCTTGAAATACACATTATAGCTCAAAATGGCACGGGAAAAGAATAATAATAAAAAAAAACACATCAAAACCCACAGAGATACTGCTGAGCAAAATTTTCACCAGAGAAAAATCATTCCAAAAGAACAAACGAAAAGAAACACATATCTTCAAATACACCTAGGGCAACTTCACCTTGATCCTCCTGTTCTCTTCATTTCTTTGTAAAATATTTACAACGTTGCTCCAACATATATGACAGTGACTATGTGCCAGACTCATAGACTGCAGTCTTTCTCCATGGGTTCAGGCCTCTTTTTACACTAACATTAATTCTCACTGGTGAAAGTTAACTCGTTTTTTCTTCAATTATTGAGGAACGTCACAGATAATGCTGTCTGCATTAAACATAAAAACCACTGTAGCGCACTATACTCACACTGGTTACCATCATTTGAATAGCATCAATAGAGTGTTTCATTACATTATTCCCAATTATTATGGTTGGGTGAAATTCCACCTAAATTCCACCTATAGCATATGTCCGCCTAAAGGTGTTCAAGCCAAATGCAGACATCCTTATTGGTGTTCACGTGGAGAAATGAGAAGAATTTTCTATGATTTATTCACTATGACCAGTCACATTCTGCTTCCAGTTGTAGACAAAGTTCACATTGAATCGTCAGTCCTGAAGCAAAACATTGTGCTTTCTCTTCAGCAGAGGAAAAGGCAATTAAATGAAATAAGCAACCGACAACAGCAAGAAATAAACCATTCTCAGACACCAGATAACTTGTTTTTTTCATCACCTTTTTTCATTTGTATGTTTTTTTAATACATGCATCTTTTTTGTCAGGCAAAGTGCATTAACAGTATTAACAACGTAAAACATTATTGTACTGTATTGTACGGCAGTGGTGACTTCATACACAGCCATTTAGGTGTTTATGTTATGAGCTAAAACAAAAGAACGATAATACTATGAAAACAAAAACAAACAAACAAAATCACTCTGAAGGGCAAGGTCCAATGCCAAAAATGCTCTAAACTCTTTTTGTTTCACTTATAGGAAAATCGTTCAACTAAATGTGCAACTACTTCAATTACCTTTAAATATTTTTCACTTTCCCTGAGCTTTTGCTAATTCTCTTTAGGATCTCTTTTTTAATTGCTACTATAATTATCATGTAATTCATTTTAGCTCTCATTTTTCAAATGGACTCTCAAAAGGAGTCTATAATGTATTTAAGTGCTGGAAGAGGAAATTTGTAATATATGATTCTGTGCTTTTGAATATGCAGACCAATATGCAGTTGTGTGGTTCAGTGAATGGGAATACTGTTTTTATATCTATATTTTGTATTTATTTCCCATAGAATTCCCTTATATAAATAGAGGCTTTATCACTAGAAAAATAGTGCCACATTTTCCCAAAGCTTGTGGATGTATTCATAAATAATTTAGATAAAGGCCTGTGTTTATTGTCAAGCTACAAGACAATGTCTGACAATAGTGGCCTTAACCAGACTTTCATTAATAGTTATATTTTGCTATTGGTTTGTTACTAAAATAATGGGCTTGTTTTCCCACTGCATTATTTTTCTCTGTCAATATATTCTAAAACATTGAGTATAAATACTCTGTGCCATTTTAGTATTCTTTCTGCTCAGTAGAGTTGTGCTCATTTTGTCCTTTCCTTTGGAATTAACATAAAATTAAACAAAAGAAACCCGCAATTCCGATGGAAACTTAGATGGAAACTAATGCACAAGTGAGTGTACTATCAAAAACAGGATTCGGGAGTATACCTTAAACAGGCTTCCCCTATGTGGTGATATGTTGGTTGAATTCTGATGTCTGCTACTCTCAAAAGATATGTGAATAATGAGACAAGCTTTTTTACTTTTCCTTGGTGTTATCACTTTTTCCCACCACCCGTTCAAATCTCAATCCATAGGCAATTAATACTTATACACCGTGTTAGACATGAAGTGGTAGTGCAATGTGTGTTTACCAAACTGAAATATGATGCATTAGCATCCCCACTGAAGACTTTAGCACAAAATATTCTGTAAGATAAGCCCCCTTTTCCAGACTGCTTCTCTAAGGCAATGTGTAGGGCTACTTGGGAAACATAGGGCTGAAATGTAAACATGACGTGTGAATGTGTGCAGGAAGAGTTGTTGCCTTGTCAAGTCTCTTTCCCACTCAGCTATAAGATGGGGGTCTTTCCATTTGAGATTTAAGTTTAAGCCATTACAGGCCAGTGACATACATTTCCATTCCGTCATTAAAAGTGAAGATGGTGGTGGTACTGGATGTGGTTGATCCCTGCTTCAGGTCAGGGATGCTCTCGTAGAGATTCTCGCCTGGCAGCAAATGTGCTTTAGCTGGCAGGTGCTGCGTCTTGGGCGTATGCTGGGGAGGCAGAGGTGGTGGAGGTGGCTGGTGCTGTGGCTGCTGTGGCTTTCTCTTCTTGGGCCGGAGCGTGGCACTGGCATTGGGCGGAGGCCTATCTCGTTTCCATCCTCCTCCTCCTCCTCCGCCTCCACCAACCTCTGCAGCTTCATATGACATGTCACTCTCCTCTGCACCAATGGCTTCGTAGCAGTGCTCTTCCATTGAACCAGGGGGCATTCTTGAGCCTTTTGCCTCCTGTGGTGCCCATGTCTGTGGCTTCACCACCACGTTAAAGCCACCATCACGTTCACCACGGGCCAAGGTCCGATAACCACCAATATCCCTAGGACCTGGGGGCGAGCCAGGCATGCCTCTTTTTTTCTTGCCTGGTTTGCAGACTTTAGAGTACATATCTGAGATCTGAAGAACAACGCAGTAGTTATGTGTCGCAAAAGGTGAAGCAATATATGCCTTTGCGTTTGTTAACCTACACCTCAACCTTTACATCACCACTTATAGACTAGAAATTAAGTGAAAGCCTTGACATCTTGAAAATCATTTTATAGTGAAAAGGGACTGAATGCAGAAACACTCACCCCAGCTGCCATGTTTTCTCCCATGTGAGGGCTCAGAGGGCCTATGTGCTTGGGCTGGAACATGATATCATCATCTTCAGGAGGCTTCCATATGTACTCTTCTCCATTTCCAATAAACACTGCCTCCTGATTAGACATTACAGAGAGTGAGCTGTCTTATCATATACAGATATGATATGTGATTAAAGAGCTACATTATTGATGGCTAAAATTATATCTGAATCAAGACAATGTATGATGGAATGTATATAAGGCCATGATCTGCGTCTTTGTCTTCCTATACCCATATGAAGACAACAGTAACCAATTACAGTAGTGAAGCAGTGAACATGCTTGAATCTGTGAATGTACTAGCTATAGTACATAGGATATATTTGCTACAAATAAAAAACATGATTATTAAGTCAGGCGAGAGAAAAAGTCTCTATAATTGGAGTTTCTGAACCTGAAGTTGCCTGATGTTGGATCAGAATTAAGGTTGCCAACACACTATGTTGGGAGATTCAGTGATGAGTCTCAGTATCTTGAAATGGAAAAAATATATATATAATATATATATATATATATATATTTTCCAGGTTGTAATCCATCCATCCATCCATCCATTATCTATATTACTTATCAGGTTATTATTATATTACTTCAGGGTTGAGGGAAAGCTGAAGTCAATCCCAGCTGACTTTGAGCAAGAGGCAGGGTGCAGCCTGGGCAGGTCACCTCTATCATAGGGCTATCAGGTTGAAATGATAAGTAAAATAGACTTGAACGACTGAACACTTGAGATGAAGTAACACAAGACCGTACTTATTTTAACATGAGAACTGTGTTTGTGTCAAATGAACACTAAAAACCAGTCTAGAAACACACCCTCACTTATTTTCACTGTTACAGGGAAGCATTGCAGGAGACACTGAACTGAATTTAGAGTGCCCAGAAAAAGTTTTTCTTATTTTATTAAATGCACAAATTAAAACTAACTGATCAGTTTAACAGTTTTTGCATTTATATAAAATGGTTGGCCCCTTGGTTTCCATGGTTGCCAACCCAAAACCAAAATATCCCCTGCATTTACATTTCCTATACAACACTTATAATTTCCACAATCAATTATGCTAGCCAGATGTATAATAATATTTAAAGTAATACTATGCATTTTAACAAATGCTATATGCAGATGGGTGACAAATTAAATGGCAAAAAACATCAGATCTATTATGCTGTGGGGGAATATTGTTAGCATGGTTTGAGTCCACTTGTCCCAAATGAACCTATACTCACTGATCACCCTTATCCTATGATAAACATTTCTATCCTGATGGGAGTGGTCTCTTTAGGATGACAATGTCCCAATGCACAAGGCATGAGGAATCACTAAATAGTTTTATAAGTATGAAAATGATATAAATCATATATTAAGGCCTTCAGAGTCACCAGATCTCAACCCAATTGAGCAACTATGAGAGATTTTGGACCAACATGTTAAACGGCACTCTCTATCACCATCATCAAAACACCAACTGAGGTGATATCCTTTGGAAGAATGGTGATAATCCTTCCAGTACAGGTCCAGACTTGCAGAATCAATACCGAGGATCACTGACGCTGTTCTGGTTGCTTGTGATGGCCCACCACCTTGCTAAGGCACATGGTTTACCCTTTAACTTGTCACTCATTTATATATACATTGCCCATCAATAGTTTTGGAAAACTTGTATTTTTTATGTTTTATTATAGTTTAATCACTATTGCTGTTGCAAACCAAACAAAATGAGAGAGAATAGTAATCCATCCATCCATCCATTATCTATACCGCTTTATCCATCTGGGTCGTGGGGAAGCTGGAGCCAATCCCAGCATCTT
>JAQQZR010000039.1:12212427-12257264 GCA_030068235.1 Notoglanidium macrostoma | reverse complement strand
CACAGGGCCAACACAGACAAACAACCACACATACTCGCATTCACACCTATGGGCAATTTAGAGTAGCCAGTTGACCTTATCTGCATGCCTTTGGACTGTGGGAGGAAACCGGAGCACTAAGAGGAAACCCACGCATGCACGGAGAGAACATGAAAACTCTGCACAGAAAGGCACCCTGGGTGACCCAGAGATCGAACCCAGGACCTTCTTGGTGTGAGGCGACAGTGCTAACCACCGCACCACCGTGCTGTCCGAGAATAGTAATAATAAGGAAATAAGGAAACCTAAGCCTCTGTAGAAGTTAACTGGTTGCCTTCGGATCCTAATGGGATCTCTAAGTCTTTATTAAAGGCAGGTTAGACAGTTAGAATAAGCCAATAGATAAAAGACACATAGACTTAGCTAGTATTAGCTTTAAAACATAAATATGTGGTGTTCTACAAGTGTCTAATTAAAGCGATTAGAGTAGATCTTAATTTTTAGTCATTTGGAGTCTTGAGTGAAGTCATTTTGTAACAAAAATTTAGAGTAAAAGAAATGCTCTGTATTTTTGTATTTCAAACCTGGTTATATGGGGTGGTGTGTGTGTGTGTGTGTGTGTGTGTGTGTGTGTGTGTGTGTGTGTGTGTGTGTGTGTGTGTAATCTTTGACAGAGTACAGAGGAGGTCTCGTTTCAGCTTAGTAATGAGTTTTGCAGAATTCTTGCTGAAGTATGGCAGGTGACATCTTGTGTTTAGAATGACAGATCAGAGAAGAGAATTTCCACCAAGAAAAAAAGTTTAAAGAAGAGACCTGTCAGACAGAGTCAGATCATCAGTATTAAAAAAATGCAAGCATCTGGCAATATCCACTGACAAGCAAACCACCAGTGCCAGTTTCTTCACTACTTTACCTATATGTATCACAAAAGAAACACGTCCCAAATTTCAAACAAATGGAATTAATGCTTAATATTTAACGGTTTAATTTACATTCAATTGGAACAGATTACCCAGCATAATGATTATTGTTAAACTTTTCTCAGATTTAGGGAGCTAGTTGGAAACATGTCCTCTAACAATGTATTAAGGTCAGTGTAATCCATCTGGCTTTCCCCCTGCTGACTGACTAGCTCATCTATAACCACTCAGTGGATCTAATGACATGAAGCTTAATGAGTTTTTCCAACCTGGCAGTGTTGAGGGAACCAACAGCCCATACTTCACAGTTTTACTCATTTTCGCATGGATTCTATGGGGATTAATAAAGTAAACTATCTATCTATCAAACTATCTATCTATCTGTCTGTCTGTCTGTCTGTCTGTGTATCTACCTTTATTTTTATTACAATACTGTACAGTTAAAAGTTCACTGAGGTATTTTATTTTAGATTTTATTATATGGCTATTATGCTAATGTCAGAGAAACATGTAGAAAAATGTATAAGCTCTATATCAGAATGTTTCTGGCAAATTTATAGGCTTTTGTTTATGAGAAAATATATTGTGTATCAATAATAACTCACTAGATGTCTATGAACTGAATTGGAATGACAGGGAAACAGGCATTGCATATGGGTTTCTGTGTATTGCGTCATCTGTATGGCATAGGGCTTCTGGGTATGCCTCAGCAGGAATGCCAAATGGACAAGAGTGAGTGTCAGGAGTTTTCACAGAAGTGTGTAATTAGCAGGGATGGAAAGGAACAAAACTACCTGTACTCTTGTTTCAGTACTGGAGTACATGGTTCAATGTAATGGAACTTTTGTGGTATAATTAACTCGTAGTGCTTTTACATGAGTTTCTTAATAATAAAATATTCAACTACAGTGCATTCACTACATATATATATATATATATACCTTATACTACTGCCAAAATGAAATTATAACATTTAAACCTAGTAGGGTAGATAAAAAAATATGTATACACATACTTACGAAAAACTGCAAATTCTGTTTAAAATTGTGTTTACTTTCATATGAGCCATTAACCACTACTGTGAAGTGTGACATCACAAATTAATTCAATGCTGAATATGATCACCCACAAAACAGGTGGAAACTCCATTTTTGGCATCTGGTAAAATAAGCATATCAGTAGTTTAAATAATTAATCCAATAATTCAACTTATTCAAAATAAAGCAGTTTCTTTCTGAAAGTCTATGCTTCAGCTGCTAAATGCTTAGTCAACAGCAGTAATGTCTAAGACAGTGGTGACAGATGAGCATTACTGGTTCAATTTATCAGGCATCTTGAGCTTTAAATGCTTCAAAGGAAACAGTGGGATAATGATCTGCAAAGTATGTGAAACAACCAGTGAGGATATCAGCATTTCAGAACTCAATATCTAACCACCAGAAATGTACAGGTAAGCCATTAGCTAGCAAGCTACTGAAACCCCAACAGCATTTGACTAAGTTAGCTAGGCATTTCTTTATATACTATAGATAATTAACGTGGGTTTGTGCTATTATAAGTATGAAAAATAAAACAGAATAGAAAATAAAGCTTCAGATTAGTTGTGTCAGTTGTAGACATGTGAAAAAATAATTTCTAAATAAATTACTCAAGTTGTAGCCGGATGATTTATTTATGCTAACTTAAGTAATTTACTTTTACTCATCAATTGTTACTGTTTTTACTCAAATCAGTGTGTTTTGTTCTCTTTCCACCCCTAGTAATTGAATAGCATGTTCGACACATTTTCTTTTCTGTCTTGTGCTACCTCTAATGAACTGATACTGCAATTTTATGCATTCAAAATTAGTGTAAGTCATCCAGCAACTTGACTATTAATTATTGATTAAGTTAATTTCTGGCATAGAGATACAGTGCCAATAAATAACGAATGATGAAAAAACAATCATTTTTGATCTATTCTGTCCTTTTTCCCTTGGCGTAAAGCTGCTAACCTGTTTCCCCACCTACCTTTGGAAAGAAAGGAAGATTGAAAGCCTCCACATTCTTGCGTGGCAACTTTTGACTGTGTAGGTGTGGCGGGGGCGGAGCTGGATGACTGGGTGGAGCATGCCGGATCTCTCCACTACTGTGCCTCTGTGCCTGCCCGAGCCCCTCCTCTGTCTCAGTGCCATTATCCCTCTTCTGGGCAGCTTTGTCAACCTTGCGAACTTTTCTGATACACGCATACTCAGCTGTTTCCGGAGGCTGTGGGGGCGGGTTCATAACTTGAGAAAGGGTCTCAGGCTCAGGAATCCCGCCATCCAGGCTGTCCCCATCCGGATCAGGTGGGGCTGGGGTATTGGCAGGAACAGCTGGAGGGGCAGGAGTGTCCGTCTCTCCAGCCCGCCCCCTGAGCGCAGCCTCAGGACAGCGAGTGGGAGACGAGCGGCGCCCCACCTCAGCGTATGTGTGCTCTCCATCCTCCCCTGAGGGCACCTGGGGCACCTGGCGGCCTTGTGAGGTTCGCAGGTCTGAGTTGGAGCGACGGCTTGGCAGCAGGAGCAGGTCCATGCTGGCTGGACGGTTCTTCTTGGAGGATTCTGAAGATTTAACATCAATTTTAGCTCCATTGATTATGGAGTATGGCGTATTTCAAAAAAGGAACAGAACATTGTGGGCTAAACTGCAGAGGCAAAGGTGGCACAGACGGCGCCAACCCTTACAAAGTGAAAAAAAACATCTACGGGTGGCTCTACTACAGAAGAACAGAGAAAAGAATTGTAACCCAAAATGAAACTTATACCATCCCGCATGCTCCGAGTCTACATCCGAATTTGAGGTGGCTCTGCGGCCACGGTAACGCTATCAAGCAGTGTGAGAAGCGAATGTACATACTTTTGCCATTGCAGTTGAGTCTGTTCATCTCATGGAGCTTGGTGTCTGACTTACTGATGGAGCGCAGCTTTGACTGCCGCAATATGTTCTAAAAAAATAGAGACCATTATTACCATATAGCCAAAATGAGTTGTAGATCATAGTATAAGTGGTAGACCATTATAAAAAAAAAGTAAAAAGTAGATAAGAGATCAAGGTAAGACTATAGATTATATATTATAATATTATAATATATATAATATATATAATATGTAAATATTTGTAAAGAACATCATTTGTGTGTGTGTGTGTGTGTGTGTGTGTGTGTGTGTGTGTAGCTTAATAGTGCCACTTGACAGGTGAGAGCACTGTTTTTCTTTCATCTAAATGCTTAATAAGATTAGTAATATGCTTGACTGTAGCTTTAACACAGGGCCATATTCAGAGTTGTGTTATGCAGGTGTACTGAGAAATTAATTTAGAAATTGCACATATTGGTTTTCAGATCTAATTATCTCTGGACTTCAGGACTACTAGACAGCTGACAAATTCAGAAATATGAACTGAATTTCAATAACCTGAATGGGTCACCACAAAAATAACAAGTTAACTGAATACTGAAATGATCTATTAACAAGTTTGAATGCAGCCATCGGTGTCCAGATTCCAATCTTCTCACCTGTCAATGCAGTCTAAAAGCAAACATAACAAGTTAATAGTTTTACTGCAACTTGGAAATTTAGAGATGGTCACCATGTCCATGAGTCTGTGCTTTCTCTCTTCACCAGTACCATTGTGACTCTTCCCCTTCCTGTTAAAGACACAATGAAGACAAAACACACTGATTATCTGTTAGTCTCTATCAATAATAGATAGTAGATTCATGATAAGGATGAGAACCCTTTGCCCCACTTCAACCCCACTTATGCATTCATGCATCTTGTATCTGCACAGTATCATATTATGACATGGTTTTATGTAATTATGGTTAAATTTCTGGTTATGTTGTGCAAAATAAACAATGGTAATGGTAGGGATTTTGGTTAAGGTTGAAATGGAGAGATAGATGCATTTTCTTTTGTAATATCTGGCTAAAATAAAATTTTGAGCGATTTAAATCTGTTTTAAAAGTCTCTTGAGTGCAATTACATCTGCATTTTTTGTATATATGTCATGTCTGCACCAGTATCCAGCCAAAACTCCATGTCCCAGAACACTCCATGACCTACAAACATGGCCATCATAGAATACAATCCCCAGCACAACACTATACTGGCTTGTTTACACTCAACCAACTTCTAACCATGCACATCTGTCCCCAATCTTAGAGATCACCAGCTAGTGGCCGGACCCCCACACTGAAGCTATGACTCTGCCATTGAGCTTCTCCCAAGTACCTGCATCTACCACCTTTCCCTAGCCAAACAGTAAGCTATGGAGGATTTCCATCCAGGAAGCTCTCCAATAAGGGTACATCCACCCTTCCACCTCTATAGCATCTGCTGGATTCTTTGTTGTGGAATAGAAAGGAGGGGAAATTTGTCCTTGCATTGATTGTCAAAGGCCCCGCTGGATCATGGTGAAACACCGGCATCCTCTCCCTCTGGTTTCCTCAACCCTGGAACAGCTCCGTTCTGCTAAGGTATTCACTAAGCTTGACCTATACAGTGCCTACAATCATGTGCACATCTATCAGGGAAAGTGAAAGTGGAAGAAGCCTTTAGCACCACTTCTGGCCATTTTGAGAGCTGCTTCTTTACCATATGGGCTTTCTTATGCTCCCTCAGTGTTCCAGTGTCTCATTAATGATGTGCTAAGCGAGATGTGCGATGTCCTACTGGACAAGGCAAAAGTAGCGGCAGCCACAAAATGGCCCATGCCATCAAAGGGCTCTATTGATTCCTACAGTTTGTCAATTTTACCAAAATTCATTGGGGCTTTTAACAACATTGCCAACCCATTTATGTCCCTCCTACAGAAGTGACTGGCATGGAACACAGCAGCCAATGAGGTCTCCAAAAAGCTCAAAGTGGCATTCACTACCACTCCCATCCGTTAGCACCCAGACCCATTGAAGATGCCCTTCATAGTTGAAATGGACACTTCTGAAGATATGGGAGCTATACTTTTAAAATCTTTTGGAGAAAAGCCTAAACTCCACCCAGTGGCCTTCCACTTGAAGAAGCTTTCACCAGCAAAGCAAAACTTCAACATAGGAAAAGCTTGCCCTAGAAGAATGGTGCCACTGTTTGGAGGGAGCAGCCTATTTCTTCACCATATTCACAGACCACAAAAATCTCAAATACCTGAAAACAGCCAAGTGTTTGTACCCACATCAACCATGATGATCCCTGTTTTTCACCAGGTTTCATTTCATGCTCTCATACTGGCCTGGCTCCAAGAATATCAAATCTGACTCTCTGTACCATGTCTATCCAGCTGAGAATAAGGATCACAGTCCCGAACCCATAATGCCCCCTCCTGCTTTGTACGGACAATAACCTGGGACATTTTCCCCGCTGCATGTCCACCAAATCGAACATTCATTCCACCACACCTGAGAGTCAGACTCATCACATGGACACACACAACCCCAGTCACAGGCCATCCTGGCACACAGAGAACCTACTGCCTGTTAAAAACAAGGTATTGGTGGCCAAATATGATCACTTAAATCTACAGATTTGTTTCTTCATGTACCGCATGTGCCCAGGCTAAAGTGCCCCAGATTCCCCAGCTGGTAAATGTATGCCACTACCTATTCCACAACACCACTTGTACCATATTGACAGCGATTTTATCACAGACACTTCCAGAATCCAGAGGTAACAGAGCAATCATGGTGGCTATCAACAGATTCTCAAAATCCCTGTATCTTATCACTCTGCCTAGCCTGCCCACCTCCTTTGAAACTGCTGAACTCATCTTTAATCACGTGTTTCGTTATTTTGAAATCCCAAAGGTCATTGTGGGTGATCAGGACACACAGTTCACCTTCTGGGTCTGAATGAGTTTTATGGAGAAACTGGGTTTCACATCTGGTAAGCTCCTCCAAGCTAATGGACAAATGGGATGGGATAACCAGGTTGATTGCTTTCTGAAAACTTTCTGCTTTAAAATTCAGGACAATTGGGCACAGTTCCACCAGTGGGCCGAGTATGACCAAAACTCTCTGTGCCACTCAGCCACCCTATTGACTCCCTTTCAGTGAATGCTTGGTTACCAGCCACCCCTATTCCCCTGGAATTCTACAGATTTATAGAAAATAGCCCCAGAATCCACCCAGAACCCCAATTCCCAGAAAGCACTATGGTCTACAATATTGGCTGCGAAGAACTATACTTCCCAGCATGCCACTCCACCATAGTTCACACTATATAATTGCTATATATATAAAATCACACTATATAATGATATATATAAACTTCAAACTTTTTGTCAAACTTGCATTTGCATCCATTTTTCATTCCAGATTCCAGATGCAAAACAACCAAGTATAACTGGTGTTTGTATCACGGGACAAGAAAAGTTTTCAGGTCAACCCTATAAAAAACTGACTGTAAATTGTACAGTAATTTACTGGCAACAGATTTTCCAATTAAGTACTGCAAAAGTTTTACAATAAAAATGTAAACATAATTACATAAGTACTATAATATCATACATAGTATTAAGCAATACATAATGGAGTAAATTTGCTCATTTGGCTGGCACTTAAAAAATAGCAACTAGTTGAACACTAGCAAATAGTTGATGCAGAATACAACTAAGCCGAAGGCTAAGGGCGCAACCGTAGCAATTTGGCACTGTCGAGATTTCAATACACAACATTCTGAGCTTCAACTCAAAGCCTTACAACTGAGACACCACAGCTTGCTCAACTACTTTACATTAATTCAACCACTTCTACCACTGCATTAACTAGTACTAAAAGTTTGCTTCAAATTAATGAAATGTACTGAGGCTAGTTGAGATGGCTCAGTGGTTAAGGCTTTGTTTTGCAAAGCAGGAAAGTCTCATGTTCAAATCTCTAAGCTGCTATAGTTGGGTACCTGAGCAAGACCCTTAATTTTTAAATCATTTGTAGCCTGCATCAATTGTACATCACTTTCTTAAAAAGCATCAGCCAAAATGAACTAGATTATGTGTTATTCTATACTATATAGGATATTACAGTATGTTACTGTAAATATGTTTACAGTTGTGGATTGTAAGTTTTTACAGTACTTTATTGGCAACCTTTAAAATGACTGTAAAATGTACAGTCATTGCTTTACAGTGAAGTCTTGAGCTAAATCACACCGCATATTTCAATCAGTTGCAATAAAGCCTTACACACAGACCTGATATATCATAACTACTGTATGGTATATACAGTACACAGCATCAAAGCTCCATTTAGACGTAGACCCTAATATTAACTACACACCCAATGCCTCTTGGTCAAAGCATTGGGACTTCTCTTTCTTGCCCAAAGCTGCTTTTCTACAATTCTTTTTTCCCCAAAGTATCTTTAAGGAGAAATATGTTTAATCTCTCTGGAAGAACAATTGTCAACTGTTCGAATTCCTTCTGAATTCCCCTCTACCATTAGATAAGACTCTGGGAAACAAGGCTAAAGCTACATATTCCAAAGACTAGACATGAAAAGAGTTCTCGTCAAGCAGGCATAGGATCACATCTATAATTCATTAGATAGACTGTAGCTTAGTGCTGTAATCAATCACAGTCCATTTGGATGTGCCAGTGCCAAATGGCCTCTGCTTAAACATATCAAATGGCCCTTGCATATTTACAGTGGGTTTCGAAAGTATTCAGACCCCTTCACTTTTTGCACATTATTGAACTATAAATTTAATTTAAAAGAATTTAACTGAGCTTGAGAGGATCTGACAGAAAGACTAGGAGAAACTGCCCAAATCCAGGTGTGCAAAGATTACAGAGACTTACCCAAGAAGAATCGAAGCTGTAATTGTTGCCCAAGATGTTTCCACAAAGTACTGAATAAAGGGTCTGAAAGCTTATCTATATTAAGCACTCCAGTTTTTTGATAAAATGAAATTATTAAAAAAGAAAATTATTAAAAAGTTTAGAAAAGTTTAGATTAGAAGATTATTGTGTGTAGATTAATGTTCGAAAAAGTCAATTTAATCCATTTTAAAGTTGATCGATAGCACAAAAAGTGTGCAAAATTTAAAGGGTCTGAATACTTTCCGAACCCACTGAATATATAAATATGTGTGTATGTTACATTTATTTCCATCTGTCACTCACCTGTGGCAGCCCACACATAACACGACAATCAGGATGGTGACAACGAAGGCCGAGGCAGCGGCGATGGCCCCGAGCAGCAACACTTTGCCGTAGGGGGGAGCAGTGAAGTTTACCCCGTCCTGCATCGAGGCCATGTGAGAGTGCTCACACACGCTCGCTCGTACACTCTCACTCTCTGCCACAGGCACACACACAGGCAAAAACAGGGTACACGCTTCAGAGGATCTGAGGAAAAAGGAGAGAAAAGCAAGGAGTAAGCCCTTCTTTTGTGCACATTTGTTCCATTTAGATCAAACAGCAACATCCATCTGAATTCTTGCATCCTCCTTCCATGAACCATGTAAGTGAGAAGAGGAATCCCAACTCCATTTATCTTCCTTTTTTTCCACACTTACTGTCATTTTCTCCCTATTGGCTCTCAGTCAGCCCCTGGCTGACACTATTATCCTCAGTTCCACAGTTTAGGGGGTGATTTTGATCTTTTCGTGCTGACAAATTCACAACCATCAGGCAATAAACCTGCCAATATGTATGACTGCTTCTCCTGCTTGGAAATAATATGCTTGCTTATTATCAAGCAAACTCTGCACTTAGTACAATCCTTGAAAAAGATGGTGGAAAAATTAGTTTCAATAGGGAGAATCAAAACTTTATGATGAACTTTATGCTGTACCCTGCCTATGTTAATTCCAGTGTCTACACTATTGATAACATTTAAGCCATGGACCAGCAATGTACAGTCCAATGCCATATGTTGTCATTTGTTATAATTAGTATTTTTAACTTATACAAAGTTTCATTACATATCATCTATAGAAGTCAATAAATCTGTTGTTTTATGCTGAAAATCTACTTTACAATAAAACTTTAACTAGTTTATTTTACTTTAGCTTTAATTCTGTTTATTGTACAGTACAATGTATGAAATAGGACACTTCAAATTAGATGTTACTACTAATATTAAAATGTGATTAAAACACATTTTCAATCTGTTTCTGTCCAAATACTTAATTTAACTTGAATGCAATTTTGCATCCAGACCTTAGGTTTTTAATATTCTCTGTCAGTTTGCCATCAAATTACCACCTATTCTTTTCTATTATAATAGAATTAACCCAGAAAATAAACACACTTCTCTAATGAGCAAATGCACTTACATGGCAGTTGACAATTGCTGACAGACTTAATTAGGGAAAATCATTAAGATCAGAGAATTTATAGCTATAAACAAAGTTGCAAAAACACTTGAATAATCACAAAAGGTTGGAAGGGGAGGAGTCATGGGAATCTAGCTTTAGCAGCTGTCTAGTGGCTGTCAGTTGGCACAATTTATTACATCTAATAATTTAATGGATTTAGTTATGATATTACATGTGATATACAGCTGAAACTTAAATTATATTACCAGTGATCAACTCTGCTTGCTGTTCACATAATCCAATGGTGTCTGAGTTTGTCTTCTGTTCATTCCACTCTAATTTAACCCCTGATAATGACTAATAAACAGAGGGTCACATTAATGTCAGATTATTAACACATGACAACAATTAGCACTGTACTAGCATACATTACAATGGAAGTTACAATGAAAATGCAATGGCATTAAAACCATTTTATTAAACAAAATGCAATATTGTATTATATTCGGATAAATTCTTAAATAAAAACTGCTTCATAGTAATCTTTTTTGGACCATGCAACCTTACCTTCGATGTTACTCATGCATCCATCGCTATATCACACATAACACTTGTGTCCATTCAACATACACACAGTAAAAGCCCATAATACATGATAACACATGAAGCACTCAACTACTTTTCCCATAATGTTCCCTATTGGATACACTACAATTCCTAGGTATCCATGACACAGACATATAACCTCATCTCTCAATCTATGCCTTACCTCATCAGCCCACCACCACTATTTACACCACCTCAATACCATCCCTTCCTCCCACAAGAGCCACCTTCTCAGTAGGGGACATCGCAGAATGGTGAACTAGCTTTTCTTATAGTACTCCTATTTTCCCTCTAGCCCATAGTGTCTCCCTGTGCCTTTACACTCCAGCTGGAGATCTCAATGAATGGCCCTGAATAAGATTATAGCTCTGAATGGGACATTTGGCTCATAATTCCATGTACAGGCTTTTTATTCATGAATATGAGCCTTAACATTACCCAAGTACCAGTAATAGCAATATGAGTGTTAGAAAATATCACATGACAGCTCTTGACTGAAAATAACATGAAGTGTGTGTGTAGGAGGAAGGGGGTGCTTGCTTTGTGTGTCTGTCTGCTTGTTTGTTTATTCATCACAGTTTAATTTGGCAGTGTGGAGATGCTGAAATCAAAATGAGCATGTTTTAATCATCTGGCTCGTCTTCTGTTGGATCCAAGTGAGCCATGAGTCATGACAAAGACTAAAAATGTTTTCACGCATAGGCAGGTCTTCTTGCTGTGAAGAGATGTCAAAAAACATGGCTAGGGAAAAAAACTTTTTTTGTGTGTCTCTTTGTTCTCAGGGGGAATAAAACTCTTTCAGTATAGCATTCCCTATCCTCTAAGCAGTCTTTCATCTTCCCAACACCCTATAGACCTATCCAGCATAGGGCAATAGCAGATACAGCTTTAAATGCTTGATTGTAGAACAGCAATCTGGTAACTGAATCTCATTTCTTAAACCAAACGGACAAAGTGAATGTGTTTTAGAAGAAGCTAGATAGTACTCCACAGTGGAATATCACCTCATTATACCTCAAAATTACAATTATCCAGTCCTGGGCCTGCTGTTGTACATATTACCCACATGTCTTCTCACACATACAAAACTCTCTTCTACATTCTGTTGAAATGAAACACTTGCTCTCCTCATTAATATTCCCTGCCTTTAATTTTCCGCTTATATTTAGACACTATGGGGAAAGCAGCTGTTGAACAGCGATCACAGTCTTTTCACATAGCTGCTTATCTCTCTTACTGACTCCCTAGGCTAGACAGGGTGAACACAGGTCTCCTACATTTAATCATGCAACTCACTGAGAAAACACTGAGACTTCCAAATATGGCCTCTATGGATTACAACACACAGACATGACAGTCATGGTCACGTTAAAAATCACCTGACTTCTAACTACACACACCTATTTTCCATTACAGTCATAGACTATAAAAAGACTTCACACACACACACACACACACACACACACACACACACACACACACACAGATAGACCGAGCGACCCTGACTTTGCAAGGTATATGCTCTGTATCTGTTTGCCAGTCATTACGAAGCCTTAGTATTATTCTACTGATATCCTGATTTTTTATCTAGTTTTGCCCTCTAGATTTTTTTTTTTTTTGCCTTTGATAGCCTGTTTGTTCATTGCTTAACCCTATGTGCCTGTTTCTGATTCCTGGATCATGATTTGGATCTACCTGTTTGTGCAGGTTTTAATAAAGCTTTTTAACCTGCACCTGTGTGCTGCCTCTTTACACAACACTGAGCTTTTCTTTATGGTTTCAATTACAGACAGTAATGGTATTCCTAACATAAAACAGTACCTAAACCTATAATACAGATTATGGATATTATTTTGAATAGACATTGTTTTTGAATTTGGCATTTGAATGAAAAGACACCACAATGAATAGACATTGTGAAATTGGGATCTGATTTCACCTACAAATTACTGTATTACTATTACTACTATAAAGCAGAAATAAAAAAAAGGCTGAAAAAGGAATAGTATAAGTACATTTTATTTAATACACAATACCTGTGTTAAATTACTAGTCTTGCAAGACAGACATGTATCTGATACTTCTCCTCATTCAATTCTAGTACCTATGACATGTTTTAGAAAAGTCTACTTGTTTCTGTATGAAAGTGCATATACACATATTTGTGAAGAGCCACTCAGATTGTAACCTGTAAGACCAAACTGTATAAGCAAACCACAACTATAGCATCTGAGTCTGAGACTAGGTAAATACTAAATACACATTCTTATTTATCTGTTATCAATAACATTATACTGCCAACTATTACGCTATAATTTTGGCACTAGGTTTTTCTTGCAAATTAGTGCTATTTCTTATCATATATTATCATCGTTATTATCATATGCTTGCGTATGCGTGTGTGCACACAAAATTGTGCATGCATCTGCAAAAAATCAGGCCCAACACTTGCTATGAACAAACACACCATTAATTTGACCAGATGGAGTGCCAAGTGCTTCTGTGATTTTTTTTTTTGTAGGTTAGAATGCAATTTCAAGACCAGTCGTGAGGTGCCCCATCACCAGCCAAGTCCAGCACTCACCAAACTGCAAAATAATGTTAGTCTAATATGTTATTGTGAAAATCATAACTGGCATGGGTGTATTTTGGGTTAGCAAATATGTGTAGGAAAAGTAACTTGTGGTGGGACAAGTAAGCAGCTTTTAGAGGGAAGTGATAAACGTTTCACTGGTCCATTAAAAGTAGTCAGCAGAATTAATGATGCCAAGTATAGATTAGTATTGTTGCTGTCACTATCGTTCCACACTGGGTATTTCAGCTCCCAGAACTCCCAGTCGATACCCATGCAAAGTTCTCTAGTTTCCTCTTACTAGTCTCAGTCTAGTTAACTGGCTTTGGATAATTGTCACCTGCTACTCATTACGTTATCTGCACTAATACTGTCAAAGCCTGATACTTGGAAGGTTCTCTGAGGTGCTCAAATATGGCAAGGCATTTTCTGAACAGTTCTCCTGCTTTGTTAAATACATAGGAAGAATTGAAAGACTTACAAATTGGTGAGAGCCATTCTTGACCTACTGCTCTTGATCCAATGATGGGTAAAGATATTTTGACTTTTTTTGCAGGGACTGCAAAAAAATTTTATTCTAGGAATGGTAAAGGCACTGCTATACACTCCCTTGCAGGGCAGGCAAAAGTTGCCTAAAATTTTCTCAAACAAAGATGTGTCTTCTCAGTGGTGATAGTCAGCCAACTGGTGTCTGCTCTACGGTTCTACTGATTCTTATAATCCCTCACTCTAATGCTTTTGCTCAGGCACACAGAACTGCAAAACTCCACCTCTCATCCCCCTTAACCAATTCTCCTTTTTCCTTTGCCTGTCCTCATCCCTTGCCATCTATAACTCTCTCTCTTCCATTCTTTCGCTTTTTCCCTAAAAGAAGTGTATATTCAAGTGCAACATTCAGGGTAATCAGCGTGTCGTTCAGGGCCTGAGAATGTCAGGCAGTGCACAACAGAACTCTGATACACCTAACACATCTGCACTAACAGGGCCTCTTAGGGCACTCTCTTACAAAGCTCTAATTCTCACTCTCACACAGTAGAGCAGCACTCAAATATTAGATGTCAATCTTGGCCAGACCTCAGCATAGGTTAGCATGGCCTCTAAGGAGAAAATAAGAATATAAATTAAGTTTGATTGCTCAAGTTACACCTTCACTTCCAGAAAAGTTGGGAAGCTGTGTAAAAAGTAAATAAAACAGAATGTGATGATTTGCAAACCATGTAAACCAGAACAAAGACATATCAAATGTTTTAAACTGAGAAATTGTTTTATGAAAATATATGTTCATTTTGAATATGATGCCAGCAACAACTTTCAGAAAAGTCGGGCAACGAATGATTAGAAATGTTGTGTAATGTTAAAAAACACCTGGTATAACATCTCCCAACTAATTAGGTTAATTATAACAGGTCAGTAACATGACTGGGTATAAATAGAGCATCCCAGAGAGGCAGTGTCTCTCAGCAGTAAAGAGGTGGGACAACATTTCACTTTCGAAACTACAGCAACTGGTCTCCTTAGTTCCCAAATGTTTACAGATTATTGTTTATAGAACAGGTGATGCAACACAGTGGAAAACATGCCCCTGTCTCAACTTTTTTGAAACGTGTTGCTGGCACCAAATTCAAAATGAGCATTTATTATCCAAAAACAACAAAATTTCTCAGTTTCAACGTTGTCTACATTATATTTTCAATTAAATATGGGGTTACATGATTTGTATAAAATGATCACATTCTGTTTTTATTCACATTTTATACAGCATCCCAATTTTTTTGGAAATGGGGTTGAACAATATTATATTCAGTTGGCAGACAGAACTTTTATTTCCACTATACATATCTAGGACCTCACAGTAATACAATAGCTCCTGATGGCCTGATTAAATATCAAATAGACATTTTTTTCTAAAGCTTAATTGCATAGTCACAGTCAGGGATAATCTAGAATCATGTGCCTGCTGTGTTGTCTCTACTTTTAGGTTTCATTTGCAGTCCAGAAAAAGAATTGTCTAATTCATTAAAGCAGTACAGGGCATTTATGTACATGTTTAAAAAATGAACTATTATTTAAGCAATGTCAACCGTTCCACTAATCCAAAATTCATGCAATGCCACAACAATAGATTATAATTTATGCACTGCAAACTGCTGAGTCATATCCTGTAAGGAAGTGTGAGTGCCTTTTATGTAAAAGAATGCTATGTGAATGAAAAATTCACACACCAGTGAAAATACTACAATATATATAATAGAGTACATGTACATAGTACACTTATGACTGTGATATTCAGCAAATTGTAGTGCAGTGATTATATATTATACAGTATATTAGTATATTTTCAGAATTATAAATTTACATAAATGAAAAGTAAAAGACCTTTATGCATTTTACAAAGGAGCATTTATAATATATGAAATAAAATTATAGTTTAAAGGGTTCAAGAACACTTTCCAAAGCTTCCCGATTGTGAGGTCTGTGCCTTTGTCTCCACTCTAATGCCTCAGCGAATATAAATGATGAATATAATCAGCTTTAAGTTGGGGGGATCAAGGGGGATATGGGGGTTGGGGTTGGGGGATGGTGGATGGTGGGATGATACAAAAAAAATGTATATGAGGGTTGTTCCAATGTTATGGTTTCATGGTTGGTCACAGGATAAGATAGGACAGTTACCTCTCCATTGACTGTATCAAGAAAGCAAATGAAATGTATTTCCGCCCCATCATTTTTTTGTCTGGCTGCGACTTCCCACAAATTTTGCAATTCCTTTCTCTGGACTCCCCCGAAATCATACTACATCAACCTTACAAAAATTCTTTGCCTGTGTAATCTGCTACTATTGTAAACATATTACATTGTGACTTCGCTGTAACTCCTATCAGTATTCAATACTTCATCATCATGTTATCGTACTGTGAAATTTTCAAACAGCAGCACATCCAAAATTAATAAACACACTTATAAATAAACAGCTTCCCAATGCTAGGCATGTTCAACTTTACCCTAACTGCATAACTCCTGATTGATTTGTATAAATCTATTTAGCTTTGATTAGGAATTCAGTAGCATATGACTATAGCCATGTAGACTGTTGATTTTGTAAAGCCCATAGGTTGTTAAAAGAGGTATGCTGCGCTAATAATTATGGTAAAGCTTGGGAAAAAGCATGACTTAGCCAACTTAATTTAAAACATAAATATGTTAGCAACTAAAGTTATAAAAAAAATAAAACTAGATGCCTCTTCAGGCTAAGATTCATGTGTCAAAAGCAGATGCCTGTCATACTCTTGGGAGGGGGCAACGTTTGTGAAAATTCCAGCACACTGTGAAGCATTTGGATATAAGAATCACTGACACCTCAAAGCAAGTGATGATCTCCAAGACTAAAGGCAGGCTGGCCAGATTTTCCTGTTTATTATTGGTTAATAATAGTTAACTTATCTTTAACTTGACCTCAGTTCATATCTAATGTTCTTATCAATTTTTATCAAAGGTTTTTCAAGAATTCTAGTCAAGCATTTTCAAATAAACAAACTCTTCAAGAATATGTTAGCTGGCTAGCTATGAAGGCAACACTATAACAGGCTTGATAAGCAGACTGGCTAAACTAGCTACCAGGAATGGGCCATATATGAAAATAATCATGACAATAATTTCTTGTTAAAAATCATGATAAATGAATACATTATGACCCATTTAAATGCAAACACTGGGTAAATAAAGAATATGAAATGACAAAGCCAATCATGAAATGATTTTCCCTACCTAAATTTTCTAAACATATTTTTTTCCCCCTCAATCAGGAAGATACGTCACTGCAAAAGAATGTATGTCCAGTTTTTGGAAACTTAAATTGCATGACTTATTTGAATAACAGAAAAGACACCAATATAGAAAATGACATATCAATGCAGCCATTTGAAGTAGTAAACAATTTGTATGATTTGCTTTAAAATTAGCTTTTGTTAAGCTTCAATTACTTTCATGCTTCACTTATATTAATTTATATTATTTATATTATGAAAAGATAAAGTAAATTAAATTTGGCCGCTTTCATTTTCTCCATCAAAACACGGCCAGTTATATTTTATCATATTTACTTGCCTAAATGTCTTTTCAATTAATGAGGTCATTTTGCTTAAAATGTTGTATATTTAAAGAGGATGACTTGAAATATCTATGCTGAATCACCAGCACACGTTGGTAACACTACTTTAAAGTAGCATCACTTAAGGGATGCATGCAAATAGGAATAACATTTTAGTGATCTTTTCAATACTGGCATGGCATAAAGAAACTGTGGAAGAATATTTGCTTAAAACCTTACACTCTCATACTGGTATATTGTCACACCATTAATACACTCTCTAAAAAACACCCAGAACCATTAAAGCTTCCAAACAGAAATAATAAGGTCATTAGCACATGAATAAAATTCCTTTATTGTTAATGTACCAGAGCAGAAATCAGATCACGTAACAACAGCAAACCTTCATCACAAAGTCAGATACGAGCTCCAATTTCTGCTGCCAATTACTACCCTAGAGAGAGAAATAGAGAAAGAGAGGGAGCAATGGAGGAATGGAATGTTTTAATTACTGTGAAGGCCTAGATTTCAGAGAAAGAAAGAAACTGACATGTCAGTCCCCCAAGCTCAATGTCGAGACTTTGTTGCCGTACTGTTCCTCTCTTCCATCTCACTTCTCCTTTTCCTATGGAGACCAATTTCATGCAGAAAAAAATAAAATAAATAACCGAGGAGCAATAGTAGGCAAAATGTGACAGCAGCGACCCCATCCCTCAATACATCTTTACAGTTGCAACTTTCAAAGAATCTCTGAGTGAGAGGAGATGATAAAACTTTGACATCCTTAATTTGTCTGTTACTTTCCATGGGGCAATGGTTAAATTATAAATTATTTAAAATACCTGTTCCAGGGTACAGTTTTTTTTAAGAATCCTGAGACAAGTCTAACATACTGTAGCAGATTTCCTGGCCTTTGTCATTGACTGCCATGTCTAATCTTGTCATGCTTGTGCTGCCTTGACTGCATAGTATTACTAGTTGTTCCAATCTATGTATCGCACCATGGGAAATTGCAATCAGTGAACACTCATCAAGACTCGTCAAGACAGAATTGACACATCATTCAGCATGTTAGACTTGCTGCTCTGAGGCATCTAGCTTTCAGCACCGATTTTGAAAGCTCGGTTATACATATAAAGTGGTCCCCGACTTACTGTTGACCTTAAAATGAAATGGAGTCACATTACAGTAATGTTAATCTTGTGAGAAATAAAAGCACAGTAATTTCTTTTTTTTTGTCAATCCTCCCCCTTGTGGATGATGTTTCTGTAGCTAAGACTCTCCCTAACTCACTTATTATGACCGAGTTTGTGCTTTTATGTGTATTATCCCTTTATTGGCTGACCTAATAAGTTATATTCTGAATCAACATTCACAATGACGTAAATAAATTGACGTTCATGACCACATTTTCGTGACCAGCTGACGAATTAGTATTTAGAATCGCAAAGCTCCATACAAATCAAATAGCTTACAATCTGTAAGCCTACAAATACCAAAAAGCATAAGTATCAATTGTTTATCTTTAGAGTAGACACCTGCCACAACCGTGTTTTCTTAAAATGTCCTAATTTCAGTGCTTTTGTCTAAAATCTGTTTTTAAAAATCTCTATAAAAACCCTCTGGTTATAACCCAGAAGTACCTATAATTTACCAGGTGTTTTTGTCATTGCATACAAGCTGAGTGAGAAATAGCTAACAATCGACAACCCCTTTTGACATGGTACTATAGCTACATTTAGCTACGTTTTTTATTGCAAATATTTACAAATCACAGTGCTTACAACTGAGACAAATTGCTTGACTGTGAGTTCATACTAGAAATTGTAAGCCTGGTAGCTCCGACATGCTCTATGCTTACCCTGGATTAAACCGAAATGGCCAGTGCTGCAGCTTATCTAGCTCAAGACTTGTTAACAGTAGCTAGCATAACTAGCTAGTTTAGTATACATTTGTCAAATGACATTAGCTACGTTCATACAGGCAGTATCTGGGATTAACAGACATTTACTAATGAACATGTTTCTGAGGTTGTGCTGCAATGCTACATTATAGCAGGTAAAAATGAGTGGAACAGCCTACATGGACAGGTAAATAGAAACAGTTTTCCTTTTATGATAGTCATGTATATTCTTAAATATTTATTTTCTATTCTACACCATTTGGCATTTTCATCATATCTGCTTTAATCCTTTAAGTCACTCTGGTTTCTTGATGTCCTTTTCAGTTTTTTTAATACTTCCTCATACTAACAAGTAGAAAATCCTTCTGTAATGCATTTTAAAAATCCTTACTGTTCATTCCTTACATTTTCATTTCAATCTTAAATAGCACTACCTCATTAAAATGTTTCAATATGCTGGAGTAAGCAAAGATTCATATAACACAAGGGTACTTCTTTGTCTCCCTAGAACACATTAACTCCATCTAATTTGAAAAAGCATGTTGAGTTTCACTAAATTGCTAACATTAAGGGGTAAATTGCCTATAGTTAACCAAACCTGTTTTCTTTGCTAACTTCATAACTTCATTAAATTATGTATTTAAAATGATGACAACACTTAGGCCAAAATGCTTTTTTTTCTGCTTACAAAATATACAAAATAGCCTATACCTCTACCTCTCCTTTAGGACTTACTAAATACATTTTACTAAAGCAATGCGGAAATGTTTTTATTTAATTTATAATTTTGCCTATGCTATCTGGAAAGATCATTTTGGATAATTAGCCAGTTTAACAAGCGCAGTGGTAAAACTGCCTAAAGAGATCTAAAATCTTGCTAGCTAAGTTTGCTTTTGTGAATGTAAGGCTTTTATCACTGTTTTGGACATAAGCCTATTCAATTTAGTTTCTCATCAGATGCTGCCTGTCAAACTGTCCGCAATGCACCTGCGCCATCCCATTGTAACCAAGAAAGCACTTACACACTCTGTATAGAAGACAGAGGACAAATGACCTAATAGAAATATGGGAAATACAGGCAACAGAAGTCAATGAATTAAGTATTTTTGTATAGATGTAAGAGCAAACACAGTACAGTTCATAAACTACAAGTGACTTGTAATGTAGTTTTCATAACTTCATATAGTGGATAATGTCCTGCATTTAACCATTTGAATCGGCTTCCCAAGCCACCACCCATGTATTTACTATATGATGCAGACATGAAGATATGTTTAAGCAAGACTAGAAGTCTAATTCAATTGGATGGACTAAAAAAATCATAATGATTCCCCTCTTTTTGGCCCCTGCAATGGCTGTCTGAATTATGAAACACGTACATTTCACAATAATGTTTGCAAAATAATATTTCAATAAAAATATTTTAAGCTCCATTAAAGTACCATTGTGCCAAAAAATAGCCAAAACAAAAACATGATGAAAGAGTACTCACATAGAATGTCACATCAAACAGCCAAGTTGGACTGAACATGTAACCATGGCTGCAAAACCATCTTTAGAAATCCCTAGAAAGGAAGATGCAAGGCATCAAATCATCACTGTTGTCTTATCATATATAAACCCAGACACACAAGTGGACAGCATTTCTCTTATTTCTATGTCCCATTCATCAGTTAAACACCATGTTTGTTTGTCTGCTGCATATTAAATAAAGGGAGGCCTTGAAACTTCCATCAGAACACAGCTTCACTAGTGGATTAAACACTCTGCTTATCACCCAGTTACAGGTAAAAAATATTTAGCTCTTGTTGGTGAAGCAGAAAGAAAAAAAAACATATTTATGCATATAGTGACAGTGGCATATTTAGCAGTTTACTTCAACTGTAATGGAGGGGGGATACTGTCCTCCATATGTTGCTTCCAGGAAAGTCTAAAGATTAAACAGAATTCCTCACATCTGATGATTCTTTCGATACTCTCTTAGGATGTGTATCTGCTTGGTTGCCTTCATATGTGCAATCTAAATGTCATTCAAATAGCCAGCTGCTTTAGTCAACTCTGTCAGGCCTAAGAGCTTCCTGACTGTAATTATAGTGTTTCAGTAAATTCAAGGGCACAGTTCAGGAATCCATTCATGAATTTATGTCTGAGGAATATCAGAGTATCCCTAAATAAGCAGACAGGAGAAAAGGTGCCATGTCCTACTGAGAGGCAGTACAACAAAGCAGCAGAATGATTAATCAGATCCAAGCTATGGTTTTTCCCTCTCTACAGGTTCTACAATTAACATGTATAATTGTTGTCCTCATCTGGGCCTTGGAATAGAGCCTTGGACCCCTCTGGGATGTTATGTTGTTGTTGTCGGGGGATGTATGTGTGAGCTTGTGTAATTCATATTCATTAATTAACACATGTTCTGTGCTGGTTTACCTCCTTTACATAAACAAGCATGCATGCTGACGTTTCCTTCCAGTCATAGACTTAATTCTCAAGCAGATTTCTTTGAGGAGGTGAAACTCCTCATTCAGGTGGTTTTACAATGAAAATGGTAGAATGGTTGAACAACCAAAGGGAGCCTTATTTTTAAGGCTGCAACATTGCTCATCTGACTCTTGACCTTATACTGAAATGTACACAAAATAGTCACATATCACACTGATATCTCTCTCAACAGGCTGTTTCCGTTTCTATTTATTTCTTTAAAAATAAAACTGTCAGTTTCCTCCATTCCTCACCACAGCCTACTGAAAGCTTATCTGATTGAGCAGCCTGGCCCCTGGGCTTTCTGGCTCCTTCAAAGCACTCTCTCCTCTTCTCTCTTAGCTCTTGTGTACGCTTAAAATATGCAAAACGGCTGTGATTTGAGCACTTGAAGACCCACGCCCACATTTTTACATCTGCTTGTCTCCATCCTTGGCCTTGCACATGACCCTAGCGTGTCTCATCCTTCACCAGTCGCTCTGTACTGGACTGCGGTGCTTCCCTCACCTCCAAACGGGTCAGAGCTCAACCCCTGGCTGCTCCAATAGTCTCCACCAACATAAAGCATGCATTAATCATTATTGCAGAAACACAAGCCACACAATTTTTGTCTACATATGTCGTATCTCCCTTGCGCTCGGCAAATAAGCTCAAAGTCAAAATGTCCGCGCGGTGCAGACGCGTCGGCAGCTTTCACAGGGAAAAGAAACGCTTTGAAAGCGGCTTTCCCTTCGCTTTACACACTACAGAAGAAAACGATTGAATGAATGGAGCTTTTGCATTAACTGAACGCCGATAAGGCTAGAGCTAAAACGTTTGCACAGAATGGCAGAACGTCCCCGCCTCGTTTGCTTTCACATCAAAGGTCGCCTCGGTAAAATCGGTTAATTGGTCGCAGCATCACAAAGAGCGATGCGGATACACACGTGTGCTTGTCGCCTTTTCAGTGCATGCACTAACCCACATAGGCTACTAACTCTAGTTATTACATTACACGCATATTTATTTTATTTATATCACATATGGGAACGCAAAAGCGTTCGACGTTTGACATGTGCAAGGGGCAAGAAGGCATCATCCAAAACACACAGACATATAGCCCAATAAAGAAAGGCTTAACCCTGCATACTCACTCAGGTTTGGGGTTCCGGGGTCAGCGTTGGCCTCTTTCTCTCTGTCTTTCTGTCAGTATGCGGCTGAACTGTTGGGACTCGCGGTCGCAGCCCCGTGCGCATAATCAGTGCTCCGCGCGCGTTATTACACAGAGCTCGCGCGCGACGCGGCGACCGACATCCGCATCATCACCGCCTTCTCTCAGCACCGCCATTACTATGGCGTCTGGCTTCAGCTCCTCTGACAAGGAAGGCTTGACTTGTTAGCAGTTCAGTTTCGGATGGCTGAATGATTTAAAAAAAAAAAAGCCTTGTTGTGTCTCTGCCTCTGCGTTGCGCGTGTAACAGCAGCACAGCGCTCAAGAAGCTCTGTTAAATGCGCTACCTAGTGGCACACAGAAGGAAAGCAGGGATTATACATGGACAGATGTGTAAAAAAAAAAACATGAATCCGCTTACACTGTGAACCTTATCTTTTCTCTGGTAACATGCAAAGTTGCCCAGTTGCCTCTATACCACAGCCATCTGCAGTAAGCATAATATTTAGGCTAGATGATGCACGGACTACATGTCTGCAGATATTCTGCCATCTCGTGCATGGACAGGTTAGAGGCCAAAACAACCACACCCATGCCTCTTCCAGCTCCAAGAATGATACCATTCATTGTTTTTGATATTACCTGTTGTTTTGATATTACCTGCATCACATGCCGTGTTTGTAAAGCTGGCCAGTTTGCTGACTCACTGCTGCTCATTTGTGCTGGGGGAACATTACCTTGTTGTGTGTCCTGTAGGGCATGTTATGGTACACAGGGGGGCAGAGTAGTCTCTGTGAATAGGATGGTGACCGTGCATCATGCAAGCAAGGTGAAGGACCTTAAGCTTGTACCAAAAAAAAGAGAGAGACTCAGCAAGAAGCTGTGTGTGTGCGTGTGTGTGTGCGCGCGTGCGTGCGTGTGTACTCCTCCAGATGGACACAATGAGACAGCTTTTCCGAGGGAGGGGGCAGACACATATCAACTCAGATCGTTGTAATTAATAATAATAATAATAATAATAATAATGATGATAATAATAATAATAATAATAATAATCAGAAATTTGCTGTTTAAAATTTGGTCAGTGAACTTGTAGGTACACAATGAAATCACCTTAGAAATGAACTTGTAGTTAAAGTGTCTTATATGCAGTATGTTTCACTCCATTCTTTGTAATATTGTTGAATACAGATAAGAGCTCATGAAAAACCTACTCAAAAAGCTCATCCAGAATCTACATAGCAATAGGCACATTAAAAAAATAATTGTGAATCATGTGTGTGTGTGTACTTCAAACCTAAGAGAGAAACTGCACACATTATGAATAGGTGCTACCCTATTACAAAAGGATTGTTTCATACAAAATTAAATAAAATATTAAATTAAATCAAATTAAAGTACAGGAACAGCTACCAGGAGCAGGTAAGTGTACAAGCACCCCATGGTAAAACTGGACTTGTTTGAACAATATTGTACAGAAAACTCTTTTTGCAATATTTCAAGTACCCTTGACATTGTTTTGTAAATGGATTTAAAATCAGTAGCCCTGCATTCCTCCTCATTCCTATAGGCTACTTTATATTTTGAATTATTATTTTACATTAAAGGTACTACTTATGCGTCTTTTTGCATCTTCTGCACTACAATGCATGTATATCAAAATATGTTTTCACAAATATGTATTATACAAAGTATACCAATTAAACTCAACAAAAACATTCATATATCAGGCATATTATATAACTTTTCATTACATTACATTAAGGCACATCCTACAGCAATGAGTGCTCCATCTGCTGGTAGTCTTCTCTTGCATAATGCATCATATAGAAAACCAACATGTTTATTACAATATATTAATTACAGTGAAAATTATTATATTACTGTTAGTCCCAACATGGGCTATTGTTAGAATAAGAGGTTAATGTTGATTATAAAATTCTTTAAATGGTATAACAAAACTGACAATAAAAAGACACCCAGAAGAAAAAAACTCCGACTTTTCAATCACCAAATTAAGTCACTAGGCTCAATGATATTACACACCAATTAACGTAGGACTGAATATTCAGTAATTTGACACTCACAAAAATGAGCAATAACACCCCATCAAATTAACACTTATCAAACAAACCACACCCTATAAAAAATAATTCAGTTATTGTTTTATTGTTCAGAAGTTACAGTTTTGATCATCAGGCCATTATCAGTGGAAAATCCTGGATCAGATATCAGAGGAAAAAAGAATTAATCCTAATTATTTAGCATAGAAAATGTTGTAGTTGTTCTCCTGAGGTCTTAGGCTACTGCCTTGCACACACTGGTCATACAAGTCATCTACATGAAGTGTATGTATTCATTTAAAATACAAGCCACCCTTTCATTCCAGCATGTAGCAAAATTTGCAAGCATGGGGCTGTTCCTAGAATTGGAAACCTTTATTTAAAAGATATGACAATATTTACACAGGTAAAGTTCTCCATGTTCCAATTCATCTTTAATAGGTGCTTAAACTGAGTTTCTGGATGGCACGCTGACATTATTAAAATAACCTGAGTTTTTACACTTTGGTTGCCATTTTTTTTCTTCAGCCTGAGACAAGAAGTACAAACTCTATTTGATGCCTCCTTTGATTCCTCGATGCTAAATCCTTCAGCCCATGTCCTACACCAAAGCATTTTGTATTGTAACGTTTGATACCATAAATGTTCCACCTCTCCCAGAAAACAAATTCCTATAACAGATGCAATAATGAAATCAATCATTTTATAAAGTGAAATACATTTATAAAATAGGTGTAAAACTTTTTAATATTATCATATTCTATCTAATCCAAAAAACAATGGATCATAAACAAAGGAAACCAAAAAAAAAATAATTGAATAAGAATCAGTTAAAATGTGCAAGATTTAAAAGACAAAATGCGCATACAGCTGTAGATGTACACATGTTTATTCAATATGTTATCACACCAAATTGTGTATATATGCAGATTCATTACACACTGTGCATCATGGTATCAGCAACTCAAGTAGCCTTAGAGTGATACATCGTTGAAAGGACTACTCATTTTTTAAACACATTTGTCCTTGATTCCTCCTGTCCTTATTTCCTTTCATTCTCCTCAGAGGGAGGAGCTAAGTAACAAGGTAGGGAAGCAAGGAAAGGAAACGAGGAAGCAAATACAGTATAATGAAATGAGAAAACCACGGGCATCTTCAATAGGATCTAGACCTCCACTTTTAAGCCCCCCAAGCTATTTTCTTCCAAGGAACTGCCATTTTCATCTCTGGTCTAAGCAGCATCTGGTAAGGGGTCTGATTGAATTCATACCAGCTTCAACAGGCTCTAAACTAACCAAGACATCCTCTCTACAGCCCACATGAAATACATTATTTTGCATGGCACCTGGTCTGGTGGAAGTCACAATACCATAGTGCAAGAAATTTACAGCTTCTTAAGAGGATTCTCGTACGCACCATTTCCATGGCTAATATGATGAATCACAAGCAGATCAGGTTTGGTCATATGCCTGCTGGTGAAGCTTCTGTCACATGTTGGTCTGATGAAGCATTACACCTGGATAGTGCTAAGTGCATGCACAATGATGAATCTCTGCTGAGGATTTGATAGGATTATTGCACAGATTGCATCACATGTGACAACAATGCGATAGCTATTTTGCTGCCAGTGTGGTGGCGCAGGCTTATGATGATAGCATGCTTCCTGAATATGGGTCTCAGAAATATTCACTAGTTTTGCTATGCTAAAAGGTGTTTTTAGTATGGCAGCAGGCCTACATTCTCATTTTAATTTGTAGTTTACAACCTGGAGAGTAGCGTCTGCTCTGATGCCAATTGTGTATTGGGACGACCCATTGTGCCAGTATGTAGTTGTATTTTCTTGTTTTACTGTTAAAGCATAATGCTGTTTGTTGGCTAGTAATTAGCATTAATTTGCTGTTTACATGTGTTACACCAGAGCCCTCCTATGATTGTGAGTTCACCGCTGTTTTGCTGCTCCTTCTTTGTGCTGCAATTACAAGCCAGTGCGAATTAAGCTCTGTGAAAATACAAACAATTCAGTTAAATCTATTTACAAAGTATGAATCAAAGAAGCTCACATCCACCTGTGAGTTGGGCATTAAATTACCATACACCTGGGTCTCTGATCATCAACTTCAGGGTCACGCTTCAACTCTAACTCTGGCTGATCTTGCATCAATCTCATTCAGTCTCCAACACTACAAGATGAAGATGACACAATGAGTCATAATGCTTTCTCCACAATCTCCGGACAGGCTGACTCAACTCCGGCGACGCCATGATTCCCAATGAAATCTGCCTGCACAATCTGCAAGTGAGTCATTACACTTTGCGATCTCCAGATCAACAATATGGCTGAATGTTCAGCAAATGCTGTTGAAATTGTGGTAGTAAGATGATGCTGGGCTGGGCAGATTAAAATGTATCAGGAATGTGTCTCTGAGACACCATGTGAACTAAATCTGGTCATCTTAATTATGTTTAACTGAAATATTGAACTAGCATACAATTCTAATTATTAGTACTAGATTATTATTATTAATAGATTTTAAATGTGTGCTTTAAAATTTATTTTATTAATAAATTTTGCAATGTGTGCCTCTCCTTCTCACAAACACACCTTCACCAACACATACACATACTGAAGCACCTGGTCTATAGCCGTGTTTAAAGTTTGTGAACACTTTAAATTATAAAAAATAAATTTGACCTAAAACATCATCCAATTTTCACACTACTATCCTAAAAGTGGATAAAAAAGAACCCAAATAAAAAATGAGACAAAAATATTATACTTTGTCTTTTATTTATTGAGGAAAATTATCCAATATTAAATATCTGTGAGTACTATGTGTATTATGTGCTCTATAATACACTTTCTAATTACACTACCTCAAATACTCAGTACTTTTTTTAGAGAAAAATACAATACATTAATAGTGCATAATTTGTTTGATTTCAAAAATTAGTTTACTAACCGAAATTTTATTACATTAGGCACATTTGAAAGTGCCCTCTGACATGCTAATACTTGCAACTTTAAATAAAAACCTCTGACAAATAAATAGGAGAGGTCTGGGCGAGCATGTCAATAGAAACCCCTGAACTAACTGAAAAATTGCTTAATAAATAGGCTATATAAAAGCCTCTGGTGTAGGAGCGCCATGTTCAAGTGAAATCTTAGTATGAAGTTGTTTTAGATTAAATGCAATTTGAACACAGATTTTTAAATACCTTAACTAAAAGAATGTTATGCTAAGTAATTATAGGAGACAGATACATAAGTGAAGTATTGGAGTGAGATCTTTAATTGAATATTGGCGTCAGATATTAAGCAATGAACTTCAGACACACATTTAACCTTTGGCTGCACCTATTTCCATCATTATTCATGGAAGATCAGTGGAATAAGATAATATAATTTTATACTTAGTTAGACATTTGCCACAATCTGGGCCTCAAAATAAGGCTTCTCAGAACAGGACCTACCAAGGAATCCAAGCCTTGGTACATAGCTAGAGAGCTTCTCTACACACCTTCTATAAAATTGGAATAGTCAGATATCTATAATTAGTTTGTTAGATCCACTCTTTTGCCCATTTTACATAGTATTACATATTGTCTGAGCAGTTGCCTACACTCTTGGTGTGTATCTGTCATTTAGCTTCATTCCAGTCATCATCCAATTATCTTATCTATATGTTATATTCATTACAATTGTAATATAGTAATGCTCACCTTTCCTCTTAGTATTACACTTTGTATGTTTTATTTGTGTGTTTCTCTCTTCACACAAATGAGTTCTATAAATAATCAAAGTCTCTGAAATTCATTCATTCACAATCACCATCAGTAACTGCTTCATCCTGATCAGTCAGATTCTTGGTGGATTTGGAGACTATCCCAGTAAGAATAGTCAACATAGTGGGAGAATTCTCCCTAGGTGGGACACCAGTCCACTGCATATACATTACATGTGCAAATATGAGAGGAACTGTTATATTTTTTAAAGCTTGCCAAAGAGCATCATGCTGAGACTAGAACTGTGCATTGGGAATGGGATCCTGCAGGATGAAACAAAAAAGTTGGGCAAGAGTAAGGTTTTTACTTTTATGTGGCACTTCTAAGGCTTGAAAGCCATGAAAAGGCAAAAGACCTGAAACTAACCCAAAGGTTTCTGGCTTTCGATAAGGAAGAGCCATTTTTCTACTTTTTGTGTTTGTGTGGAAAACATGTCCGCAGTCATGCACACATATTTCTGATGCGATCATACAGCCCTTGCAGAGCATTCACTGTGCACACTGTAGCAGATCACTGCTAGGACCTGTAGGAGATACTTTTATTAATTTACAAAATATTAACTTGGCACATGTTTTTGCTTGTTCTTAAATAAACATTATCCATCGTTGTTAAAGGAATATCTTGCCAGAAAATCATACGAGCATTGTAATGAAAAGGACCCCATTCTGACTAGCAGTAGCTCTGCATCACAGCTTCACTAAGGACCTGCCCGACGCAGTAAACTAAGCGCCTTCTTAGGGCCTCAGTGGCCACCAGAGGGCCCCCAAGAGCGCTTGAAATGTCCCACAAGAGATTCAGTGTTAAGCATACAAGAGATCATGTAAGTGGTAACCACACAAAAACGCAATATTGTGTTAACAATGCAAGCACAGTCAGTCAGATTCACGTTAGGTTACAATCCTCACCTTTGCGTCGATGAAAAAAGCAACAAAAAAGTAATGTCGCAAAAAAGGACGTATCCTTCGGGAGCAAGGAAAAGAAAAGAAGAAAACAGAAGATGAGATGAGAAAGTAGTACACCATGTTTAGTATTCCACTTTAAATATCAAAGTGCAAATTAACACCAGACCACTCATGCAACTTTGCTCTCTTTTAAGATAAAAAAAAACATAGAAAGGTAAAAATCAGACTAACACTGGCATGATGTAATCAACACAGCTACAACTAATAAAATCGATAATGGGTGTCTTAGATTTACCATAGGTGTGTGATTGATCAAGCATTGACTTGACGATAGTCAATATTGGTGGCGCAGAGGCAGTGGGGGCCCCAAAATCAAATTCTGCTTAGGGTCCTATAAGGCTTGAGCTAGCCTTGGCTTCATAGTGCATTCTGGTAGCATGTACAGAGAACTGTTAACAGACCCAAAATCAAGCCTCATTGTTATTACTTCACTCAACTGATTCATTCGTACTCACATTAGTAGGGAACTAATCTCTGACTGATTCACCCAGTACCATTCTGTATTTCTTCTTTATAATGTCTTTTGTTGTGCCATTTAAACAAAATTTTGTTCTCTGTCATTTTTACAGTGTGTCTAAATGTTCTTCTTTGCTTTGATAATCATCATACTGAAGAAAAACACACTATGTGTGTTATAAGCAGGCTATTAGACATCTTTAGGCAGACCAACTGATTTTATCACCATATTTGATAAAGTTATATTTGAAGGTAGACATCAAGAAAAGCTTAGAAAATGACCTAAATATTTCCACATGTTCGCTTCATTTTGGTAAAATATATTTGTTTTCTTACAAAAACAACTTCCTTTTATATGTGTTTTGTACACAAACAGCTCCCTGATTTGGGAAAGCATTGATACGAAATATAGCTCCATTGCTTATTCGTCACATTATATAGAAGATAGAAAGTTTGCCAGGTCCACAGGGTGTTTAGACTTCAGGGGTTGAATAAATATATGTTCTGCAATTTGCTCTTTGAGTCTTTGAGAAATTTGTGGTTGAAAAATGACTTCTTATCCACAATTATCCAGAAATACTGAAATAACACCTCAGTACATTAAATGCTGAAAAGTAAAAGCCAGAAAGTAAAAAATTGGCCACAACTGAGTCTTCCAGCAGGACGTTGATAGTAAGCATACCTCCAAAATTAGAAAAAGACAACAAAGTCAACGATGTGAAAGCATAGGAGTGACCAGCACAAATCCCTGACCTGAGTCCCATAGAACATTTTTAGACTGAACTGAAAAGCGTGTCCGACCAAGGAGGTCCGTAAACCTGACTGAGTAACACCAGCTCTGTCAGGCAAAAAATTCTGGCAAAGTATTCTGAGTAGCATTGTATTGTAGTATTGTGGGGAAGGCTATGCTAAGGATTTCATTCAAATTAAACAATTAACAGGATAATGCCACCAAATACTAACAAAGTTTAAAATAAAAGCTAACATAAATCTAATCCCTAGCAATTATTACAACTTTAAAATTCATTTGCTTTAGCAAAACAGCATGTGAAGAAATCTGCATGTGTATATACAGGCTTTTAGGGTAACCATCAGAGACTTGTTGCTATTCTGGTTCACTCAAATGCTTGAGCAGTAGTGTCTACAGCCCACAAACTGGGACCAACGTGATAAAGTCCCTAATCTAGACCACCAAATGAATAAATCTGTGTTCTAAATTAAAAATTGTCTTGTGGACCAAAAACAGTTGCCCTTGTTTTTTATACCCCAGCTGGCTTGACCAAGGTCTTATGTGAAAGCATGGCAGGATTCGCTTATGAGATATAAGTGTACTGGAAATCAAGCAGTCGCTTAGCTTTTAGGACAGATAATTAAATATGTGACACTGGTGTCTAATTTGATTTTGCATTAAGAAAAGGTAGGAGGAGCAACTCAAAACTAGGAAAACCCTACTCCCATGGCACAGGCACCATAAAATGTGACTAAGAAATGAAGTCCTCCCTCCATGAGGTGTGTTGTGATTGGCCAAGATTGACTTCAATTACAGCCTGGTTCTTTCTAGCTATCAACAGTTCTCTGAATTTTTACTACTTTCAGCTAGTTTAATTAGAACTAATATATTCATATTGAAAAATGCCAACATTACATTTACAGTTTGTTTTGTTTAGTTTTTTTAAGCATTACAAAGTCAGCTTGAGGTTCTGCAGACCCATTGCTGATTTCACTCTATAGTTTTCTTTCCCCCAGTTCTATTTATCTTATCTAAACATTTTGACTAGAGAAATTAAACGACAGAAATCCACCAAGAAAGATACCTCTGCACAGGATTCATTGTCCTTCATATCCTCCTAGTGGCTGTAATTTGGTAAAGTGGCACAAAATTCTGCAGGTTTTCATTCGTGCATTAACATGACCCTCCTTTACACTCTGCTTATTAGCTGTTATCAAAGCTATATACAATGTCTCATATACAATCAAAGAATTCTGGACAATAATCAACTCTCATGTCTTGAAAAATAAATATTTCTCTCGCTCATACTGTGTGGGTGTATATATGGACAACAAAATCCTCAATGTTGAGACAAACACAAAAAACACTCTTCTTTTAAGTGTTCAGTCGTTTCCAGCTGTGTCCATTTAAACACTGTGTTATTTTTATTCTGGGGACTGTTTCTTTCTTAGTATAAGTCCTTCTACTATATCCAAATGTCATTATTTTGTTGGTCGTCAGCTAGGAATACGTGGTAAAAGAAAACCTAAAATGCAATTTCCCTTCAATGAGTGATCGACAGCTCATGGAAATGCTTTACTGTTATTTATGTCATCAACCTACTGGAAGCTGTGTCACTTCCTAGTGTTATAGAATACGGAGCTCACTTTTCGGAGTATTTCAGTAAGCAGATAAGTGATTGCATTTTATCTCATTTTTAAATAAATTAGCACATATGGATAGTGGATGTTTTTTTTTTCCTGAAGTAAAAACCTAAACAAAAAGCATTTTAAAAGAAATAAAGCTCCCAGTATGTGTGTTACGTCATTCCGCTTTGAGCAGGTCCCGGATGGAGCTGGGGGAAGTGAACAGGACTGCACAATAACTCAAGGCTGGAAAGTGTAGGAAAAAAATCTTAAAAGAACACGCCGCGAAAAGGAATTGGACTAATATTTAAAACTTGGACTTTATAATAACCACAGACACCACCAGGACCGGAATATTGTACATTCAGGTGTTTGTGTTTGGTAGAATCCGGCGGTTGAACTTGCTGAGGATTTGTGCCGTGAAAAATAACGTTACAGCAGCTAATAGCGCCAGCAGCCGAAGAAGGAAACACAGACTCGGAATACCGCTGAAAAACCCCAGTAGTTTTCAAGACTCTTGGTGATTTTAGAGGCTCGGTTGATGAATTATGTCTACCACCAGTATTGATCCTCAGGTAGGCCTTACTATTTAGGTACATTTGCTGGAGGAATATCTGGTTATGTCCATAGTTGCTAGCTCTGAGCGCAGGTAAGCTAAGGCCTTGGCTTGGACCTGGGAGCAGAAACCGGGAATGTGTTTCTTTCCAGTCTTAGCTTTAGCTAACGGCTATTGCGGATGTGCAGCTCGCTAATTAGCTACATAGCTTGCTTGCTTCTTGGTCTTATGAACCTGACACTGGTTAGTGAGGGGGGGAAATACCAAGTTTGCTGCAACATGGTATCGTTTCCATCAATTTCTTAAGAAACTGTTAGTAGAAGGCTCATAAGTGAGACACAAAACAGAACTTCATTTACAGTAAACTAGCTAACAGAGTTAACCAATACTGCTCTTCATTTAGCTTACTTGAGTTATGGATTTGACTAATTTGAAATTCCTGGCTGGCTAATTAGCACTGTACGTCGTTAGCTTCTAACGATTTAGCTAGTTGCATGGTTCTGTGCTTTTGTTTATTTGATTTAACTTCATGTATGTTTGTCTCCCCGCATCTCTTCCATGTTTTCTGCGCCAACGGGAACTCAAGACATCAAAAGGACAAGATGCTAAAGGTAAGTTAACACGGCCAGCCCTCATATTAGCTGTCACATAGTGTCGGGTCAGTGAAGCAAAGGTAAACGAAGCTAGCCGTGGGTACGAGGCCAAACATCATGGTCGCCGTAAGGTCTGTTTGTGAAATTAGACGCTTTAATTTGTCCTGGCTTAGCGGGGAACTCCTCCTTTTTTTTCCTTCAAGATAATAGTGGCGACATCGCTGTGAATTTTAAAGACAGTATACAGTATGCTTATACAGTAATGGGCTTTCAGACCCTGTGCCCTGCAACAAGTCGAGGTCGACGTTATCTTCACATTATTATGAATGCTTCGAGTGTAACCATACCCCTTATAACCCTCGTTAGAATGATTAAAGCAAGCGTTCACAAATGTACCTTGACACCTTAGTGGTATCTACACTAATTGGCCTTTTTATTAGGTATATCCACCACATATGTGCACTTTTTAGGTGTTCGGTTGCAGTATGTAGCTCATCTGTTATGTACAATTAGCAGCAGGAACACACACGGTATTGGCATGGCTGTGTGTGTGTGTGTGTGTGTGTGTGTGTGTGTGTGTGTTAAATTAGTACAAGTTTTTTCTCAATCCAGCCATGACATTGTGTAGTTGAGAAATCCAGACAAATCTACTGTACCTAATGATGTTCAAGCCAAAAACTCCACCGCTACCCTGTGATAAAGGCTAGATGATAAGTCCCGGTTATAACAATTTTTTCATACCGCGTGTCTAAATGTACACCTACAATGTGGACTAACAAGGTAGATGTGTCCGATAAAGTGGCATGGTAGCATACTGGGGTTCGCTTTCTGCTAATGGACTGGACAAAGAATGTCTTACAAACTGCAATAGTAATAGACGGGCTACAGTTACTGATTATAAACAGGGACTAAGTGCACCAGGCTGATAAGTCTAGCTAGTATATCAGAATGAGGTAAGATGTTTTCATTAGGTTAATCATCAATATCGCAGATTTAAATTAGTAAGCCGACATGCATGTTATTTTTATGTCGCAGCTCATGTTTTGTGCATCTTATTCATACCATCACCAGCTGGTAGTCCATTCACTTATTCATCAAGTCTAGTAGTTGTAGAGTCACGGAGATGGACTGTGGGACAGACTTGTAATCGCAGCGAATATGCAGTGCTTATCGTTTCAGATGATTCATATCCAGGTAACCAGTGACTTCCTTGAAATTTACGCTTTTGAACAAACCAGTTTTGTAGAAAGCTGTGGAAGTTCATAACAGGGTGTCAGTGCGGGCTTTTAAAAGAACCAATTGATCATGCGGAGATGATCCTGTATCTGTAGGATGGAAGTTGTACTACATGTCAAGAGTAGAAAGCTGTCTGTGCGCCATTCCTTAAATGATGGACTAGCGTGTGATTTGCGTGGTTTTGTGGTAAAGTTTAGCGATGAGTGTTCTGAAACTCATTTTGCGTCATTTTAAAATCACGCCGGTTTGGACCTCTGTGCATTCGAGCTGCAAAGTGGGATAAACTACATATGAACTCATTTTTTATTAGCAACAAGCTAGCCAGTTGCAACTGTAAGTGATATTTACCGGGGGGGCTGAGTGAACTGTATAGTCAGTGTTGTAGATTTAACAAACAAATATTTGTATATGCAGTATAAGACATTGAACGTGCCGTCATGTTTACTTCCGTCTCTGTGAGCAGCCATATTAATTTGGCATCACTCGGTGAACTCAGGGTTGAGGAGAGCATCCTGAGTTGATGAATCAAATGCAGAATTAGTTCATGCATTAACGCGTCATGGTTGGAAGTTTGACATACTCGTTCCTGCTGATGCACACAGAAGACCTACTGGACTGTTAGGGGTCATGTTCGTACAGTGTTTCCCACACATAGACTTACTTGGTGGGCTGCCCAGGTATATTAACGGTCAGCAAAGTATATTTGGTGACCCATTTTATTCTCTACGAGATAACGAAGCTGTCTGAGATCGATAAGCTGGTGGACATTTCTCCCCTTGCTCTACCCCTCCCGAATTTGTTCATTCTGCTATTGCATGAAGGGTCTACAGACAAATCCACACTCTCTGTGAAGGAGAGACATTCCCTAATATTATTTTAGAAGACATGGACGCGGTGAATATTTTGCAAGCAGAAACTGGATAAAGCAACTCTTTTTCTACTTATTGGGTAATTGTTCTCTGCCTTTGGTAGTGGCTGTGAAAGAAAGAGGCAACTATGCTGCAGTTGTAGCTACAAGACCCGAGTGTATTCCATGGTGCAACATGCATCATAGTCGTCCTGGCTAAATATGAGAGGAATCATTTTGTTTCTTCTTTGGGCTTTGGTAGTTAGAATAACCCAAACAAACTTTAGCTGAGGCTAAAGTTTTAAGAAAATACAGCATGTAGATGAGGGGAGAAGCACACAGCACCACAGGTAATTTAGGCAACGTTAGCATTTAACATCAAATGGCAATAAATAAACCCATAAGTTTCAATAATAGTGTCAGTTAATTTGACATGAAATTACAATTGCAGTCAACAGAGACAAATTCGAGAGACCAAACTAGGAGGGCGGCAACAACTTATTTGCAAAATGAAAACTAGTTGCCAACAAACTTTATGGATTAGTTGTTCTGTGTTATGAAGCATGCTGTCACTTAATAAAAACACTTTTGATTGAAATGGTGGCACACAGAGAAACTCTTTACAGTACACTACCCTGCTGGGCTTGTGATATGGCTTGTGTTTTAATGTGAGCAATATTACCATTCGCTTGTGGGAATGCGAGGATCAATGGAAGCATGATGCTCCTGCCTTAATCATCAATCATCAACCATCGTACTGGTCTGTCCACCCTTATATAGGTTTCTGCTTGTATCACATATTTATGGTATCTAACTAATGAATGATTCATGTACAAAATGAACAGTTTCTTGCTTTAACACAAGTCATATCATGCACTGTTTGACTGCAAGCAATGAGCGCTTTGAATCATTTGGCTTGTATGAAGTGAATCTGTTTTTCAGGCCCAGTATTGTATAGTCTTAGCATGCGCAGTCGAGCCTCCGTTCTGCTTTCGGTTCACGTTGAAGTCAATGCTGAAATGAGTCGACTCCGTCATTTTGGACATTGAAAGCTGAAAACTTTGAAGTCGATTCCACATACCGCAAAAGATTCGCCCAGTGCGCGCACAGCAAGCGAAATTAATTCCTCATCAGAGAGTTTCAGCGAGCGAGATTTCTTTTGCTGCTGTTCTGAATTTGTCTGTCTGGTATTTGCTCAAATGAGGGCTTGAAACGCAGATAGACACGGTTGCAAAAAGTCTGGTAAGTGGTAACATGACGAGCAGTAAAAGATGTGCATAATACCGTCACCTTGCATTAATTTGATTGTCCCGTTTGGTTGATGTGAGCACAGATTATCTAATTAATGTGAGTAATTTATTGTTAGTTACTGAACAGTTCTTTAATGAAGCCTAGTTAAGAAAGAGTTCTTTTGTATTGTTGATTAAACTGCTGCAAAGAAATAGTTTAAAAATATTTTGTATTTAATACATTTAAAAAATTACAACTAATCTATTAATTTGAAAAAATTACAGATTAACCGATTATTTAAATAAATGGTTATTTGCAGCCAACAAACTAGTCAAACTTGTTGTCCGTTGCAGTCGGTCAGTGAAGCTGAGGGAGAGGCAGCAGGGCAAACACTAAAGAGTGTTTTATTCTTAAAAAAAATTCTTTTTACTTACTTTCTTTTCCCATGTGGGTAGATGGAGGGGAGGGTTGTGGGTGTTGGATCTGTGAAATATATTATTTGAACTTAATAGAGATATTCAATAAATCAAAATATTGTGTTAAAGATTCCACATATTTGTTGTTTGTAGACCATTTTTGTGCTGGCAGGTAACATGAGCTCTTTTCGCCAGCCGCTATCACAAATGTATTTCAGACCTGTAGGAAACTCCAGTGAGTCTAATGTCTAAAAATTTGTTTATTTTATTTCTTTTTCTCCAGTTTTGGCTTTATTAAAAATTTTTTGTTTAGAATGGATTAGTTTTACCCAGGGAGGTGTGGTAATGTAATTATTACCTGTGTGTATCTGGGATTTTAGTCTCATCCTCATTATTTATGTCAATTGTTTTTGGACTCCACACTCTGGAAAGATTATTCTCTTTTACCGACCTGTAGAAATAACAAGAATTAAACATGTCCAATCTGAATCAATGTCACCGTTACAGTACATTACATTGTCATCCATTATATGCTTTTTTTTTTTTTTTCTTTTTTTCTTTTTTTTCTCCTTCACTCACTCCAGAAAGTACAGATAAAATACGTAGAAGAGTAACTACACAGAGGACGTGATATGCAATGCACAAATGGTATTGCTTTTCATTTGGACCATGAGGATGTGCCATACCAAAAAGCAAAGCCTTCATTGCATTGCTTTTATGCTGATTGTTTTTTCTCTGAAGATATCAATCAGCCCATGTGCGTGTTTTTTATTATTTGAAGGCCGACTGCATGTCCGATGTGAATGGAATTCCCTGCTGAAATGGATTTCACTTTCATTGGTATGGAGCACTTGTGCCACACTGAAATGCAGTCGCTGTCTAATCACAGTCCTAAGCTAGATTCGGGGGTGTTTGCAATCAGAGAAGGGCCCGAAAGCCTTATTTTCCAGGAAGCGCTGCTATCCTTGGAAAGGAGTGCACTTTATAGGCACATAGTTTCTTCATTCCTGCTGCATTGTTTTCTGAACCCTTCATCATCAAGACTTTCAGTATTAGTAGTAGAACATGGTTTTTAATTTTTGAGTGTATTATAACTAAAGTATACTTTAATATCTTGGAGCAGGAACTAGGATTAATGTTTTTAAATTCCTTAGACAAACTTTTATTGAGGAATAGGACTATCATTTATCAGAGACATGTGAATTATTTCCTCTTTACTTCTATCATTGAATGTAATTCCAATTTGCAGTCGTCAATAGAAGGATTAAAAGTGATTTAGATTGCATGTCCGAGCTGAAAAATACTGTCCAATAGGGTTCAATATTTCTGGTAAAATCCTTAGGGATTTAATGCCAGTTAATTTCTCTTTAAAATGTTATGCCATAGTTGAGTGTCATAAGCGTTGTCTTAAATTGAAAACTGAGACCTTGGATATAAAAGCGTTTGGTATGTCCCAAAAAACAGAATATTGGTTTTCACCAGATTTGAAAGCTGCAGGAGACATTTTTGAAATTCTAGCACTAATTGTAATACAGAATGGAGTTAGTACTCAGACTTGTGTAAAAATTCACATAAATATATGATTTGATGCGTAGCTTTATTTTGTTCAATCTGTTCTGGATATCTTATGGTAATGCTGTCCTGCACCTACTATTCACTCTGTTACTCAGTCATGCACTCGTCATGCTAATGGTTTTGGATATGTAGAAGTGATGCACCAAGAAATATAGCCTACACAAGGCATCCATCCTGCATGCACATATTTAATAGCAAGTATAGTCTGAGCCTAAAAACCCTAATAAATACAAACTAGTGAAAAATAGTAAAAAAAAAAAAACCCAAAAAAACATGTATTTCATTTTCCATATCGGTTCAGTAGTTCATGTTACTGACATTACTGTATTTTGTGTTGTCCTTTTTGGTGAAGAGGTGATATCATGTTCTCTAAAAATGTTCAGAAAATGAGAGTGCTCAAATATTAGGAACATCACCACCATGAGTTTATTCATGAGCTTTCAGTTGGCTTATTTACAATCGGAGGTCACTAGCTAGTAAGCAAACATCCAAGCATTAATAGGAAAAGAGAGCATTTTCTCAACTCCACCTGGTTCTTTTCACTCTCAAAATGGTGCATTCACATTGCAGTGAACTGAAATGCTTCCTTTGTGAGCCACAGACAGATTTGGGAGCATGTCTAAAAAATAGTAAAGTTAGCTAATCAAAGATCATGCAAGTTGTGTACTTAATCTGGACCCCAGTTAAACAAAGATTCAAACACACTGGCTATACTTAAGATAGATAAACTAATATGTCTAAAGGTTTGACTCAACCGTGAGGAGATCCATGGAGTTTCTATAAAAAAAATGAAGTGAAGGACGGACAAAGAAAAGAAAAAAAACATCTCATACCAGCAAATACACAGTTCATATTTACACATTCATGCTGCTGCCACTCTGCTCCTTCCCTTCTCTCTGCATGTTCTCTCTCTCTCTCTCTCCTTGCTCTCCCAATTTATCAACATTGATTCACATAGATCTTATTGTGCATAAAGTACACAATAAGATCAGCAGCATCAACAAAACAGAAACTGTAGTACTACCTTTAACATTAACAGTAACTAATAGTAGCAACCTCTGAAATTTCTCTCCCATCCCCTAACCCCGTGCATTGTTCATGTCAATGGAACAGATTAGAAAATAAAATGTGTGGGGGGTTTTTATGGGACGAAAGATACTTTTGCCCCATAAGCATACTTTGGGCTGCTCACCAACGTACTTGGACATGGCACCAAAGTATAACTTATGTGTTGGGAAACATAATTTGTTTAATTTAAATTTGCTTGTGACACCTTTTTGTCTGTTTCTTTTTGCTTAAATTTTTCAGTGCAAAATGGCTCACTCCACCAAAAGGAAACGGTCCATGACAACGACTTTGAACCATACCTCACTGGCCAGTCTAATCCGGTGAGGATAATTGTGTGTGGGTGTATGCTTGCTTTCTGTATGTACCAAAAATGGCATAAAAGAAAAATTTTATATAGAGCAGTCACAGTATTAGGTTACACATAGGTCTTGATTATTATACATAGGTCTTGACAATTCCCTGAACAGTTGCCCAAGGTCAAAACCTTCTCTTAGCTTTTTCAGAGTGTGTAAGACAGCGCAGTCATGTCACATGAGCTTGCATTATGAATTTTTGTTCCTAGAACTCTTATGATGACACAAGATCTATGTCTTAAAGTAATTTTAATTGATTTATCATCTTTACCTGTGACTGCTGAGAACAGCTTCAGTTATGAGCTGTGAAGTCCATATCTGCTCTAATCATCTTTTACTAAACTGTTCTCATTACTTTGGTTTTCGCTGCCATTGCAATGATAATTCTTATCGATTATGTTGTCGTTATTATTACAAAGTTCAAACTACATCTTTTCTGCATTCCAGAACAACAGCTACCAATCCATGACTGACCCATACTTATCAAGCTACTATGCGCCATCCATTGGGTTCCCCTACCCCCTTAGTGAGGCTCCTTGGTCAACTGGTGGTGACCCTCCGATCCCTTATCTTGCCCCTTATGCCCCGCTCAGCAATGGAGACCACCATTTCATGCATGACACTGTGTTTGGACAGCCAGGGGGATTGGGTAGCAGCATCTACCCCCACCGTTTTAACTTTTTTCCTGAGAATCCTGCCTTCTCGGCCTGGGGCACCAGCGGCTCTCAGGGCCAGCAGACTCAAAGCTCAGCCTATGGGGGCAGCTACAGCTACCCGCCCAGCTCTCTGGGTGGCACACTCGTGCCCGACGGGCAGACAGGCTTCCACAGTGACACCTTGAATAAGGCACCAGGCATGAACAGTCTAGAGCAAGGCATGCTGGGGCTAAAGATTGGAGGTGACGTTGTCACCGGCACTGGTTCGGCTGTCAAGACTGTGGGTTCAGTCATTGGTGCCAGTGGGGCAGTAGCCACTGGCAATGGTGGAAACCCAGTAGGCATGCCAGCCCCCAAACCCACTTCATGGGCAGCCATTGCAAGTAAGCCAGCCAAATCACAGCAGATGAAGGTCAAAAGCAAAGCAGGGATGCCTTTGGCAGGAGTTGCACCACCGCCACCACCCATCAAACACAACATGGATATTGGCACCTGGGACAACAAGGGGACCAAAGTGGCATCGCCTTTGCCTCCCCAGCAGCAGCAACAGCAGCTTCCTTCTCTCTCACATGGTCACTTGCCCCCTCACCCTCAGCCACCCATGCCTGCGGCCCAATCACTGGCACAGCATATGGCTCTGCAGGCTCCACCTCCTCCTGCTCCTCCTCAACCCTACCAGAATCATACACCGGCTCCCCCTCCTCAGACGCGGTGGGTACCACCACGTAACCGGAACTCAGTTTATGGTGGAGGGGGCAGCATGGATAGCACTTGCCCTTCCAGTGGTGGTGAATTGGGCAATGGAGGAGGAGGAGGAGGAGGTGTGATGGGTACTAGCTCTATCTCCAGCATGGGCTCAGGGGACCCACACCCATTGCTGGAGAAGCTGCGTGCATCGCATAGCTACAACCCGAAGGACTTTGACTGGAACCTGAAGCATGGCCGTGTATTCATCATCAAGAGCTACTCAGAAGATGACATCCATCGTTCAATCAAGTACTCCATCTGGTGCAGCACAGAGCATGGCAATAAGAGGCTGGACGCAGCATTCCGTGCGCTCAATGGCCGGGGCCCTGTCTACCTGCTGTTTAGCGTAAATGGCAGTGGGCACTTCTGTGGTGTGGCTGAGATGCGCTCACCAGTAGACTACGGCACTAGTGCCGGCGTCTGGGCACAGGACAAGTGGAAGGGCAAATTTGACGTGGACTGGCTCTTTGTCAAGGATGTGCCCAACAGCCAGCTGCGCCATATCCGCCTGGAGAACAATGACAACAAACCTGTGACCAACTCACGTGACACACAGGAGGTACCACTGGAGAAGGCCAAGCAGGTGCTGAAGATCATCGCCACCTACAAGCACACCACGTCCATCTTCGATGATTTCTCACACTATGAGAAACGACAGGAGGAGGAAGAGGTGGTGAGAAAGGTAATGAATCGTTATTGTTTTACTTATGTTTGTGTACTTTTAATCCTGCTACATGGTGAACATGGCCATAGCTTTTCTTGAATGGGACAAATATATAAAAACACGTGGTATACATTATGCAAGGTTTTATTAACATTGTCTAAATTGACATTGAAGAATTGGCATTCAAATCAACATGTGAATCTCGAATGGTTGACCGTTGCAACACATTTCCCCTCATCTCACTTTTAGTAATCTCTCCTCTCAATTGTCCTGCTTGAAAGATGTGCTGATGCAGCACCCTCACTTTCTGTAAGGGTAAATGGAGCATGTGTTGAGTTCATTAATGTGAAATACAATGAACTCAAACATTCAGTTGATAAAATCTATCAGTGTACATTTAACTTGGCTTAACATTAGGTAAGGATATAGTTAACATCAGTTAGCTGTGTTTATTTAGGATGCCACCAAAACATAAATAATCAAAAACAGCAGTTTCTTGTCACAAAGAGAAAAGAATTCAATTGACCTACAGTGCTATCTAAGAGGGCAGAAATTTCAAGAACTGACCTGTGACAAAGGTGTTATCCTATGACAGTACCACAATTAAGGTCACTAAGCTCTTCGTTATGACCTGTTCTACTGATTTTTATATAAAATATTGGAGATATTTTGCCAGTTAAATTTTAAATTCTTTCGACAGATCCATTACGTTTTTGTTTGGTTATGGTGATGTAGTGGACCAGAACCAACCATGGGCGTTTCGTGGGCAGTAATGAAGGGAATAAAATATCAGGCATATTGGTCCTCATTTACAAAACGCATTTATCAATGTGGACATGACGGAGGCTACGAATGACAAGTCTCAACTCTTGTACGCACATCTTTGAGTCATCATGGACGTGCGGTGCAGCATAGTAAATCTGCCTGAGTCTGAGAATTATTAGACCATGTATTCTGACTGGCATCAAAACATATGCAGCCACCTATTCATCACTTAAAAAATGTGTAGTGTATAACAAAATACAGCTCTGGAAAAAATTAAGCGATCACTATTTCTTTTATCAGCATTTCTATGTATGGCTGCCATTTCATTCTAATGATTGTGATCACCTCAATCAAATCTTATTAAATACACATTTACAGGACCAGTTTGGATTGCAAACACAGTGCTAGTAGTACCGCAAATTTAATTGGAATACAAATCTATTTATTTTTCAAAGCCAGAAGAGTTATAAAAAAGTTTTGAGTGAGGGAAAAAGTCCAACAATGCCTTTACTGGTCGATTGAAACAGTGAGCATCAGTTTGCTTCCATCATCAGAATTTCAAAGATGGCAGTATATAAGAACAAAGTCAAGCAGCAGACATTGGGGAAAACAAAATTACAGACTGGCAGAGCTCAAAAATGACTCTTCACTGACCGGGATGATGGTCAACTCCTTCGAATGTCACTCAGAAAACATATGATGACCAATCCAGGTCAATCCATAGTGTCTTGCATCCACCAAATTTGGTGGCGGATCAGTGATGCAAGCTGGAATGGGGCAGGTTTTTGTTTGAGAAGGATGCATGAATCAAGCCATGTACAAGGTTATCCTGGAGGAAAACTTGCTTCCTCTGCTCAGACAACATTCCCTAACTCTAGGTATTGGGTTTTCCAGCAAGACAATGCTCCATGCCACACAGCCAGGTTAATCAAGGTGTGACTGGAGGACCACAATATCAAGACCCTGTCATGCTCAGACCAATCTCCAGACCTGAACCCCATTGAAAACCCCTGGAATATGATCAAGAGGAAGATTGATGGTCACAAGCCATCAAACAAAGCTGAGATGAATCAATTTTTGCACCAGGAGAGGCATAAAGTCACCCAATAGTAACATGAAAGACTTGTGGAGAGCACGCCAAGATGCATGAAAGCTGTGATGAAATGTCAGGGTTATTCCACCAAATATTGATTTCTGAACTCTTCATAAATTCAAACATTAGTATTGTGGTGTTTAAAATTTAATATGCTCTTGATTTGTTTGCATTATTCACAGTCTGAAAACTTTTTTTATTTTGACTAGTTTTCTGTAATTAAATGCTCCAAGTGACTATATCGCTTTGTTAATGTTTGTTTTCATAAACATTTGTTAATGTTTGTTGTTCCAAATGTGTTTGAGGTTGTTCCTCGATGCCTTACTTTGGCCAGGTATTCCTGGTTTTGTGAACTTACAATGAAGAGCTTCCACACTGATTGTGTGTGTGTGTGTGTGTGTGTGTGTGTGTGTGTGTGTGTGTGTGTGTGTGTGTGTGTGTGTGTGTGTGTG
>JAQQZR010000039.1:12193460-12203817 GCA_030068235.1 Notoglanidium macrostoma | reverse complement strand
TATAAATATAAAGTCATGGATTACTCTTTAAGGATTCCTTCCATTCAGGTGAACTTAAACAGTAAAATACAAATGGGAAAAAGCGTCAGTTCATTTTGTTCAAAAGATTTTCTGGGGTGCCAATAATTGTGAAACGTTTCTTTCTTTCTTTTTTTTTTTTTTTTTTTTAAAAGAACAAATTTACTTCGATTAAAGGTTAGTCCTCTCATATTTCATGGTGAGATTAAACTATTAAACGGTTGTTTTTCCTCCTTCTTTACCACGGGTGCCAATAATTCTGAGGTAGACTGTAGGTAAAATGAATAAAAGCAAAAACAAAACTAAGACTGATGTTTGGAACAATTGTGCAAAATATGATAAATCAGAGATCGTGCATTGCATTGTCAAACAATTAGATTTGAATTAGCATATTTATTGTCCCTCTAGATATTAGCAGGTTCCACTTGCAGGACACAGCGGCCTGTCTGAGCATGTTATCCTGGAAATTATGTAATACTTTTTTCTAATTAAATGGTCCATATTCTCTCTTTTCTTCACCACTTTACGTCCCGTTGAATATGTGGGATGTTAAACCCACGGAAAGCAGAGAGCTGATGGGGTAAAATGAAGAAGTCGCTCATATAGCCTACCATGCTAATACTGCGGAGTTGGTTATCATCAAATCACTGACCTTGTATGCTGTTCTCTTAATAGACATCAATTACATTCAGTAGAAATTGCTGTATACAAGAAAGTGAAGTGAAAATCAACCCAAAATTTAATGAGGTATTTCATTTATTTGACATTCTCTGTGCGACCTCTATCATGTTACGACCAACAAGAAGGTCACAAGCTTTCCAATGAGACAAGTCGATCCAAAAGACAAAGGAAAGTAAACAGGAATTAGAGAAGGCTACAAAAACAGCCTCCTAAACCCGACAGTCATTTAGGACATTTTATTTAAAAAAGAAAGAAAAAGAAATAATGACTAATATTGTGTGATACTTGTGTGTTGGAAGGATATTCTATTATAGGAAATACTTTATTTAAAAAGACGAAGACCGTGATAGCATGACATTGGTGTACAGGAGGGATAAAGAACACATTCAGCAATCTTTGGCCATGTTCACTTTTTAAAATTTTTTGGGAAACGCACAGAAGCAAAATGAAGGCCAGAGCCAATTATTTCGTCACTGGACAAACTGCTTTTATTATTCATAGGCTAAATGTATTATTATTATTATTTCGATTACAATTAAATTTAGTGTTATATTATTCAACCTATTCACCTATATAGGCATATCTATTCGCTTTCCTGCAAACAGGATGACCAAATCACACAAAACCCAAGAAATCTCTTTTTACTAGCCTTCTAATGGACCGCCTCGTCATTATCCAGCCATTTACTGTAAACCTAATCTCAGGCCATTTAACGCAGAGCTATAGGCTAAGGCTAAACCATCTGATGCTCATTGGCCATCTGATGCTCTATGACACGTTTACTGTAATGTGAGCAGACTTTAAAGAGCAAGGGTTTCAAATAGAGGAGAGGATGTATAGCTATCCTCAAAGTTGCTATTTCTATCATGCACCTGCCTCACACTGCTCTCCAGTATATAAAAAAAAAAAAAAAAAAAAAAAATTCCTGCTGCCGTAAAGGTGTAGGGCTGAGTCCTTCTCAATTTGTCGCACTGTGATTTCTACACGTTATCTCGTTGCCTTCGCTCTTTCCTGTCTCGCACATCTCGCAGATGAATCCCGCAGTTTTCGAGGAGCCTCTCTTGGCATTCACCGCGTGCCTTAATTGTATCGGATATTAAATCAAGGTCCGCCGTGAACACGCAGAGCTGGAGCCCGGGGTCGACAGGAGAAAGCTGCAATCTGCCGCATTAAACCGCTGACGATTAAAATCCCTCCGTATCACTGCACATATCCATATCCAATGCACAGCGCAGCTTTAAACTGACGAATGCAGAGCGCATTGAAAGCAGGCCGTCGGCCTATTTTTTTAATTGCCGGTGAATTCACTGAAACACTGAATTGTGCAGCTCGCATCCAAGCTGCCACCGCTATTGTCCCTCAGTCAAGCAGGCTTTTGAGACACCCCTGACAATCCCTACTGCAAAAACCTCCGACATGCCGATTTATCGACGTGTTCTATACAGGCCTAAAATCGCAACTGATGTAAGTACACAATAAACATTAAAAAAAAAAAAAAAATCAAGGGCGCGCTACCCACCGTCGCATTCTGAAACCTCATAAAAAATTATTAATATAATTCTTGCTCCCTTTGATGTCGCTAGCTCGCATCCTTCTGCTCATTAGGGTGGTAAACAAAACGCATATTTTTTAGCACCCCTGTACATTGTTCTATTCCTCAAATTGCTATGGAAAATAAAAACCTTTCAATGCCCCTCCCCAACATTTTATACCAGCAAAAATAATCAAAACGTCACGGCACCGAGTCGGTCCTCAAGCATCTCCGTAAACAAAGGTTCCTTCGCCGAGGATCTTTTCCTCGACCTGACCGTTATCCCTGCAGCCCGCTGGACTTGCGCACTTCTTTCGAAGCGAACAGGCACAAAATGTAGCTTATTCCCTCCGTTATCACCCTCTGCTGCAACGCTCAATTCTGTCGTTTGTGCTCAGAGGTCCAGTGTTGCAGAGATTAGCGCTTCCTTGTGCGCTCCCCCTGCTCTGCTGATGATAAGGCTCGGTGCAAAGAGGATTACATTGGGACAAGGTGACGTCATGACATGGACCGAGAGTCCCTCCCCCCTCTTTCTAACCCGTTATAACCAAATCCCCATCAGGAGAATATGCCCTTGAAAATCAGCGACACTGACATTCACGGAGAAGAAAAATTACTTGATTAAAAAAAAAAAACTGGAATAGTAGGTTATACGGTCTCCACATCCAAATCAGCGCGCTGTCTCTGCTGCCTGAACACAGCCTATACAAATAACATACATCTACTGGGATCGATCTGGGTTTATCAGCTCGAAAAATAAAGAAACAAGTAATTATCCCTAACAATTTTAACTCCGTAGTCGCATCAAAAAAAAACAAACCCATTATCCTACACAATTTTTGCAGGCATATTGCAGAGTACAGAGCTTGTAAACATATAGGCTGGGTTATGCAGCACTGATTAAACGACGCAGAGTCAACATGAAGCAAAATGGCGCAGGCACCTGCTCATTCCTCACACTGCGACCTGATCTCATCCTTTTCCATACAACAAGTAACGGTCCTTGAAATCAGCGCGCCGAATAGGCTATCTACAGCACTCTACTCATTTCTCCGCCGTTCAGCACTACATTATAGTCTAGTTTACATTTATTCTTACTCCGTTTACTCGCATTTTGAAGCGTCCCCATCACGGCCTTCTCCTATTCCGTTCGGAAGGTGCAGCTTGTTGAAGTGTCCGGAAATTTGCTAAAAACGTGGTGCGGTTTCTTCGTTTTTTAGGGGGCACTGTCCTTTTATGGGTGGTGGAGGGAGGAGCCCCCCACTTCCGTCTCTCCCTCTGCATTACAATACGGCCGCAGCTCATTCATTTCCATTCATTTGGCCGCTGTGCTGGAAGGCTCCTTGAGTGGACAGTCCGAGCGGGGGCCTCTCTCCATTACAACGAGCCGTGACCACAAAACAGAGCTGAGGGAAAATACAATAGCTCAGCTTTAGTCATGCAGAGAGATATGACTGGGCGGTATTGTTATTTACGAGAATTCAAAATAAAACCTGTTCATGAGACGTTAGAAAGAGCGTTCAGATGCAGTAACAACCGCTATTGACTTCTTTCTGTGAAGGCCCAGGTGTTTGACCTACCAGCTAACCTAGTTGGCAATGCACGCGCTTTTTCCACGCTTTTGTAGAATTTTATGCCAATTAGCCGTTCTGTTTCATTTGTGATTTAATGTGACTTAATTTATTTTAGTAATTTTAAATTTCAATATTTAATTAGGCCGGTCTTGTCTCAGAAACTGTGACTGAGGCTAGCATTCACTCAAAAACGAAAGATTACAAAATAATACCCTGCGTTTGGAATTACACAATTTTTTTTTTTTTATATTAATGAGTCCCTAAGTCCCTTTTTAATATTATACAAGGTATTATTATCTAAATTTGAATTGAGTCAAGTTGTTGACCCAATTACAAGAGGTGACAATCCCCAAAGTGGACAGTAAATCCGTCCTGGTGTTCCACTCCTACTCCCTGTCCCTTACCACATCTCTCTCCCATCTCTTCTTGACAGACCACCCATCCACCCCCTACCCCACACCCCACCTCGACACACATGCCTTCCATCCTCTGCATCCTCTGTTCTCCAATCTTCCTCCCACGTGTGCATCTCTGAGTAGCACGAGACCCACTCTGGCCCACATGGTCTCGGATGATTGGCTCAGCTGCTTGATTCAAGTTTACTATGGCAACCAGCGATTCAGTCGCCCGGCAACGGCTTTTCTTTCACCCCACTAACTAGTCGAACACCCCCCCTTCCCCATCGCCATTAGTCCACGGTGCAGCGGGTGGTGTGAGGCGTAAGGATGAGTGGGGTTACCCCATACTTTTATGGGGGTTTGCATAGGCTAACTGGTCAATAATACACATGACTGGCATATAAAATTTGGCATCAGTTAGTACATTCATTGCTTAAAAAAGTGTATGGGTTATTTTTTCACTTTAGATTTGGACAAGCACAGAGGCAATAATGACATCATATTCCTGAATATATTTTTCATTCTCTATTTCTTGGTAATTCATATTGACATGTTTGCCTCACACAGATTTTTTGATGACTCATTACCTTTCTGAACAGCTGAGGCTTATTCCAAAAATTTTGGGCATTTTCCTCAGGACATTTTGAGCATAGCTTATGCTTAGATACTCAGTTTTTATTATTTACCATAATCGTTTTTGCCTTATTTGAACAGATTACATGAACTCTGAATATAAAGACATAAATTAGGTCAGACACCCCCTCAGGGTGGAAGGTCACATGCAAATATTGCTCTGAGGGTGTGTCAGCATCTGTGTGTGTGCAGATGGGTGTGCCTGCCACACTTATTCATGCTTTAATTTCCATATATTAACATATTAGTTACCCTCCAACCCCATATCCCTACCCATATATTTCTTTTATGCTTTGTTCTCTGACACCATCCCCCTGTACAGCACTTCTGGTATGAGCAGAGCTCGTAATTGTGATCTGTGTCAGTTGTAGTTTCTGGTTGGTTCAAATAATGCTATAATAGTATTTAAAAAAACTTTTGGTTTCATTACTATGTCATTTCTGTTTAACTTAAGTGAAATGGTGAAAGATTCACTGATCACACATAACAAAAATGTGCAATGTTTAGAAACATAGTTAGTAGCAACAAATTGGGGCTTCTATCCCCCATTAAGCAGATGTGTTTCCACAGAACGCTTGATTGCATTCCATCAACCCCCTCCTTATGAACAGACAGTGAGGGTCTAATTTCTAATCACAGACATTTGCATTTGAAAATGATGACTAATTAATCTGGCTCATTTAGGGAATTTCTCACAAGTGGGAAGAATATAGTCATTTATTATATTGTCTATTCAACAGAAATCAAATCAGCATAAAAAGACAATCAGCCTCCTGCTTCCCTTTTCTGTAATTAATAGAAAATTAAAAAAAAAAAAAAAATTAAATAAATAAATAACAACAACAAGGGAATGATATGAAGTGGACACCAGAAAAAGTCTGTAACTCTCCTTCTCGATCTCTCAGTATATATATGATATATGATATATATATATATATATATCATATATGAGAGAGAGAGAGAGAGAGAGAGAGAGAGAGAGAGAGAGATCAAATACAAATTATTTTTTTTGGAAAAGTAATGTTTGGAAATCTGAAATGTTTTTTGTACTGACTCAATAATGCAAAATTCATAAAATAAATTATTAAAACAAAATTTTGACTAAAAAGATGGGCATGCCTTAGATTTTGCACAGTGCTATATATATATATATGTATATATTCACACTAAAACGGTCTACATTTTTAATGTTACTCATTTTCTTCTAGACACTCAGTAAAATTCTAGACACCCAGTATTGCGACAGCACACATAACAGCTTCTCGATGAACCATAGATTTCTGCCTTCAATTTATCAGTCCAAGATAAATTTTTCCATGGCAGCAGCACAATGTGTAAAATCATGCAAATACAGGTCAAGAGCTTCAAGTTATTGTTATTATCAAGTTATATATAGGCTGGTTTGAATATTTCAGAAACAGTTGTAGTCTCCTGGGATTTTCACACACAACAGTCTCCAGAGTTTACACAGTAGGGTGTGAAAAAACAAAAAACATTGAGTGAGTGATAGTTCTGTAAGTGGCAAGACCTTGTTGATAAGAAAGGTCAGAGGAAAATGCCCCGATTGGTTTGGGCTGCCAGCAAGGATATAAAAACTTATATAATCACTCTTTACAACCGCGGTTTCATGATGAGCAGAAAAGTATCTCAGCATGCACAAAATATTGAACCTTGAGGTGGATGGGCTACAACAGTAGAAGACCACACTGAGTTCCATCTCTGTCAGCCATTCTGTCAGGAATCTGAGGCTGTCATGGGAACAGACTCACCCAAACTGGACAGTTGATGATTAGAAAAAAAAATTGCCTGGTCTTTTTCCAGTCTTCTTCTTCCAGTATCGTACTGGCAGCAATATTGCCAGTTATTGTAATTAATATTTGCAGGTATTTACTGTAAAGTTTTTTTATACAGGCATGTTGTACTGCATTTTTAAATGTAATACCACACTATTGTTATATGACTACATATTTGTAGCAGTGTATTTCTGGAATATCACCAATTTTACTGTTATGTTGTTGTTATAACTCTTTCTTACTATACTCTGGGTGGAAAAAATAAAGCAAACCCAATATTGAAAAACATTAAGCTTTTAATGGTCTCAACAGCAAATCATTGGTCAGGAAGATTAGAAAGAATTAAACAAATAGATAAAGTAAATTAGTGTGGGACTGGTTTCCCCTTGATTTGATTTAAATGTTGAAGTCTTGTGGGTAAACTTACAGACAGCTTTTTACAGAAAGAAGAGTCCATGTTGTTCCACTCAATATTAAAGTGTTCAAACAGAAGATATTTTGGAAAATTTTGAACACCCAGACAGGTTAGTTTCAATTTGATATCATTTAAACATATAAATCTTTTCATGATTTTCTCTTTGCGTACCAGAAGACTATGTAAGTGAACTTCCCTGTTTCCAGCTTTTCCACCCAACAGTTTCAGCAATGAGCTTCGGCAAGCGAAAGAAGGCAAACATCTCAGGAGTGTTTTATTTTGGTTCTTGTTCATTTTCTGCCCAGTAATTTTTGTTGAGACCATTAAAAGGTTAATGTTTTGCAGTATTGGGTTTGCCTCATTTTTTTGCCCAGGAGTGTAAATACATTTTAAACACCTTGACTACTGCTGTTTTTACTTGCCTTCATGGCAAAACCCTTTTTTAATTTCAGTACATTCAAACTTTGACTGTTTGACTTCTCTCACACACTAAATATTTAACTCATATTTAACCTATTATTCAAAAGTTTCTGGCTACCAATCTTTTACCATATTCAATACAAGTATTTGTCCTCACAAACAAATATAAGGCTTTGCATGCTAGTGATTCCTGGATCCTGGACTTTTCACCATGGATGGCAGGGATTTCAGTGTTGCGGTGCCCAAGCTTATAAATTCACTCCCACAGAAATCTGTAAAATCTTACCTTTATCTTCATTTCTTTGTTATGCCTTGTATAAGAGGATTGATTAATTATTTGTGGTTGCTGGATTTTAAGTGACCTTTTTAAGGAGCTATATAAATAGTCTTCTTTGGATTATTATTATTATTATTATTATTATTATTATTATTATTATTATTGCACAAGCCCTCTCGTTGTAGTAGCCTACTTATTGCGCCATAAATTATGTAAAATAGAAATCTCTTCAGAGGATGGAGAAAGCTGGTCTACAAACATCAGTGAAATTGTTTTGATCGGTTATGTTGTCCTAAAATTTGTCAAATCCGTTATAATTTTTTTAGCCCGAGGAGTCGAGCGTTACGACAATATTGTTCAACGACAATAACAAATGGAGGTCACAACCGCGACATCATTTATTCTTGTGTTCAAATAAATCAAATAAACTCTAGTGTTTGTGACATGTTTTCACAAAGTGCGCTAAAACAGACTGTTTGTGATTGGACAGGTCGCTAAAGCGGTTATACAGCGGAGCATCACAGTGAGACTTTAAAGCCCTCAGATGGAGGCGATAGTTTTCTTTTACGAAACAATGAACGCGGGTGGAAACAGTTTGCCCGGTTTCGGCCACTGGTCACCCCGCAGTGTGTGTTTCGTCGGTGTCGTATCGGAAAAGTCAAGAGCAGAACTACACACCAGCGCCACTGTAAAGAACAATAAAAGAAGCTTTCGGTCTCTTAACCAATCTAACGAACGGTTCCAACATGGTCATGTTTCCACCGTCAAACCCGAAGGCTCGCGCCTGACCGTAAACGCGCGCGAGCGGCGGCGCATGCGCGCCCTGAACGCCGCTCTGGACGATCTGCGGGCCGTGATACCATACAGAGCAAATCCCAGCTGGAAACTGTCAAAGATCGCCACACTGCTGCTGGCCAGGAACTACATCCTTCTGCAGGCTCGCGCCCTGGAGCGGATATGCAAGACTGTCGAGCATCAAAACCTCGACCAAAATGTCATATCCCCTGTGTTCCTACCGGTCTGAGCAGGTTCTGGGCGAAGCTCTGTTCTAACTGTATTTCTGCATTTCTAAACGACTTTGTTTATGTAGGCTATGTGGAGAATGGCATATAAATTTTTTATTTGATGTCTTCGATTTCTAACATCGTTACATTTGTGACACTACCCTTATATGTTTAAACTCGTGATACCTGACACAAAACCTGAATAAAACCGATGCACAAAACATTCGTCTGAAAATTGCAGTCATGTGTGCTAAACTTCTGTGTGTGAACTAGTCTAATACTGACACACAACTGATTTTTACAGAATTATCTATTAAACAGATAAATTACAGCCTAATCTAAGGGAAAATTAGCATTTTATATAGGATATATTTTTAATTAATCTACTTCACTTAGAAACATAACATTATAACTCGGGTAAGAGAAATAAAATCATAAATAGGCTTCTCTTTTACATTATGCTTCTGAAAATTCTCACCCAAACTTCACAAAGATTATCAGTGTGCTTTTGTAGGCACATTTTTTTGTATTTAATAAATGCTAAGAGCCCACGGGCGTCGCTACCATTACAGCTGAGGGGGACATGTCCCCCTCACATTTCATTATTATTCATTTGGACCCCGCCCCACATTTAACATTAAATATTAGTTCACCCCGCGCTGTTTCTATTGCTTCGTGAAAGAATCCATTAAACTTGATGGATTTGAGAATACACACACCTCTGAAATTCCACTCCATTTCCCAGGTTACCTACAACAACAAACCACACGCATGTGAAGTGACTCGTCAGTACAGCCACAGACAGTAAAGCTGCTCGGTGCTGGAGTAGGCAACGTAAGCCCCATTGCCTTCTCACAATGTCCAACTTTTGCTAAAATCTTATTCTTTTGTTATATGCCCTTAGAATTAACCCTAGGCCACGTTAAATTAATGTTCAACTAAACAATGAAATATTAGGAATAGCCTAAGCTTTGCCTTATTTACTGTAAGTGACAGTAGGGTGTTCTTGGTTGATGATCAATTGTTTGCAATATTTGCTCCCTCCCAGGACACAGTGGACATAAGGAAATTTTTTTACAAAGAAGTGGAAAGTAAGTCAACATTTCTCCACAGGACAGGGTTTTCTTTCCCAATGGAAATGCTAGTGCAGTTAGCTGGCCAGTCAATGTTAGGAGATGTATCAGCTAGCTTAATGTTAGCTATCATTACATCCAAGCCCTGTAGACTACCATATTGTAATGCTAAGAATGAGGATAAGTCTGCTCTGATTATATTTATTGATTCCCTGTTGTGACTTGGAATTGCATACAGTGAGTGAGCAGAATACTTCTGTACCCTAATTTAGGCTACTAGCATCAGCTAACAGAGTGCCACCTGCTGGCATTCATAATATCAGCAAGAATGAAATAATCATAATCATAATAGGTTTATTGGGAGTTTAGTAGTTTTATCAGCAAGTATAAAGTGATTGCATCCAAAAATGTTATTGGGAGTTTAGTATTTTAGAGTTTCAGTATTTTCTTGGTTCATGGTCCAACAAATAAAATTTTTAAAATTCAGATCATGAGAAGACCATTGGGTTAAAACAATTGGTGATCACAACCACTAATGAA
>JAQQZR010000039.1:12180071-12190390 GCA_030068235.1 Notoglanidium macrostoma | reverse complement strand
GGAGTAAGACAACATGCATGAAGAGGATGATGTGGCCAAAATACTCATTTGCCTAATAATTCTGCACTCCCTGTACTTCATAATGTACTTGGGTGAAAAACAACATTACTGCCATTACTACATTTACAATAGGAAATGCATCTTCCAAATTACTTGAGGTAAAGTCACTCGGGGCATTAAAATGCATTTAAACTTAATTTCTTAGAAGACGAATGGCTGATTAATTCAATCATTTCCGTTGGCTAAATGCCTTTTTTTTATTAATAATTGTATTAGGTTATTTAAAGATTTGAATGCTTTGCCTGTTGTCAAATGTACAGAAGTTATAAGCTGCCTTCTTTGTTTTGATGTGGTGAGCAGGTGTGTCTCGGACATTGTGACAGCCGGCATCTGATCACAATCAGAAGTGATTGTTGCGTATGTCAGTTTTACTGTGGCATGTAACTACCCGAAAATGTGAATAAATCGTGAGAAAAGCCATATTTAGCCAGCCTGTTTTCATGACTGTGTTAAATTGGCTAATTACCTGATGTGATCTTTACAGGCAGACCCCCCACATGGTTCGAAAGTAGCTTATAAAATTTATTCCATGCCAATTTTGGTAATTTGTTTTTTTTTTCTTTCTTAAAGCTTCGTTTCTTTCAACAACAGAGTTTTAGTCATAGCAACAGCTGACGGATTTTGCAGACAACCTCACTTGACGTTTCGAGCTCACTTTTTCACTGTGACTGAAAGCACTGGATTAAGTTTTTTTTCCTCTCTTTGATGTTAGCAGTCCATTTATACACACTGCCATCAGTTACATAATACATTTGTGTGCTGCAAATAAATTACCATTAGATTGATCGATGTTTGTGTTTGACAGAGGGCTTTAAGGAGGCTGCAGAGAAGTTCCGGATGGAGTCGGGCATCGAGCCCAGTGTGGATCTGGACTCGCTGGATGAGAGGATAAAGATCAGGGAGATGATTCTGAAAGGGCAGATTCAGGAAGCCATCTCTCTCATTAACAGCCTTCATCCTGAACTTTTGGACACCAACCGATATTTGTACTTCCATCTTCAGGTAGACATGTTATTCTTTATAATTCTCAGCAAACTCGTGCCTAATACTCAAACCACAGGCCTAATACAGGCAATCCGTACAAAAAGAAGTATTGAAATGGACTTTGAAAGTCCCTTTCACGTTAGAGTATGGTTATAGCACCGAAAGAAAATCTTTCTATATAAATCTTACATTTCTCTTTAAGAACTGAGCCTGAATGCAACTGAGGCAATGTTATAAAGAAGAGTGAAGAGAAACATTTCTCCAAAACAATGTGAGAAACTGATAAACTCCTACAGAAAATGTTTATTTAGGGTTATTGTTGCTAAAGGGGGTTCTACATGTTACTGAATTGTAGGGTGTAGTTATTTTTTCCCAGCTATTTCTGAATGTTGGGTTACTTTTTGGGGGGGGGAAATAACTAGATGACTAGTGCAATCCGTTGGGTTTTTTGTCATCATCTGAAGTTATTTGATTGTTTATAGAAGTTGGTGAGGACCATGTTATTTAGGCCCTGATAAATTAAAAACCTAGAATTGATGTAGGGTTTTGTTTTCTATTTCTCATGACTGTATGTATTTCTGCTTTAAGGTAGTCTGAGCAGTTAGAATATGATAATTAATTTCAAATAAAATCACTCACTTCAAAGCTTAGTAGTTAAAGAATATGAAACTGTCATCACCAGTACTCAAGGTTTCAGCATTTGAAAAAGAGAAAGTGACATTTGGTCATCTCTATTTTTTCGAGGTGTGAAAGTGGAGAATATACTGAACCATGTTTTCCTCTCTTGCAGCAGCAGCATTTGATCGAGCTGATCCGTCTGCGGGAGACGGAGGCTGCGCTGGAGTTTGCACAGTCGCAACTGGCTGAGCAAGGTGAGGAGAGCAGGGAGTGTCTGACTGAGATGGAGCGAACTCTGGCCCTGCTTGCTTTTGACAACCCTGAAGAGTCACCTTTTGGAGACCTTCTTAACATGATGCAGCGACAGAAGGTGAGAGTTGTGTGTGTATATGTATAGGTAATTTACACTATATGGCCCAATTCATGTTTCCATCACTGGATCTAAGGGGCACAAACATGTTTGAGCACAACTGCTCTCCTGTCTGCAAAGTGAAGCCTAGTGGCCTGCACTGGCCTCAATGCTGCTGATCACCTTTAGGATAAATTTGGCACGCTGACTGCACCCCAGACCTCCTCACCCAACAACAGTACCCAACCTCACTAAAGCTTTTGTGGCTGAATGATCACAAATCCATATAGCCGTGCTCCAAAATCTACCGGAAAGCTTTCCCAGAAGAGTGGAGGATATTATAAGAGCAAAAACACACAAGCACATACACGTGTGGTGGTCAGATGTCCACAAACTTTTGGCCATGTAGTTTAATTAAATAATAGATACAGGTCCATAAATATTTGAACATGTAAGAGTTTAAAGTGCAGTGGTGCAGTGTTTTAAGGTGCGGGCTTTCAACTTCAGTTTGTTGTAGGAATTACAGGACTTTTCCCCCCTTTTTAAAGGAAAAGAAGTAATTGAACAATTGACTGACCAGATGTGTCCTATTCCCTCATTATTTCTCTTACAAGATAAAAAAAAAAAAAAAGTCTAGAGTTGATTTCATATGTGGCATTTGGAATCTGTTGATGATGTTAACTCTCAATATGAAGTCCAAACACCGGTCTTCAAAAACAGGAAGACTGCATTAGAGTTTGCCAAAAACATCTAAAAAGCCTGTACAGTTTTGAAACATCCTAAAGACAGATGAGAAAAGGATCGAATTGTATGAGAATGATGGCAGGAGAAAAATTTGGGAAGGGAAGGAAAGATGGACAGTAACTCAGCATAATTTTAAAGCAACCTAAGCCTTTTTTTTTTTTTTTTTTTAAGGCAGAGAAGTGGAATGAGCTGCAATGGCAGTCTGTCACCTGACCTGAATACAATTGAGCATGGATTTCACTTGCTATAGACAAAACTAAAGGCAAAATGATTCAAGAATAAGCAGGAACTGAGAACAGCCAAAGCAAAGGCCTAAGAGAGCATCACCAGGGAAGAAACTCGGCATTTATTGACGTCCGTGTTTTCCAGACATAAGTTGGTTTGTCCAATAACTACTGGGCCCCTTAAAAAGTGTATATCTGTTAATTATTAAGTATTTGAGAACTGTGTTCTGCTTCTCATCCACAAGGTGGCATGATTGTGCGTAAAATGTTTCATGCTGAGCAATACATGCCTTCTCTTTCAGGTTTGGAGTGAGGTGAACCAGGCGGTACTCGACTATGAGAACCGGGAGTCAACACCAAAACTGGCCAAGCTGCTGAAGCTCTTGTTATGGGCACAGAATGAACTTGACCAGAAAAAAGTAAAATACCCCAAAATGACAGACCTTAGTAAGGGCACAATTGAAGATCCTAAGTAAGAACTGGCAACAACATGGACATCTGTGCTATACTGTAACATTTCCCCCTATTTATAAGCAGTCAGTGAATGGACCATATAAGAGAACTAACTTAACTGTATATTTTATTATATTTTGAAAGCAGATATGCTAATCAAAGTAAATATATCAGAAATTAATTTAGCTGGACACCCATTTTCGGAATGAAAAAAAATTCTATACTATTGAGCTCTTATTTGCAAATATCCACTTCATCTTGTTTTTAAGTACTTGCATTTTAGGATATGTTTGGTAACTTTTTTTTATTGACATATATTCAGTGCTGCTTTTATGCCTAAATACGAAGTGTAAAATCAGCTAACGGTTGTTATTAGGGATGTAAAGATCAGACGATTTGGATCAATACATCAATTTAAAGTCAGTGACTGAGAAGAATTGAGGCAGCAATCTGTTCTTATTGTTATTAAAATTGATCAGAAATCGATTGTTAAAGGGACAGACAACTGGTGTATAAAGAAATTTCATATTTTTTAACTGGTGTAAATAAGCTAGCATGGTGATTTGCTCAGAACAATGATACTTAAAACAGTCCGTGTGTACCTCCATCGTCTGCAAATTAAAAGTAGGCTTACTACAGACTCTGAAATAAAGTTGGTCACATACTGATCAGAGGTTACTAAATCTAATCTTATTGTAGCATATATAATGCTATCGTCAAATAGCCAATCATAGCCTAAAGAATTGAAAATGCATTGTATTGTGTGGGAGACTGAAGTTTACACCCCTAGATGTTATGAGAATGTTAGGCTTAAAATTCATTTTCTATATGAAAAGGTCCCAGGATTGTTCCATGCTGGAAATCGACACTTAATTTTTCTGAATTTGTGCTTTTTACAATTGGTGTGTTGTTGATGGGTACACGGTCTTCTGGTTTGTCCTTTTGATGCTGTGCCTTGTGTTGGTTGGCTAGGTGTGTGCGTGTTCACGAGCGTGTGTGTGTGTGTGTGTGTGTGCGCGCGTGCGTGCGTGCGTGCGTGTTCACGCGCGTGTGTGTGTGTGTGTGTGTGTGTGTGTGAGAGAGATACTAGCCTTGTATTTTCACTTGGAATGTAAATGAGCCTGCTCAGATGATGAGCAAAGGAAAATGAACATTTCAAGTAGGTGAATGTGGGTGGATTTTGTTCTCTCTGTTTTTGTTTTTTGTTTTGTTTTCCACAACATAAGCTATTTTTTATTTTAAGTTTAGATTTTTTAATTGCCTTGAATTTGCTACATCACCCTTTTTATTTTAGATTTGTACATGCTACTGAAGTTTATAGTTTATTTATAGTTGTAATTTTCATTATTTATTCAACAATGCATTCTTCAACCTCTCCCGTTTTTAAATTCAAATTTTCAGGTACAATAAAGTATTTCTTTGAAACAAAAATGTGTGTCTTGCCTCTTTCATGCTGCATACTTCAGCAGTATTTAAGGCATGACTATGCAAATTTGTCATACCCACATGTACCAATCATTCCTATCCAGTGGAACTCACTTTCTGCTGAATCTGATATACATTCACTGACCTCTTTATTAGGAACACCTGCACCTTCACACAATTACATTCCTGGCCAATCATGTGTCAGCAGTTCAATGCATAAACTCATGCGGACAGGTCACAAGCTTCAGTTAATATTCATATGAAACATGTTTGACATTCTGATGCCTTTAGACACATGGGAGTTTTGTGTCTTTCAACATCAGACTCCCTCATCCAGGTGGTTCATGATGAACTTGATCTCAGCATCTTTGTTCAGACGTTGAGTAGCATGCCTCAGATCATTTGCGAGACATTGTCAGGCCTGTTCGACAGCCTCCGATGTTGTCTTAACTGTCTAGATTGGGGGTTGCCTGTGCAAATAGTCTCAGCCACTGTCTTCAGCACCTGGTCATAGTGCCAGTGATGACACCCTTCTCCCAGGGCTTTCAGGCAGCTGCAAAGGATGTGCTCTATGGTCCCCTTCCCTTTGTTCAAGGTGCAAGAATGTGTGTCTGCCTTTCTCCAGGCGCAGGTTTTGCGGGACTAGGTAAACCATCATAGACTGATCCCACCTTGTCCATGCTTCCTACAGTTGTTGACTTGCTGGCACAGACTTCCTTTACTGCCACATCCTATTGCACCATCTGCTGCTTGTCATTTCCCTTGACTTTGTAATATAGCTGAGCTTGGGGTACAACCCCAATCCTGCTCGTCTGGTGGTTACTGAGCTTATCCTCTGCCTGTTCCACAACATCTTTAGCCTTCTACTTGCTGCCTGCCTTCACCTAAATGCTGGTTTAAGAGACCTTGGGGTCACTTATTGCAACACTTTCCTTGCATGGGTCACCATGAACACCTCTGTGATTGAACTAAGCCACAGGTACCGGACGATCTTCTTTTCCAGTCCTTCCACAGCCAACATTGAGAGCTCATAAACATGCAGTGACTACAAGATGCGTGGGAGGATCCTTTTCTGGTAAATCCAACCTTTAAACTTGCCTGGCAGCCCTGATATTTCTACTGAGGTTAACCATCCCTGGAAGTCCTCCATGAAGGTTAAGATTGTATCCTTAATAGTGTTTGAAAAAAGTGTGATCTCTACGACTTTAACGGTGGCATGGTTGTTGGTGCCGAAGGGGTTGGTTTAAGTATTTCAGTTAATGCTGATCTCCTGGGAATTTCACACACCGCACTCTCCACATTCCGATGTTTGATGTTGAACATTAACTGAATCTTTTGACCTGTATCTGTGTGATTTCATCCATTGTGCTGCTGCCACATGATTGGTTGATTGTATAACTGCATGAAGGGGCAGGTGTACAAGTGTTTGTGTTGTATTGATTGTATTCTAATCTACAGGTTACTAAATATCACATGGACAAGTCAGAAGGCTATTGGAAACATTTTGTGGATGGAAGTGAAGCTTTATGTTTGGAGAAAGGAGAGCACTGCATCGCAGTATAAGAATCTTCTCCCATCTGTAAAACGTGGAGGTGGTAGTATCTTGGTTTGGGCATGTTTTACTGCATCTGGGCCAAGATGGCTTGCTTGATGGAACAATTAATTTCATTTGTGACAACAGTTTGGAGAAGAACCACATATTGGTGTGATGGTCAGATGTCCACATATTTTTGGCCATATTGTCTATTAACAAGCTAGAATGTTTTCTTTGCCAGATTAGACTAGCAGTTTATAGTTTATTTATAGTTATGTTTATAGTTGTAGTTTAACTGGTATTATTTACACACTAACCCATTCTTCAACCTCTAAGTTTTGTTTTTATTTCAAATGTTTAGGCACAATAAAGGTTTTCTTTCATAACAAACACGAAACAAAAATGGGTGCCTGCTTCTTTCATGTCCTATTCATCACTATTTAAATATGCAAACGTATGTTGTGTCCCACCCAACCTGTCGTTCCTGTCCGGAGTTACTCGCTGTCTGATGTTTTCCCATTCCAAATTCAGTTTAAACGACTTAACGTAGTGCCGCTACTGAATGGAAGTTCATGGAACAGAAATCACAAAGCTTCACTTCACATCTGCCAAAAAACATCTGTGAACACGAGCACGCGCTCGAGCCCGGCAGAACGGGAGTGAAAGAAATTTCGGGACTTTGGCCCAGGTGAGTTGTGGGCGAACAAAATGTAATCTGCTGCCCAATTTACGCGTGAAAAAGGAAACAATTCCGTTTAGATATCCACTGCATAGATTTTAGTATAGATTTTTTTCCGTCCTGAATTGTTGTAGTGCATTTATATGGCAAATGTATAAATAGAACTCGACAATAGGAGGTGTGGCTAAGAACATGTAAAGTCATGTTAATTTCTATGGACTGTAGCTCACTATATTTAGTCATTGTTAGATATAGGAGAACTCATTATTATATAGAAAAACAAATGTGTATTTTTTGGTATGTGTACGTAGGAATCAAAACCTTATTTTTAACTAATCAAGTTTAGAACTATGACCCCTCAAGTTAACAGGTCCAGTTAAGGTAAGCCATGTGAGGGTAAAATGTGCCACATTTAAACTACAAACGGTTTAAATATTTCGAAGTTGTAATTTTTTTCAGCACTGTAACATTGTTCTCTCTCTCTCTGTATGTGTGTATGTGTGTGTGCAAGTTGTGGCACTAATGCTTCCACGTTCCACCGGTCATTAGTTTAAAGATCATTTAAAGATCATCTTCCTTTTGGCTGTCCGACTGACTGTAGGGAGAAAAACAATAACTTCACAAAAACATGTCGTTTAACCAAGAAAAACATGATCACTTGATGAAGATTTTGTTATGAGACTTGCATGTCACAATTGTGGAAGTCTCAGCTGTCAGTGCTTTCTAACAGTGAAGGTGCTTTGTAAAGTTTCCCAGCAGGGAAAAGTCTTCAGGAATGTAGGAATGAATGAGAGAGAAGGAGATGTGAGGGTGAGGGACTGACTGTTTATCAACACTATAAGAGTGATAACAGGAATCAACTTGTTTTTGTTTGACAGGTTTTGAGTTAGTCTTATTTGTATCTTCGATGTCATCTGTTTCCTTCATTTTCATTTGACTTCTAAATTGGTTTTTGGATCTTCTAATCTTGTTCTCTCTCCTTGCTCCGATGTTTTCAGAGTGAAAGTAGTATGTCACATATCTACCCTACTGTACATTAGATAACACAGTGACACTTTATAAAAATGACAGCTGAATGTATATATTCATTTAACCTAATCATATTTAAGGAAACGTGAATATTATTTAATTGGGCTAATTTGAGCCATTGCACTGCAAGGATACAAACCCTCAGGGACAGGTAACTTGGCAGAGGGTGCCAAATCTCTCTTGCCATTTGAACTACTCGGGGGAGAATTTGCTAAGGTATTTATGCCACTAGTGAGTGCAGCTGTGATAAATGTCTTGCTGGCAATAACAAAATGAGTACAGGTACTGAATAGAAAGACAATGTGGTTTGCGTGAGTGAGGCCTTAAAGGATTAGCAAAAAGGACAAGGATGTCACATTCTCAAGATGCCTTATCTTACATAGGTCAGAGTACACTTTTGTTATTTGGGACAGGGTCTGAGGAGAAATAAGAAAATATCATATGAAAAGAAAAAGAACAAGATGATTTTAGTTAGACACTTAAACTTCTGAAACAGTCATTGTAAGAGTTCTCCGTGCTTTGCAATTGTAGACTAGTCTACCTGGAATATACTTTATAATTATTGTATAATGGTCTCTTAGTGCCCAAGCCAAGAGTTGCATTGCACTCAGAACTTTACATACATGGACATGAATGTCATCATAGACATGAATGTTTTGGCATTATTGGGATTTTAGTAATTTCTTTGAACTGTTCTTTTCTGTGGCAGAATGATTGTACAGCATAGATCTTTAATAGAAAGAAACCCAACCCAGTAATTTGGTGCAAAAGGCTGGGCTTTCTAAAAGTAAACAAAGGTTCAAAATAATACATACAAAGTAGTAGTAGTATTAGTACAAGTAGGAATAGGAAGAGGAGGATGCTTAATGGAATCCCTGTGTAGCATTACAGTTCATTAAAATTAAGCCATTTGTTTTCCACTGCTGCTGTAGGTCACTTGTGAGGACATGGACTCTGATGCTGCTGTTGGTCACCTGCCTACTCTATTGGGCACGAATGGCCATGCCAGTTTGTGCACCAACCATGGAAAAGCAATTTGGATGGACCAAGACGGAGTCTGGATTGGTGCTGAGTGTCTTCTTTTGGGGCTACTGCTTCACACAAGTATTAGGAGGCCATGCCAGTGATAAGTAAGTGACATTAGCCAATGTAATTCTTAAGATTTGAATCTTGCAAGCTGTATATAGCATGATTATGTTTCAGCTGACAACAAGTTATTTAACTTTAACTGATGCTGTTAGTAGCTTCTCATTTCTTAAACAACCATGTCGGAAGACACACTGGAAAAGATGTTAATCTATTTCCGAAGAGTCAAACTATTGGCATGCATCAATCAAAGAAAACATCTCAGGAGATTGCTGAAACTACTAAAATTGGGTTAATAACTATCCAATGCATTATTAAAAACAGGAAGGATAGTGGGGGACCATCATCTTCATGGAAGAAATGTGGTCAGAAAAAAATCTTGAATAATCGTGATCGGCGATCACTGAAACGTTTGGTGAAATCAAATCATAAAAAATCAAAAGCTGAACTCACGGCTATGTTCCACAATGACAGTAAGAGCATTTCTACTTGCACAATGCAAAGGGAACTCAAGGGATTGGGAATAAACAGCTGTGTAGCCCTAAGAAAACCACTGATCAGTGAGGCTAATCGGACAAAAAGGCTTCAATTTACCAGGGAGCATAAAGATTGGACTCTGGAGCAATAGAAGGTCATATATATATATATATATATATATATATATAAAGAGAGAGCGAGACTTAAAAAAGGTAGACTTATACACCAAGCCATACAGCATGGAGGGTTCAAATCTTAAATCTTAGAATTAAGTAATAAATCTTCTCTCTGAGTCTTAATGACTCGGCAGAATTCTCTTTCTGTCCTTTGTCAGACAAAACTTTCTCCATACAAAAGTTAACACAAATGACAAATGTTTCAACAGACTTGGTGGAGAGAGAGTCCTGATAATTTCCACATCTTCCTGGGCAGTTATGACAGCCATAACTCCTCTTCTGGTCAACATGGGGCTCCCACCACTCATCACCATCGTGCTAGCCAGGTTCTCCTTGGGTGTGCTGCAAGGTAAGCAGAAAGCAAAATAGTTGACAGTCAAAGGATCAAGAAGAGAAACTGTGTGCATATCAGTGTGTGTGTGTGTGTGTGTGTGTGTGTGTGTGTGTGTGTGTGTGTGTGTGTGTGTGTGTGTGTGTGTGT
>JAQQZR010000039.1:12151712-12175248 GCA_030068235.1 Notoglanidium macrostoma | reverse complement strand
TGAAAATATCTTAACTACTTCAGTGCAATTACATATAAAGTGTGCATACATTCCAGTGATAATACTTCAGTGTGCTTCCAGTGCATACCTTCATATTAATATGTACTGTATGCACTTGTCAATGTGATTCAGAATAACATACCTGATTACATATTTGGTATGTCAATCAAAATAAATCAATAAATCAATCAATAAATCAATCAATTTCAACCATAGCCTTAGGTTTGAAATATGCAAAATATTAAAGCCATGTTGTGTATTAAAACATACTGGCATATCAAATGTCACTCAGACTTCATGCTCCTGGCTTTCCACAGGGGATCAATTTATGCTTAACACCATTTAATCTACATTACTAGGAACAACCTTAGACTCAAGCGGGTGTAAAATACACAATTATGTATGTATCTGTCTATGTATTTATGTACATATGAATATGTATTTATATGGATATGTATGTATGTATGTATGTATATACACTAAAGTGTCAGTGCATGTGTAAATGTGCCATGTGTGACATATAGGAGCTATGTGCTGGTGCTGTATGCGTGTGCAGAAGTGCCATGTATGTAATTGACATGTTGTCAAGTGTTATGTTGATGTGCATGGCCAAAAGGTGTACTTTTGGTCTCATCTGACTACAACATATGATACCAGTTGTAGGTCTAATGATGCCTGGTGAAGTTCAGCCATTACATATTGTTGATTTCTCTCAGGAAGGGCTTTTATATTGTAACCATACCAAATAGCTGTTGTTATGGAGACCGAATTTAAATATCGTTTTGAAGAATTAATTCAACAGTGCAATTTCTAAACATTATTTTTATTTGTCTGTGCTTAATAATAAGCTTATAATTGCTTACTAATAATCAGGCTCCACGGCATCCCTCCCGGCAGGATGCACCCCCATCTTCTCAAAAGAATACATAACGGGACAGGATTTTTTTTCATAGACGCATATACTACAATATATGGTTTTATATAAGTTTTGGGGACACCTTACCATCACACCCATATGTGGGGTCTTCCCCAAACTGTTGCCGCAAAGTTGGAAGCACATAATTGTATTGGATGTCCTTGCTGAACAATTACAATTTCCCTTCACTGGAACTCGAGCAAGCCCAAACCTGTTCCAGCATAACACCACACTCCAAAATCTAGTGGAAAGCCTTCCCAGAAAAATGGAGGTTATTATAATCACAAAGGGGAACTAAATCTGGCATGGGATATTGAATGGGAATGGTCAGGTTTCCACATTCATTTGACCACATAGTGTACAATGCATGCATAGGATCACCACCACCTGCTTGCTGTGAATGCTTGCTGCTGTTATTCTGTTACTCTGCACCTTATAGTTTTGCACTTATTTTGTTTTTCTGTTGCTGTTTTTCTTCACCTTGTATTGTCGGACCTTATTATACTGTACAATGTTGCACCTAATCACGGACATATTTTTGCTCTGTTATTTGTTAATACCTGTTGACTGTTATAGCTATGTCTTTTGCATCATTGTCCTTGGCTGCTGCAGCACACATATTTCCCATTGGAGATAAATAAAGTACACCTATGTATTATTCTATCTATCTCTGTAGATACTAAGAGAGGGACAAAAAGAAAGACGCCAATACGTTTGCATTCATTCAAAATATTATTTAGATGTGGCAATTTTGCATATTTATACTTCACTCTGGGTCCTTGAGTTTCTCTCCACCTCCCAAAAACATGCCAAGCGAACTGTAAATGAACTGGACTGACTATACTGAACTGCACCTAGGTGTAATTGAGTGTGTGAATGGTGCGACTGAATTGCACCTCATCCATAATGTATTCCACTTCTGGCCAGTTTTCCCAGGATAGATTCCAGAATCACAGTGTCTCTGATCAGGATAAAGCAGTTAATGAAGATGGAAGGATGGATGGATGGATGGATGAATGAAGGTTTATGAGAATATATTATTGTTTTAAAAAGTTCTTATGAAAATTTTTTTTGTTACAAAAGAGAAAAGTCATTTCTCAAGTCCAACTGTCTGAGTGTATCATTTAAAAAAAATATATTTATCATGTTTGTTTTTTTATACAAACATTTTTTTCATTCTCTTGAAGGGTGCCAATAATTCTGGAGCTGACTTTCTTTATAGCGGTGAGTCTGGCAAACCCCAGTCCCGGTGGGATGGAGCTGCACAGGTCTATCTGATCTCAAACAGTTAACTGGTGTGCTGTAGTGCTTGGGGGGAAACCAGTAGGGCCTCAGGCTATAGGCTACACCCAAAACGTATATTGCGTCCTAACCGTATAATTTAGTACAGTATTCCCATCTTCACCGCGCTTTAGTTTGGCGGGCACGCGCACGCCGCTACGCGCGCTTGTTGGTGGGCGGAGCCGAGCGAGAGCCCTCTGCTGCTGCATTTGAGCGTTCACGTACGCGCGCGCGGCTCACGGGGATGCGACCACGAATTTAACACCACTGTTACTGCACTGAAATTAACCCGAGACGCAGTTTGTCGAAGCCGACAAAAGGGTAAGTCGCCCTCGTTTTTAAATGGTCTTTATACATGAAAATGTAGCGTTTTTAGCGGCATGGTGATGTGATGGTCCTCTAGTACTATAATGTTGCTTTATCCCGTGCTGAGGGAGCTCAAGCTAACAGGCTAACCAATATGGATGCGATGGAGCGCGCTGCTAGCCAGTGCACTGTGTTCATATGATGCGGTGACTAGCAAGATGGAGATTAGCGACTCTGAACCTCCTCGGTGAAGTAATCCGTAATAAAATGTCAACGTTCATTCCGTTGTTATAAACCGGTACAATGCACGGGAATATTTACTCTCGTATTATTCAGAGCACAATCACTGGTCGTGATTTCAGAGCCGAGACGCTCACTTGTCCGTGTCTAATGAATGGAGAGGCCGTTTGCCTGTTTCTTCTCCTATTCGATGCAGGATAGCAGCGGTAGAAGGGTAAAATGCAAAAAAAAAACGTCATTTGTTTAGCTAAAGCTGCGCCTTGACGTGTAACTAAACTATTTTATGGGTCTGACTTCACGTGAAACGGTACATCCGTGTTCCCTGGTCCGAAATGGTGCCATAAGCTTTCCTGGTATCCTCAGCATGCAGCTCTGCCACAGGGGATTGGCATGCACATTATATTAACATACTATGACTTGGTGAATGGTGTTATTTTACAGAGAATGCGTAGCTCCTGAGTTTTCCTACAATACAGATGTACTTGTGTAGTAATGAATAGACAGACAGGGCAAATAGTGTGCTGCATTGAGCAGAATGTATGTTCTCATCTCCTGACATGTATATCTGGGAGCTGGTCACACTTCCACACATTCTTATCTCAAAAATGTTTCTCATTAAAATGCACTAAGAGCAGAGTATGGGAACATTTGCTCATATTTATAATTGCTCTCCTGTTAGTGTCTTGGATGCAGAGCAAAGCATTGACTCCGATTTCATCCCCTGTTGTCGAGACTTCCTTTCCAGGCTTGTGCACCATCATGATCATGCGTTGTGTTGCGTTGGACAGAGGCAGGCAGTGCTGAGTAAACCTGCTGAAACGGGAGAGTCAGCAGAAGGGTGCACAAACACTAGACCCTCTTGCTAGGTAGAAATGAGCCCAAGCCATTTCTACAAAACATACAAAAGTATGTTGCATGCTGAAAAACTGCAGTGCCAAGAACTTTCACTGCTGTACTTTAGTTCCAGTTTCAGTTTAGGCAGAGTTTAAGGTATTGACCTGTTTAGCTAGTGAAAGGCTGCATTAACTGAGCATTTGATGAGATGAAGGGGTGAATCAGAAGATGAATCATGGGTAATTCTTCTGAATAGGGGCTGGTGATGTCATGCTGCATTATTGCTTGGCCTGCTTTAGGAGTTGTAAGCAGCCAGGAAAAGCACATTTCATATTCACTCTGAGTGAACTCTCTGTGGCCCTTTGGGCACTACACGGTCTATTACTTTCAACAGTTTATCCATTTTAGTTATGTCTTCCTCTTTAAACCCATTTGAATTGATACTAATTGTTTTTGCCAGACTGCCAAGTAAGCAAGCCGGGATAAGGCCACTTTCACATATGAAGCCTGTTCATGTATAGGGTGAAAATAACACAGGATAGATAATACATTTTCATTCCCATTCAGTCTTGCGTAACGGTCAAGTAATGGATGTCCTGTATTCCATCCTGACTGTATTGAACAGGATGCTACGGAGCACACACCTCCGTGAGACGTGTAAAGCGTGTGACCGGATATGACGTATAATTCATGAGGTGGCAAGTCCATATTGTTGTGAAAAGCCCAAGCTGAGACATTACCTAGTTAGTTAGCGTCTTCGGCACGAGCAGCCAACAGTTCTTTTATTTCTGTGTTATTCCAATTTCCAGCCATATCTGCCCGTTCTTTCTTTGTTGTTATGTGTTTGCCGCTGGTCACTATACAGTGTGGCAGTATGAGTATTCAGGTTATGTAGGTGTCAGTAGTTCAGTCGCAGTTTCACTGCGTCGTTATTTACCTCACCGCCAGCAACGTCAGTACTGGTCGCAACACGTTAACAGAACGGTTCGATTCTTCCTGGAGCTGTTTGCTGTTAATGTTACTAGATCCCCGGGGGATAGATTAACGTTTCATTTTCACTGTTTTGTTCCCATTTCCACATAACACAACTGCAGCAAATAAACCGTGTGTGAATGGGGAATGACTGACTGATACTGGTTATATGTGAGTCGCTTGGAACAGCCATACAGTTACCGGCTCTGTGCACCTAAAACATGAACTTGCTTGATAGTGAAGTAAGCTAATATTAAAACTAAATAAAAAGTAAAATTAGTGATGCATTGTTGCTGATATTGGTAACAGGTTTCAGTCCTACTAATGTCTGACATTTACTAAAAATATAAAAATGCTCTGGTACCACCAGCTGATACTATAAGATGTAAAACGTCATGCTAATGAACAGATGACATGAAATGCCAGCAATCTGGACTCCTTTCATGATTAATAATGGCAATCGAAGCAATGCAGACTACAATCTGTGCTCTGCAAAAATATCAGGGAAACATAGCAGCTTATTGAAATACACGTAATCTGATAAAACGTCCTCAACATAAAACACAACATGAGGTGTTCATTGTGAGTAGCGCACGGCAGCGAGCGATTCTGCTGTCAAAGCTGACTAGGAGAGAAAAATGTTAACGCTAGGCGAGTTGAAATTACAACTCTTACCCAGTGATTTTGTTCCTGATGACCAGCCACTACAGGGCATGTAGCTAGATTAGGCATTATTTCATTTGAAAACAACTGGGTAACATTAACATTATTCAATTCTGTATCTGTATTAGCGAGTACGAGTACCAGTACATTTACCTGTGTTGCTATTGATGCATCCCTGATTAAAATTGTTCTTAAATATTTGTCCATTTGTTATATTCTGTAAATGCAGCTGTTGGTACTTGTAACCCCAGGAGGCATTCCACAGTGCTCTAAAGCACATACTATGCAGCACCATGATATGTCCATGTCCAACTGATCTTTCATAAAAACCGTAAGCTAGAGCTGAATATACTTAAAGTGTGCACAGGTGATGAAAATATACAATTTAATCATGAGCACAGAAGGAGAAGAAGCTTCTGCTATAGTTTAATGCAGTATTGATCAGTCCTCCATTTAAAACTCTAATTAATGTAAGTGCCTTTCGTGTTTAAATCTCACACTGACGTGCACTAGATTGAAGCTGCAAGCTGTGGCTTCTTCTCTGGAAATGATGATTACAAAATACACTTTGGCGCGTTTGAAAGACAAACCGCAGATTTGTTCCAGGTTTAGCAGCCTACACTACTGTTTGTAGAGATTGGCTCATGTAAGCAAGAACTCTCCGAAACGCCAGCTGGAGAAAGTTGTCGTGATTCTTGTTAGACAAACCAAAACTGAACGTTTTCATCCGTAGCTATGGTAGGGCTGGCTCTTGCATGTATTTCAGTGTAGCCCTCAGTAATAGCTGCCTTTGTCTCTGTTTGACAGAAAGGAGGACAGCTATGATTATCAGTAGAGTCCGTGTTATCCCATTCGCCCCATTGTGGCTCTGTGCTGTTTCACTCTTCATATGGATCAGGGAAGGATTTGTTGGCAGCGTCGTGTTGACGGTGATGGAGTCATAAGCACGCTCATCAATGTGTCTATCTCATGACGGAGTTTATCTCTGTTGTGTACACACACACAATTCCCAGAGCTCTGGGGTCATAATCACAAACAGTATTACAAACAGTCCTCTTAAGTGGGACTGAACATTTCTTAGCGTGCTTCTTAAAAGATACTCCTAAAAGAAAACGTCTTTCAGACCTATCAGATTGGAAGATCTGGTACTGCGGGAAAAATTTAAAATTAAATTGTCGTTTAGGGCGGCAACAGATCTACATTACCATTCAAAAGTTTTTGCACACCACAGGTTTTTACTGCTTTTCCATTTATTTCATACACTTCTGATGTATTCTTGCTAAGCATTGGGAAGTTGTTGAGTGAACAACTAGAGATGAAAATATAATACAAATAAAACAAGTCTCCTTTATAACATGGAAAAGTATGTACAACAGAACATGTCTGCTGTCCTGTTAACTGGTTGCATGGTAACGGCATAGTCACTAGACTGTCCTTCACCTGTGCGCAGGGAAAGACAAACTGGTGAGAAGAAAACGGGTGTAAGGTGCTGGGGACTGATGAATCGGAGTTTGAAATCTTGTTTGTGAACCATCACGTGCATGAGTGTATATTTGACCAGCACTGAATAAGACCTGAGACTAATCGGCCGGTCAAGCAGGAAACTAGCCAATTCTGGTCACCAGGTGATCGAGTGGTGTCCCTTTTTTTCCTTTAAGTGACATAGCGAGCTCTGGGACTCATCACGCGACATCATGCAACAACGCAGACCCAACGAATCAATAATGAAATTCACTGCCGACTTGTATAATAATCGAATTGTATCCTTGTTATCGACTTCTTATTGCAGCCCTAGTGTCATTATAAACAAGAAAACCGATCTATTCTTACATTTTAGTCCAGTTTAACCTCTATTGGCAGTGTTCCATTAAATCCCTAAACCTTTGCACTTATTAATTGTCTACACTCAGATCCTAATGGGAAATTATTGTTTTATTAAAGGGTCGTGCACATGGAGGTAGAACCTGTTACTGTAATCTTGTAAACCTGTCAATAAATCTACTGTATCTAATTGAGTGATCCCGATTTAGGCTTCTTTCCATTTATATTATTCAATACTTTTTAACAAACATTCTCACTTCGTTTATACCTATATCTAGTTATAACCTTTTGCTAAATGATAACAATTGTGTGGCTATATCAGGCAAAGGAAATCAAATCAGTTTTGTTTTTATTTATTTATCCACATAGATTTTTTTGATCCGCTTTTAGAAAGATTTGGCATTTAACGTTTAACTAAAAAGTACCGTACGTTGCATTTATTCTGAGACGTTCGGCTACATGTGTATGTTCAACATGAGCAGCAGGACATGAGGTCTTAGACATTCAGATGTGATTTTGCCTTGCCTTGGGGGACGTTAATATTATAACTCTATATGTACACTGGCTAGTTACATTTACATTTATGTCGTTTGGCAGATACCCTTATCCTTATCCTTACATACATCTTATTTTATACAAGTGAGCAGTCAAGGTTAAGGTAAAGGGCCTTGCTCAAGGACCCAGCAGTGGCAGCTTGGCGGTGCTGGGATTTGAACTCGCTTCCAATCACTAGTCCAATGTCTTAACCAAAGAGCTACCACAGTAGTTCTACTCGGAGATCTACATTCACAGCTCATTTGCTAGCTTGACCATTGCTGATATAGGATATCATCATATATCATGGTGTTGGTTGTATTTTACAAGTTTAAGACGGTGTTTTGTGTTTCAGTGTAAATCTGAGATCCTCGGTTAGGAGGCACAGTGTAAAATGTCGATTTAATATTGTACAAAACTACAGTATGTATATATCATGGTATAAAATGTTTAGTAGTTAAAAGCATGTCTAGTGATGAGTATTTAATTTTTATGACAGGTGTACACCATTGGTCATCCACACAGAGGTTTAAAATGTCAAGATTATTAACAGTAACCCTTAAACCGCTGAAGGACGCAATTAAAAGTACTAATACTGAAGTACAGGATGTGATGTACATCAGATCTTTCCGTTGCTTCTCAAACATTCAAGCGGATACAAACAAGGCAATTAGTGCAGCAGGAATGCCTGTTGTGTACCGCTATTTTGGAAGAGGAGGAAAAAAAAACCAAACGGCACGAGCAACAAAGAAAATACAAGCACAAACACACGGCTACAAACAGTGAACCTGTCTGAATATAGCTCTAGCATCATGGTTCAGTTACAGTTACTTCCAAAGCAGTTTTTCAACATGCTGGAGTCCATAATCCGGATGAATTCTGTGCTCGTTTAGGGCAGAGCATCATCGTCACAGATTATGTCTCCATACAGACGAATTCCTTCCCAACAGTGGATCAGTTGGAGAGTTTTTTTTTCTGTTGCTTTGCAAGTACATCTTGTTATTGCTTTTATTTAATTTATTAATCAACCTTGCTTTGTTTTTGCTTGACTCTGATCGGTCAAAGTCACTCGACACTTTCAGTTGAACTCAGCTTTTAAGTTGCGGTCACTTATGTTTTTAATACTGTTTTTTACATCTGGAAGACCGCTGGAAGTCTGCTTTATCTGCATACCTTTCCACAACATTGTCAAACTTTCAAAGAAGTTTTGTCTTTCTGCCCGGCTCTGTAGAAGTTCGAAACAGCCGTCTGTCATGAAACAAAGTGAAAAAAGTAGTGAAATGCGCTGATGTAAACGGTCTAAAATTTGCAGTTAAAGAGGCTTACTCCGTATCCCTTGGGCTTGGACGCTGCACCACCATTAATGAGTAAATTATTTGAAGTAATACACACAAGAACGTACCGTTCCATTGTACAAAACGTTACCTTTCTTTACCTAGCTCCTGATAAAGAGCAGTTAAACACTGCTTACCGACTTCAGTCCAAACAATCACGATGCCTGGCAACAACAACAAGCCTGTCCTGTTCTCAGTAGGACATAATACCCATGCGTACTCTTCTACAAAATATAACTAAATATCTTAGCCTCCTATATAAACACAGAAATTAATATCATATATAAATATAGTGCTGAACATTGTTTTAATAACAAAGTAATCACGTTAGCTTGCTAGCTGTTAATGGTGATGCTAAATATGCTTCTTTCCAGTCAGCACACGCTAATAGCCTGTGATTTTGGTTTTTGTAATGGCTGAATAGTGTTTGTTGCTTGCTTTGGGTTGATTTTATGGCTGTTTGGACATGTTATGACTGAGATAATGCCGCTAACCGCTAGACTTCTTTTAAAGTGTGGCGAAGAGTCTAAACTGCTTATTGGGCAGCTGTTTTATGTGTCGTTATTCAACAGCTTTCTTTTTTTTTGCAGATTGTTAAGAACATAAATTGCCATGACTGAGCAGCAGAGGCAGCGCACCCTCTCCACCTCTGGAGAATCCCTTTATCATGTGCTGGGTGTTGACAAACTGGCCACTACTGATGACATCAAGAAGTCTTACAGGTGAGTGGGAGATGTCAGTAAAATAGACTAAACCATACTTAACAGTAGGGGTGCACTGTTCACACTCATACTGATGGCTGATAATGATCTAATACAGTCATTGTGTAGCAAACTGTGTCAGGAAACATAACACTTGTTCATAAAGTAAGATACATCAGTTCACTGATCTGGAAAATATTTCAGTTTTAAGCCCATACCAGTTTAGCATTCCAAGCCAGCGCTACACTCCAGCTGACCACCACATACAGTAGTCTGTAATACAGCAATTGTAAACCTAGCAACTGTCAACCTCTTTCTCAAAGGAAACTGGCCCTGAAATACCACCCTGACAAGAACCCGGACAATCCTGAGGCAGCGGATAAGTTTAAAGAGATCAACAATGCCCATGCTATCCTGAACGACCCAACCAAACGGAACATTTATGACAAGTACGGCTCCCTGGGGCTCTACGTAGCCGAGCAGTTTGGAGAGGAGAATGTCAACACTTACTTTGTCCTGTCCAGCTGGTGGGCCAAGGTCAGACTATGCATGAGAAATGCCAGTACATCTTATTTAAAGTTTTATATAGTCCCCTCCGAAAGTATCGGAATGGCAAGGCCAACTTTTTTGTATTTGCTATCAATTTTGAATTGAAGACATTTGAGATCGAAGGACAATAAATCAGAATTTCAGCTGTCATTTCCTGATTTTTACCATATAGTGTATATTTATTTTTATTTCCATATTTGTTTGTGTATCGAATATGTTTATTTCAACAAAAAGGCAGTATGCTTGGGGAGCTTATTGTTTCACACCTTAGCCATTAGTACTTGTATGTTGCATCTTATTTAATACATTATATACTTACTTAAGATATTACCTGCTTATGGATAGCTCTCTTTCTTCTTTCTGGAATAATCCATGTCTCCTCTGATCCTGCTCCGTTCTTTGGTGCGTTCTGTCTCCCTCTGCAGGCGCTCTTCGTGTTCTGTGGCTTGGCTACAGGCTGCTATTTCTGCTGCTGTCTGTGTTGTTGCTGTAACTGCTGCTGCGGGAAGTGTAAACCACGGCCACGTGAGGGACAGGACCAGGAGTTCTACGTCTCTCCCGAAGACCTGGAGGCTCAGCTGCAGTCTGACGAGAGAGGTTAGATGCTACACTGCAACTTGCGCTGTGGACATGTTCCAGTTTTGTAGCCTGTTTAAAATCTTTTGTGTCATCGCTCACAGTGTTAATTTCACAGGGTAGTAGTGTCTGTAATAAAGTGTCTTCGTTATGTTAAAACTCTTGCATCTGAACAGATCTCGGCTAAGTGAACGCAGCATGAGTGAGTTTCTACCAGGTTTATTTCCTACAAACCTAGATGTTTGCATCAAAATTGGTGATATGATCATAGTAAACTTTAACGATATTGTGCTATATGTGGTGCTTTATACCAGCTGTAGATAACATTGTAATGACCAGTTTAATCATTTCGCAGGAACTTGCTCTTGAACTGATTGTGGGAACAGTATGAAGGTGACCTCAATCTTATGAACGAAATTTTAATCATTCTGTGATTTACATACATTTAAAAAAAGAATCTGGTGTGGATTTCCACACTAGTTAAAAAAGCACATCATTTCTGTGATCTGTGCATAATACATAAAAATGCCTTTGGTGCAAATTAATGTGAACATGTTTTCTACACCCTTTCCTGTCTCTCACATACTCACGGGTATCTATTATGATTATATGATTATGACGCCTTACCAAGTCATGAGTTGTAGGGCAATCACCCAGTGTTTTCTACATGCAGTTAGTTGGGTTTTCTTCATTCCTTATACTTGAAAATTGGAAAATCTTGTCAGTGACAATTGTGCAAATTGTTTTTGAACCCTCATAGTTGTTCAGTACATTGTAATGAGTACAGTACCTGTGGAAGGTGGAATGTCTTGGTTATATTTTGAAATAGCAAATATACAGACAAGTGACAAATTAAAGGAAAAAACCCCCGCTAGCTCTGTTATACATTTTGCTGGCATGGTTTGTCTACTTGTCTCCTTAGAGGGGAGAGTCACTGCAAATCAATATAAAGTTTATTGTGGCTCATCAAATTTATCTTATAACGAAATGTTCCTATCTTGATGAGTGGTCTCTTTTAGGATGACAATGCCCACACCCACACGGTACGAGGAGTCACTGAATATGGTTTGATGAGTATGAAAATGATGTAAATCAAATGCTATGGCCTTCACAGTCACCAGATCTCAATTCAATTCAACATCTGTGAGAGCTTTTGGAGCAGTGAGTTAGACAACACTCTCCATCACCACATCACCATCAACAAAACACCAGCAGGGAATAACTTTTGGAAGAACGCTGTTCATTCCTTATTACAGTTCCAGAGACATGTATAATCTACGCCATGATGCATTGAAACCGTTCTGGAGGCTCGTGATGGCCTAATATCTTACAAAAACATTTTATGTTGGTTATTCCTTTAATTTGTCACCCATCTGTACATTCATCTCAGTTGAATAATCAATGTGTATGGAAGTACAATAGTTTTTTGTTAATTCTCTTGGCGTGCCAATAGTACAGAATATTAAGCAAGTCAGTAGTCTTTTAACTGTTTCTGTTGCAGCACATTTAAATTCAAGCATGAACTGCCATCCTTTACACTACCAAAATCTAACAGTTGGGTTAATGAAGTAACACAGAAGACAAAATTTCCCCCATTCCCAATTTGTTCATCTACCAGTTCCCACCCACCAACCAGATCTCACTTATCATACAACAGCTACTCAGCGGTAAGGGTGAGGGCTAGCACGTGCTTCCTCAGAGACATGTGAAGCCAGCCAACCACATCTTTTCATGCTGCGTCATGGGGTGGCATAACACACTCTGAGGAAAGAGCTATCCGCCCTCTTCCGCATACACAAGCTCACAGATACCCACGGTTGGCTAGTGTCGCTGTGATTGATAGGAGAGAGAGTGTGCCATCCCTCCTATCCAGAGAGCATGAGCAACTTTGCTCTCTTGGATTCCCGTCCTTCGATGGTTGTGGCATCATCTGGATTCAAACTCATGATCTCTGGACAATAGGGCAAATGCTTTTCTTTTGCTCTTGGGAGCCCCAAGTCACAAATCTTTGCTATTGTAAATGTTCTCTTTGTGGTTAAACAGAGGCTGGTGGAGGCGAGCCCATTGTCCTGCAACCGTCAGCCACAGAGACCACCCAGCTAACATCCGACGGCCACCACACCACCTACCGGACCGACACCAGCTTCAACTAATACCGCCTCTCTCCAGCTGCCATGCTTCTCCCACCCCTGAGTCCAAGGAACGAGCAAAGGAGCAACTCCGACAAAGTAAAAGAAAAAGCCACCATTGGCAGGGAGAAAAACCAGTGAGAGTGGAACACAAGCTGAACTCTTTTAGACATTCCCATCCGTTTCTCATATCCACCACCTTCACCATTCTTGCAGAGTGGCATACATTCACCTCAGTGTAGCTTGAAAATAAGGAGTTTAATTTAAAAAAAAAAAAAAAAAAAAAAAAACACCCCAGGATATTTTCTCTCTTATTGTATTCTGTCTTTTTGGCCTTTGACTTCCAGACTTGCCTTGCCATCAGCCTCTTCTCCAGCCATATTTGTTCGCTGTCCTGTAGCATGCACTGTTCTCCAATCAGTGGTTGAGGTTAAACGCAGTAGGTCTATTATGTGCATTGTTTTTTCTCACATTCACGAGTTTATGATGGACATTCTTGTAGAAATGATGTATTTGCATGTGTCTGTTAGAAAAGCCACCTTTAAGGATTTCCATTGTCCCCCCCCCCCCAGCATTGCATGCTTTCATTCTTCCCATTTCACTTCAGGGGGACAGAAATCGGACAGAAAACAGGTTAAATCAATAGTTTTAAACCCTGGTGTTTAATATACTGTCCACTCTGTTAACTGTCTACACTCTGTGTAAATTGTTATATGATGTCTGAAACTGAACATTAAACACAGTTCTAGTCTTTAGCATCACTGTTTCCCCATCAGTCATTTGAATTTAATAGACAAATGTGATGCAGCCAAACACATAATATTTCCAAAATCTATTTTCTTAATATTTACTTATGACATCTAGATTTTACATAGGGTGTTCAAGTGTTCAAAAGGACGAGCCAAAATGAGTCTGTATCAGTCGCTGCTCAGAAGTCGTGCTCTGTGGGTGTTGGTGTGTGTAGCAGGCTGATCAGGCTACTGGGATTTTGTCTTTGTAGTGTGTTCGGGTTCAGCATCAGTCTAATTACTTTGCCTTGGTTATGTCCCTGTATTCACATTTTAAGGGATTTACTATTGAAACACATTATATCAGCCTATACATCCCCAGTGTGTACGTAGAGAGGAAAGAAAAAAATGTTTTATATAGATATACAAAGTATACACACTGTGTGTATGTACAGTATATGTATATTTTGTGCATTTTTACTTTGTTAGCTTGTAGTGTGTTCTTGCTCATGGTGATGTGTGATAATGGTTTATTAGAGTGCATCTCCCCTACCTATTTGCGCCAAGAGATCATGGTGATTGTGAATGGATTACCTGTGCTAGATGGAAGTTGTTTATTTAGCAGCAATGTGTTCTTCGGTTTTAAAATAGGATAAGGATTTAATGTCAGCAGCGTAATGAAAATTTCAATAACTAATTGTGTAAAATGACACCAGGCATCCATCTGAACACCATTACGCTCTCTATCTCTGTGATTACTGTTTTTAAAGCGTCATGTTTTTTATGTGTTTTGTTTTTATCATGCTATTGTGTCATAACTCGTTTTGCTTTTTTATGCCAGTTCAAGTGAGATGTCCGTCAGCAGTGATGGACAGTACTTCACCCCTGCACATGTTATATAGTGAATTAAAGTCAAAGAAAGTGTTTTTACCAGTTGTGCTCTGAGCCAAGATGCGACATTCCTCCGTATTACCAGTTAATGTAATGCTTTTTGTTGTATTTACTTAGCATATGAACAAGGTGATTAAAAATATGACCACACACAACACTAACACAAGAAGGTTAGGTTGCTAATACACAACATTTCGTCTTTACTCTAAACTCAATTTGGTAGCAATTTGCCAAAAAAAAAAAAAAAAAAAAAGACAAGAGCACTGAAAAGAAAACTGAAGAAAGTGAATCAGCCCTAGGTGTAGGTATCACTCTGTTCACATTTTGTTCTGTGCAAAGCTCCTAGTTTGGATTTTCACGGTTGCTGTACAGTTAAACACAGCCGTTTGAAGTTGCCATTTACACGTGCACGTACACCGACCAGTTATACCAAGGCCATTCATACATTTTACACCTTTATCACTTGCCAATCACGCAGCCTACACGCTCAGGGTGTCGTGCTGCGTTTCGTGCTTTACGTTACACTGCACTAACCACATCACCAACCTTGTTCACTCTCATTTCTTTGGAAATTTAAAGGCTAAAATCCATTTCACAATTGTATACACTGAGCTTTTGAGCAGTTCTCTGCAGATGGATATTCTGTGTCTTTCTCTGTATCTCTCTCTCCCTCACGCACACTTTTCCCCCTTGTGTTTCCCTGCTCTTGATGGCTTTTGATGGTTGTTTGCATCTGTGGTCCTTCCCTGTGCATTTCCCTTCCTTCCACAAAATTACACTGGTTTGCCCATTAAGGGTCCTACATTGAAACGTTGGAAAATGCAACACGTTTAAGTTAAATGCAATGGAGTAACATGGGCAGGACACAGTTCCTTACAATGTGTGTAATTATAGTGAAATGGTAATCTGTTGTTTTTCTATTTTATTTATAACCTTATTTTGTCATGTTTTTAAAGACTGTCCTTGTTTCAGATGGTATGTTAGTTGGATCTGGCTGTGAAACTATGCTACTCCTAGTTAAATGGTCAAGGTCTCATGTACATGCGCAGAATAACGGAGTATAACTATAGACCTTTTATGTTGTAGCATGGTTATTGTCTGTCCAAAAGAAAACATACATTTATCTGATTTGCTGGTGTAAAAATAAATGTTTATGAACATTTCAGATGTTTCTTCTCTAATTAAATGGCATTTTAATCTAAAACAGAAACAGGAGTTGAAAATGCATTAAAGTAACAGTTTGCAAAGAAGCTGTCTTTTCAATTCATACCATTTTCAAAGTAACTGATGCTGCTCATACGACACATTAACAAAAAGTTCTGTTAGACATGAAGGGACTTAATCTATCTGCTGGTACAGAAAAGCCAGGTGGAGATTAACAACTCCAGAAGGAAAAGGAAATAAGAACTGTCCAGAAGAAGGAAAATTGTATCAGCGAGTGCCAGACCCAAATTAAATGACCACCACGACCATGTGTTTCACCTCTAGATTTATTTAAGCATATTTATAACGATGTTCATGTTAAATACAATAAAATCACATTACAAGCCAGATAGAGTTCAGATTTGTGTATGGGATAAAGGTAACAGTCTCAGAGTAAAGTCAACATCTTTGCGTAATTTGTCCAGGCAAAAATATACACTACCCAGCTCATTTCATATTTTAGTTCCTCCTCCACCAAAATAACGGTCAACCTTAAGCACATCCCGAGTATTAACTTCAGGACAGCCAGGCAAACAGAAACTTGTATATTAATTTTAATTGTCTTAAATATTTCCTTTTACTATAGTCATACCAGGAAAAAAACCAATATAAGGACAATTTAAACCAAATACCAATACATAGAAGCATAACAGAGTCCTTCATGTAACCCACAAAAAGGTCAGTTATTTAAATTAAATCAGAAATTAAATTTACCGATTATTCCATAAAGCAGTTTATGCCGCATTAGTTACATTCATCACATTATAGTCAAAGCACTAGCACCTGTCGCCCTGAGTTATAAGGGATGTAGTAAGCAGTGTCACATTCTCATTAATCATAGGCAACAGCAGGGACATATACTGCCAAGGAAGCGTTTTCATTTAATCCACAGTGTGTCGGAGTGTGTACAATGCAGCATGGAACCACATGTGAATTACGTCAGTAGTAACAGAGCAGACGTCATTCTGGAAACCTTTTCATACAATGGAAACCAGCAAAACAGTAGTACAAGTTGTGTGTATCATGCATTCACACACTGTCAGTTTGCAAAGGTTTTTTTTTTTATTTTTTTAAATGCACACAAGGTTTAAAGTCCTTTTAAAAGAAGCAGCAGAGATGGAGTTGTAGACTTCACCAATAATTCAGGGTTTTAGTACAGTTCAACAGTATTTGTTCAAACGCTTTGACATCTCTTGGCTTTCAGCATGGCGCTCTAAAGGACTTGGGGTAGTTTGGGTCACAGAGGTCAGTTTTGGTGAAGAATCTGTGCTTCTTGTTCAGAACCATGATTGCTAGGTGGCAGTTACGCATCGTCTCCATTCGTGCTTCCTCCACCAGTGTTGGACTTGGAAAGAGAGTAAAAAAAAAAAAAACCAAAAAATAAACATTTGCAACATGTCAATTTAAAAGATTCTTTAAATACTCTTTTCTCATATATTATATTATGGGTGGCTTTTTCATGCTTACCATTTTCTCCTCAAAGTTTTTCATCATTGGCGAACTCCTAACAATTAGGAAATGTCAGAATAAGAAAATAAGTAAAGTCTTTGGATTGTGTTAAATTTGAAGCCCAGAATAAAGAGAAATGATATTTCAATAAGGATATTTAGATACAAAACAAATGCATTATGTCCACATAACATACACGTGAGGAAATAAATATATAGGAACCCACTAAACACTTCATTGTGCATAAGTTAACACAGCCCTACTTTCCAGTGACTTGGCAACAAGTGGGATATGTAATGGAAGAGGAAGAGGAGGTCTGTTGTACCTGGTACTTTACCTCATAGTGGGCATACTTAGGGAGTGGCGCATGGAGTAGCTGCTACTTCAGACAGCAGTGAGGACACAGAAGCAGAAGCATTAGAGCGAGTAGAGAGTGTTAGCAAAGCGAGAGCAAAGGACTAAGAGCACATACTGTACAACACACTTTACACTTTACAGTGGACAAGATGCAAAATTTGTGTTTAAAGAAGGTGTGTGTGTTTAAAGAGTGGAACCAGAGATTGGGAAACATTCGGTATTATACCACAGCGCTGTAACTGAAAAGTGCTCATCAATTTTCTACAGCAGCGCGGCTCTGACAGCAGTGCCAGCTGCCCTATAAATTACACCTCTATATTAATGCGCTCCTTCAAACACATTATTGATTGTAGAGTAACAACTTGCACTGTGGATGCTCACATAAACTAATGACAAACAGATTTTAAAAAATGATGCTCCTAGTGAGCCAGAGTCCCTCGATCAAAAGAGCCGTGAGCCAGAAAAACCTCGAGTTTATAGTTTTCATAACGTAAGTGATAACAGGATTGAACTTGTCTTATATTAAATGTGACTACAACCAGTTCAAAATGAGATTACTTACTAAACAGAACTTTATTTATTGTCAAATTTCCACGTTGTAAGTGGAATAAGCCACTTTGTGCTGTTATATGAAATAATCAGTTTCAGGGTGCTTACACATCACACAACCCAGTCAATGATTATTTTCCTATAACACTACAGCACATTGTTCTGTTCCTCACTTGAGCACTTTGGAAATATCTACAGCGTTAAATGTTTTCTGTGTGGAACGTAAGAGTAAAAAGAAAGAGAACTGTAGCTGGTCAGTAAACTCTTACCCTGATGGGGGCGGGTAAGTCAAAGCCCTGAGCATCCCAATGCAGCATTGAAGGGAAAAATACAATCATGGACAAAGGACTCATTCAATAAAGCAACACCAAGCACAAAGCCAATACTTTACTGTAGGAGCAATTATTTATATGGGTCAAATGGGGAAAAAAGTTGCTTTGGATCTTGGGGAAATACATCAGTGCTTTGTAAAGGGAGTTTCCTCGTGCAAGGATATGAACGGAAGGTTTTTAACGTAGCCAGGAAATACGGATTTGGTATGAACTTTGAAACTTTCCTCAGCATGCTTTGTAATGATGTAATAATGATTCATTTGTAACTCTTTCAATGTTACATCAACCCCAAAGCTTTTGCATAGGTTTGCAGGAATACAGGGCTTTGGGGCTTTTTTTTCCCCTGTGAAAAAACAAACATTTCATGAACGTTAAATCTGTAAACAAGATAGAAATAAACAAGATAAACGGTAACCTCATTTCTCCAAGTCTGCTTCTGATGGCTGAAGTCAGTGATGAGAAAGCAGATGATGTCTTCATGCCAGCCTGGGACAGAGTCTCCTGAGTTTTCTTAAACCTGCAGACAGATGTAGAGAATTCATTTATTAATCAGGAACATGGTTACATCTTAGCTGTTGCAAAAAAAAACCCAAAAAAACCCAGCAACAGTCAAGCATGCGAACTGACCACAGTGTCCAGTTTTCTTGTGCTGGTTAGGATAAATCAGAGCTGTGGCACAATTAGGTTTAATGACAGGTTCAGGAATGTGACCTTACATTGTTTTGTTCACAGAAGTGCTAGCCAAAGATGCAAAACAAATCCCAAGATCCCAGGTTGCACACACAAAGTAGGAGAAATTCCTCCCTTGCTTAACATGCGAGGACTTTATGGTGTACATATCTGTATCTATATTTATATCCAAGTCCTAGTGCAAGTGGTAGTTGTGGTCTGTACAAAAAGATACATTCTGTCTGCTTATTTGACATAATTTTACCACTTATGTTGATTAACACTGTTTACACATACTGTGTGATTATGGACCCTTATCTCAGTGTTACAGTTTTTTGACCTGAAGAGCTGGAGGTACAAGTTTTTTTTTTTAAGATTCTTAATTTAATTTAAAAGACATTCATGAAAATCTGTAGCAACATGATTAAATCCTGTACTCGAAGACAAACTAAGTGAAAACCTATAAAAGATTCAGAGTTATCTGATCTAACCTCTCCTTGAACTAACTCTTGATTAAAATGATTAACAACTCTTGAGTCGCTAATTTCAATTACTAGGTTCTGGATTAAATTTGTTAACGGTTTTGGATAGAAAAATGTGACTTTAGCATAGAAACTTTCTTAGTACACCTGTTAGAAAAAAAAAATAATGGGGGGAAAAAAACATAGGTTCGTGGTGTCCTAAAATGTGATCCATGGCTTTGGACTGATCACGTCTGATATCAGATACTGACATGGTATCCTTTTACCCACAGAACCTGCTGATAAACTAGCTAGCTTAGCTATTACTAGTGATGAACACTTTGGTTTCAATTGCTGTGATGCATTTAGACTGTTTTATATGTTAAATAAACAGCTGAAAATGAGACAATGACAAATTCAAGCTAATTTACTAGCTGGCTCTCTGGGTTGGCTGGAGGTATTTTTAATGAAGGAAAAGATGTAGAGATGTTCTTTAACAATTGGCCATTAAAATATTAAACAATGTGTTATTCTACATGGATTTTAATATTTACAAATCACACATTCAGGGGTATTTCAACATGTGAAAGTGGCAGGTATAGTGGGGCAGCACAGTGGTGCAGTGGATAGTGCCACCTGCCTCTCGCCTAAAGTCAGTTGGGATTGGCTTCAGCTTCCCTGCAACCCTTAACGGATAAGCGGTATAGATAATGGATGGATGAACGTGCAGTAGACAACCCAAACCCCCAAGTTCACTCAATCTCGTAAATGAATACTCCAGTATAGACGAAAACTTTTATGCTTCTGAAAGAAGACCAAAAAACCCGTTTACTCAAACCTAATCTGTAATTGACATCTAAGAGCAATTGTTGGGGAAGGTAATAAACATTTATGCAATTTCAGTTAAAGGAAGCTACAAATTTGTAACTTTTTTCATCAGGAAGATTTAGAAGAACTATCCTCAACCAATGTAGGTCAAAGTAAACACAAGTGCCTCTGTTTCAACCTCTGTGAAAAAAAAAAGAAAAAAAGTTAATTAATAAATAAATAAATAAAAGCCCTATCTGCTAATACTATCTGGTTTTATTCATGAAAGCCTTCTTCAAAAATACATAAATGAATTTTAAGTGGACAACTTGTCTCAGTGTAAGTATTTGAATGTGTGTTCTGAAATGACTGTCTATGGTATTAGCCACAGATACTGTAGATGAGTAGATATTCATTAGGTTTAAAAAAAAAAACTGGAGTATTTTTTAAACAATAAACAAAGAAACCCATAACTAACACAGACACAATGGTTCTGTCCTCTGTCCTTGTCTGCTATAATCACAGCCACTAAGCCAGTGTAAGCTCTCAATCCCATCAGGTGTCCCCTTGCCGTGCGTACCACACGGCCTCCGCATAAACTTGACCTATTAAAATCACACACCACTCTTCTCTCTTCTCACCACCCTTCACTTCAACCACTGCTGTCATCCAGCCACATGACTTTCCACACTTCCTGATCCGGTCCTTAGAGCAAGAAATAGTGCCATTTCATTTCAAAGTAGGCGGATTATACATCAGCGTGTGCCATCTTTTTTGTCACTGACATCCCCAAATGTGGAAGCAGCTGCAAGCTTTGGCTCTGAGTCATACACAGAAGAAAGCATTACTACTATGACACTTTTCTTTCCCATGTTAAATTACATTAATGTTCATTATAGTGTCGATTATTAGCTAGATTTAATATTACCATCATCACAGGCTTAGGTAGCTAATGTTAGAAATCTAGTATTTTTTCTCTATTCTAAGAAGTGTTCATTTTGTAAGTATTACTAATACCGTGCAGTCTCTCCTCACTTATTTGACAGACTTTGACTTCCAAAACTTGTGATAGACTCCCATCTTCTCTTCACGCCTGCAGTGAGTGTATCTTCATACTAGACTTCATGGCTACTAGCTTCAGTTGAGTAGCCTCATTGATTTACTAGCCTCATTAGCTTTGTGCAGCCCATAATTTAACTATGAACTGTTCTGTTTTTCTGTGTCTTTGCTGACTGTGGTTCTCCCTAGTGAAGCCAAACAGTTTATTGGAACAAAATAAATTAGCATTCCCCTTAGCAAACAGAGGTGGAAATCTGCATGTCTTGGAGATAACCTTGCCTTGTTTTCGCTAGTGTTCAGATGATTTGGGCATGACCTTGTCCCAAAACCCAGGATTTCTGCCCAAGGTCATATCACCGAATTGACTGACCTTGCAGCATACCATTAAGGTGAACCTACACAGCAGTCCGAGTGGAGCCCAGTGTGTGCCATACTATACAATTTACATCTAAGAGTGGCTATTAGATCCTCAGATGTACTGTTTATCCCCCTCTACTAGATGGCCACTAGATGGAGGTCATCACCATGTGTGATGAGCACCAATCTTGTAGAGTCACCTCCTTATGTGGATCACTTTAAGGGTGTACTCGCACTAGGGAGTGTTTGACCCCCAAAGACGGGTTCATTTGACCAGTATTATCGCTCCATACCGCTCCTGGGTGTGGTTCACTTTGGCCACTTTGAAGAGTATCCAAACCAAGTATCCGGGAACCAAACTCGAACAGAATCACATGCACTTTTCAGTTCATTCAAGAACATTCGGGTTAATAATGGGTCTGGCTCTCACCTTATTGATGAACGTGGAATGTAGTCAGGGAATAAAGCTGCAAATTACTCCTGCATTGTCAGCTGCAAAAATCTTTTGTGTGTGAAAATCCACAGAAATCCACAGCTTTGTTTAATTAATAAATCTGTACTGTATGTGATAGGGGCGTGTGTTACCACACCCAAAATAATCCACAATACTAAAACTGTCTCAGTCATTCTAAGCGAGAACGCTTCTTCAATTCAAAAAGTTGCACCATGATGACATAAGTGCCCCTGGGAGCGGAATGTTCAGTGCAGTGGGAGTGCAGACCAGCAGGGGAGTACGGAGAGGGGACAATCGCTCTCGGATGCAATACGAGACAACCGAACCTAGTGTGTAAGCTGTGCTGCTCCATGTCTGCTCTGCTGCAACCTGGAAATCACTGTACGTCTTCACCAGGCTCTGTGCTCCGCAGTGGAAACATCACCGCTCCCAGTGGTGTGGGTGTGGCGGTCACCCGCGGTGTGGTTTCTGAAAACCTTTCCCATCATTCCTTTGGGGTGTTGGTTCCTTATGACATAGTGGCATATGTTATCCAGTTGATTCTCACTAACCCTGGGAGTTAGGATGTGTGAAATACAAAAGGAGTTATGTATGTACCAGGGTTCACTATTAGGAGCCAGCTCAGATCCAGCAAGAACTTGACAAGAAGGTACCATGGAAACGATGGCTAGCTATATCTATAGAAAATATTTATAGCATGACAATCATCATAGCATGATAAACATACACTGTTTTAACAAAGCAAATAAGTAAGAGCCTCCCATTGGATAATTACTGCATGATTCAGCTGGCAACAAGTTATTTAACCCTAACTGATGCAGTGAGTAGCTTCTCCTTTCTTAAACATCCATGTCGAAAGACACATGCTGTGGTCATGGAAAAGATGTTAATCTGTTTCAAAAGGGTCAAATTATTGGCATGTATCAATCAAAGAAAACATCTAAGGAGATGCTGAAACTACTAAAATGGGGTTAAGAACGGTCCAACGTATTATTAAAACTGGAAGGATAGTGGGGAACCATCATATACGCGGAAGAAATGTGGTCGGAAAAAAGCTTGTATGATCATGATCGGCGATCACGGAAACGTTTGGTGAAATCAAATCATAAAAAATCAACAGCTGAACTCACGGCTATGTTCCACAGTGACAGTAAGAGCATTTCCACACACACAATGCGCAGGGAACTCAAGGGATTGGGATTTAACAGCTGTGTAGCCTTAAGAAAACCACTGATCTGTGAGGCTAATCGGAAAAAGACTTCAATTTGCTAGGGAGAATAAAGATTAGACTCTGGAGCAATGGAAGAAGGTCATGTGGTCTGATGAGTCCAGATTTACCCTGTTCCAGAGTGATGGGCGCATCA
>JAQQZR010000039.1:12125579-12141685 GCA_030068235.1 Notoglanidium macrostoma | reverse complement strand
GTGTCATCCACATGAGGATGGGTTTTAGGTCTGGTTCCTTTCAAGTCTCTTCCTCAGAAAAGGAGTTTTTCCTTGCCATCATCATCATCATCATCATCATCATCATCATCATCATCACAGGCTTGCTTAGTATGGACATGTTTATTAATACATATGTTTAAAATTTATAACTGCAATTTATATATTTCTGTAAAGCTGCTTTGTCACAGTGTCCAATGTCAAAACACTATGCAAATAAATCGAATGATTATGGTAACTAGCTGAACTGCTGTGTTATGGTAACTACTGTAGCTTGCATCAGATATGCTAGAAATGTTTTAAGGTTGCGAAAAGTGTGTATCGTGTACTGGATACAAGGCTTTTTTTTAGCGAATTGTCTCATTTGGCTCATCACATCTGTACCAGTAGTAGATGTAAAACTCTGTGGATTTGTTTTTAGTGGCTTTTTGCTAAATGTCATTAACTGTGATCCATTCCTTTCCCTTTACGAGCAATATAGATTTGCACGAGTGCCAGGTCAGTTATTAGTTAAATAATAATATATATAAATGTTTCCTACTCGCTACCTTTTTTACAAGATAAAATCATGAAATCAACCAATATAGACTAAACACTGTCTTACAATCAAATCTACCTAAAACCAATTAAGATTAAGGTTGATCTGCAAACATAGCTGCTAGTGTTTGTTTGTATTATTTAAGTAAACTCAGTCATCCTTCTTGTGTGCTGATTCTCTGTCACACTGCTGCTCTCTGGTGTATCTGGATGGTAGCTGTAGCACATGGCAGCTCAGTAGCATCTGGTGAAAGTATTAGTCATACTTTGCTATAATATGTAGCAAGCACTTCTTGCTGTTTTGGGTAATGTATTGTTATATATAGGAGCTATTTGAAATACTGCAGTACAGTGTTGCAGGTGTCTGATGTCAGCATCGATAGAAAATTCATAAATTGATTAATAAGGTTGTGAAATAAACACAGATGCTTAGCAGGTGCTCATATGAAAATGGGGGTAGTTATATATAATTATATAATCTGTAAAATAGCATGCCTGTCCTGATAGCAAACCTACACAAGCATACACAAGCACAAACTGACCCACTGTGTTACCCTTAAATGGACACACAAAGTGGCACAAGTAATCTTCCAAGGGTGGCATATCCAAACACAATATTCAATAAATTTATACATTAGAGTAATCCCACTTAAGTTGTTCCCTTGGGTTTGTAAGTGAGATTGGTTAGTGAGAATAAAAATAACTGTAAGAACCCGTTTACACTTGGTATTAAAATGCGTTAATACATCTGGACAGAGCTAAATAAAGTGTAAAGTGTAAACAACCTCCAAGACACATTCAAGATGAATTCAATTAAACCACTTGCCGAGGTGGTCTGGGACGCATTTAACCACATATCTTCTGTAATGTAAACGCTGATGAGTCCCGAACACGGACGTAACAGGAAAATACGTCATTAACGCTGGACACGGAGGTTGTTTTCGTAACAGTGCGACACGCTAGAAAAAAATGGAGCGGTGCATCAATGCACATGGTTGGAGTGCAAGAAAACAATAACGGTATGTTGCAGGTTTAACGTTTTAATACAATTTTGCGCAGGGACCTTTGACCTTCTAATGGAAGTGATGTAGGCAATAACGAAATTTGAACAAAAGTGGTCAGCTGGACACCTTGGAGACGCATGATAAACACAGGTGTAAACTGTGATGTGCCTCGGCAGTTCATTTGTGACCTGAATGCTCAAGACGCATTTTAAAACCAAGTGTAAACAGGGCCTTAGATTTCTGTTGATTATTAAAAGATGAATAAATACAGAAATATTTAGATAAGCGCATGGCCAATGGAAAACACCAATGAACAAACTTATAGTAGAATTGTCTGTGGCTGAGGACATGCATTGGTCACAGCAGTGTGCCTTTTTGGGGGGCTGACCAATAGCCTCACTAGCAAACACCCAGGAACACAGCGACCCCATTACCTGGTGCCAAAAGCAATATCTGGGTCTCAAAGCGATTTAGTATCCAAAAATACCAACCAAAAAAGAGAGCATTACATATTCCCATCAGCTAATGTCAATCTTTGACTAGTGAATAACAAGGATTGAGCATCTTGCATCACTGGGGAATAGCATAGCCTACTTAACACCTGAAAAAAAGTCAAATTGATTTAACATGTATTACTAATTGATAATTCTCCTGCCATTTCAACTTAATTGAGTTTGAACATGTTGCGCAGAAGCAACTCTCTGTCCCTATTCCTTGTCCCACTCACCACAATTTAACCTTATAGAAATGTTTCTGACTAGAAAGGAAAGCTTATTTCTTTGCACCAGACATGGAGAAAATTCTTTATTATTGTCTTCCTGTACTGCAAAATCAGATAGGGTTTGATGTGTCAAATATCCCATTTTTTTGCTGCTGTATTTTATTGAGGTTAATACTTGAAAATGTTGCGTAAAGGTCCACCATGCAGGATTTAGGGGCTCTATTAGCAGAAATGGAATATAATATTCATAAGTATTCTTTCATTAGTGTTTAATTACCTGTAACTATGAATCTTTTGTTATCTTAAGCTTAGAATGAGCCCTTTATATCTACAAAGGAAGCGGGTCCTGTTCCACAGAGCTGCCGTGCTACACCGCTACAGTCGCCCAGAACGGACAAGCCACGTTTTTATAAGCAGCAGCATGAATCCGGAAGGAAGCACAAGCTGGCTAGCTGGCTAGTGCTGGCTATCAAGTGTGAGAACACAAAATTTGAAAAATGGAGGATCATACTTATTATTTAGCATGGAGAAAGGATGTAAGTAAATGAATGTAAGTATTGGAAGCATGCTATAGGCACTGGTCAGCCACTGTAAAGGGAGGAGTAAAGGGAGCATTTAGGCATTCAGTTTGTTGCAATTAACTGAATGCTAAATAGTGGACCTTTAAAAAAAAAAAAAAAAAAAAAGCTTTAGCAAAGTTGAGAAATTAATATTGCATGGGACCTTTAATACCCACTAAAACGTTTCAGGAGACTGTAGTGCTGCTTTCATGCTTTTTGGACTAAATGCACATTCCAGATGTAATTTCTTTCATTTTTCTTTTTCTTTCATTAATATGAAATGTACATGATGACTTTAATAAATTCTTGTCATACTAATATATATAAATGGTGACTACACACTAATGTTGCATATGTGTTGAAAGAAAGTCAAGACCACTTTGCAGCTTAATGTTTTATTCAGCAACTCAGTGACACACACCTCTGGAGGAAAGGAACTAGCAACTTTGCAGCAGGTGGAAAACCCGACAGTTTTTCAGACTGTAACATCGACACCACATTGACAATGTAAAAAGAGTCTTTTTCAGACAACAATGAGTCTCTCATCAAAGTGATATGTAAAAGGTGGGAATCTCTCCCACCCGAGTCTTTTTTTTCTTCCTCTTCTTTTTTTTTTTTTTTTTTTTGCATGAAACAAACATAAATGGAATTACCTGCCATGTTTTCCATCTTTTAGTTGCGTCACATATATTCAGATATATATTTATATTTATCAACACTTTTCTAAAGAATTAAAATATTCAGCCACATGTACTGAAAAGAAGATCCACTTTTAAATCACAATAATAAATATAAAAAGGATATATAGCAAATTCGATATAAATGATGTGGTAGCTGAGAGAGAGCGTGAGGACTGTTCAGTCAGGACATATTGGCCTGGATTTAAAAAAAACAAACAAAAAAAACCCATAACAAAACAAAACCAAAAAAACTCGGAGATTCAACAGTTCCTGAGGTTCCTATGTTCCCCATATGGGCAAACAACATGAGGGGAATGGCTTTTAAAATCACTGAGAAGCTTCTACAAAAGGTCAAAGTGCAAATTCGAACATAGCAGGCCTTAATCACATTGGAAATCTTTAGTTAACTGGACCAGTTTGAGGGAGGCTACGCTTTCCCCTAGATCACTGGCTTTACTTGTAAAATATTTGTTTCAAGTCTTTGTGAAAGTAGTAATAAAAAAATCATTTGAAGCTCATTAACCATCAGGTCCATTGTGTAGCATAATGGGGAGGACAACTAGAGTTGCACTTTGAGCTGATAAGAAGCTCTCTCTCTCTCTCGCTGCTTTTTTTTCTGATCCAGCACCTTCATCCACAATCGGTGACTGAAATGTCGCCTTTCAAGGCCCTTGCACATGGATCCCAACCCTGATTCATTCTGAACTAATGCTGAGGAAGTAACACTTCTCAAGTGCAAAAAACCGAACAGTGTTTTAACAGAGAGGTAACACATACCTGCAAATGAAAACAGGCTTCTAGAACAGTTGTACTAGACTCATGTCTGAGGAATAAAAGCACGATGAGAGTTTTCTCATGTTCTGGGACGCTAACATGAACCACCATGAACAAATGACAGTCACAAATAATAACTTTATGCATTTTAAGTGTGCAAGGACCTTAACAGTGGTTTAACCAAGTCTCTATAACTTTCTAACGTAACATTGCCCCTTCATGCACAAGAAGAAAGAAACAACTTGAAGTCACAAACTGAGGCTGGATATGTGGGTCTTCAACCAAAAAGAGAAAAAAGAAAAAAAAGAAAAAAGAAAAGAAACAGCAAAAAAAAAAAAATCTAATCCTCTGTACATGTAAACATCACACACTTCCACTGAGTCAGAACCAGAAAGAAATAATACAAAGCTTCACATTGGTATACAAAGAGAAACCAGGCTTCAGCCTACAGTTTCCAGGCAGGTACAGGAGTAGAAACAAATCAAATACAATAATCATAGTAATAACAATAACAATAATCTTACAAAGCACCACAAATGAAAAGAACACAGGCAATGGTTGGTACCACATTTTGATTGCAGACCTCTGCTGCACTTATAAAAAAATAAGTCATAGCATTTCTTTTTTTTTTTTTTTTACCTCCAAATTTGTATTTTTCGATGTGTGTTTCTGAGCATGTTTATGTTTATGTGTATATCTTGCATCTTTCCTTGTGAAGCGTTACACAGCTCCCAGACCTTGTTCTCAAACGAATATGAACAGAAATACATCACTACTGCCATTTTACATGAAATCTGACTAAAGAAAACAGAACAGAACAGAACAGAACAGAACTAGAGCGAGTGGATGTGTTTGAACCACTCTACCTTACACTCCTTTTTAAGTACTCGTGGGAAATCAAACTGATCCCTTCATCAAAATGTGTCTGACAATGGGCAGCCAATACACCGTATTTCTGTCTGAATGCAGGTCTTGCCAAAACAAGCGCATTTTCAGTAATAAGAACATTTTGCCTTCTCTGTGTTAAATAAACCTTCATCAAATAAATAAATTACTCTAAACATATGGCCTGAGAATAGTAACATATAATTTTTTTTTTCCCCCTCCAGTGTTAAAATTTGTGATGAATCCAGATTTAAGACATTTCCTAAATTAACCAAGCCATAAAGTGCTACAATATTTCAGGTTAATTTCATTTATGATGTAATCTGATGTGAATCCAAATGACGATTCCAGTCCAGCCTTTGTCAGATTATTCTCCTGTGTATTTGAGTTTCTCGTTAGACTCAGAACTGGCTGATGTTTGATTTTGTTCCTATACAAGGTGACCGTTTGCTTAAGAGGCATACATAAAGAACTTTATAAACCTTGCAGACATAGAAAGTAATGAAAACAATATATAATAATATAAAAAACACAAACATCCAATTAAATTAAGTGGGTACAGTTAAATATTGGAAATGCATTGCTCCCCTTACCCGACACCCCCAGTAGGAATAGTTGTTGGTTCATCATAATTTTGTGGTTATGGCTACAACACTTGGAAGGTTGCTATACCACTTGAAGGCTTGAGACACACAGTTCACATAACTTTACACTGTTTAAAATCGACTTCTCCAGGATTGTCTTTTGCTTTTTTATACAGTGTCTATTTGTGCGAGGCCTGAATTTGGGAATGTGTTTGAAATTAACATGGGGCGTGAGACAAGCAAAAGGGAGCTCGTAGTCCTAGTGTGCAGTGTAAATTAGCTTCGTGCACCACATCATTCAACTGGATTTCCATGACAGGAATAGGACATGTAAGTATTACACATCTAATTGTTCTGGAAATCACTGAGGTGTCCAGCCAATCAAAAACCATTATCAGGTAAGACTGACATCACATAAATAATGACATAAGTAGTATGGAGGTTTTTTAAGCTTTGGCCTATTTCCACTGATAATTAGGTCCCTTTGCTTAAACATGTATGCATATGTACATAAATAAGTCCCTCTGATGATTTCGATTGGTCCCCGTGCGGTATGAAAGTGACATAGTCATGAGGTTAGAAAACAAGAGCAGCATTCACAACTTAACAAAATTTGTTTGCAATGCAGCATGGGAAATGCAGTCCTTTTACTTTTTTTTTTTTTTCCTGTGAGCATGTTTCCCAGAAGTCATTGCGGTGCTGAGGATAAAGGGTTGCAAAGGCAATGGGGTGTGGAGGAGGGGTTGAGAGTGGGGTTTTAAGTATCTCAGCGCAGCTTCATTTGCATAATGTCCAACAGTCTGACATGCCCATTTGACAGAATTTAAACATCTACAGCAGTCAACATCAATCAAATTATTTAACAGATTTTTTTTGTCTCTATGTTTTGTTTTTATATATGAGAAAGAATAAATGTATGTAAAGAATGGAATTGTCATAAAAAGTGTGTCTATGTTAAATTGTCAGACAACACACTTAAAATATTTTCATATACATTGCACCTAATCCCCAACCTCAGTAGCTTTAATCAAATATTAGATATCTTACAATTTCTCCCCCTTCATCTTTGATGGTATCTCCATAGTGTATACTACAGGTTTGTCTCTATGGCAACTTCACATACTAAGCAATCTATTGGCAAAGATTTTCATACCGGATATGCTGTTAAAGCATAACATTTAAAGTAAGGGTGCCAAATATATCCATGTGTGGGCTGGGACTGGGCCAATAAAGGTTATAATATAATTTTACAATCCATGCATTGAATGAAAACTGTCCTGTGGTCCATAATTAAATGTGAAAGATGTGAGTATGAATCCCACCAATGCCATAGCCAACCATGCCCAGGGTCAAGGGAACAATATTACCCATGCTCTCTGGATGGAGGCGATGGCATCACTGAACACCCCCTGTCAATCACAGTGACCATAGCGAATCTGACGGTCTGTGAGCTCATGTATTTGGCAGGGAGAAGATAGCACTTTCCTCCAAGAGTGTTACTCGGCCATGTGACACAACATAAGCAGCAGTAGTTCGAAAAGATGCTGGCTTTACATGTCTGAGAGGAAGCACATCTTAGCCTTCACCCTCCCCGGTTAATAGCTATTGTATGATAGGGAGAGCTGGCTGGGAGAAGGGAATTGATATACGATGAAATTGGGGACAAAATATAACTGGAAATTCAAAAAGTGTGAATAATAGCCAATTCTTAACTACAAAATGTGGAAAAGTTTAAGGCTATGTCCACATTAGTACATTTTAGATTTCAAACTCGTTCAGATGAGCATTTTAACTCCATATCAGAAATAATCTCCGTCTATATTAACATGCCTGAAAACATATATCACATGACCACTCACATACATGGGGTATGCGCGGGCAGGAAGCAGACTGTCTACTCTTGCTTTAGGTGCAGATCACTTGAATAATGCCTTTCCTCCTGCGCATGTAGGCAGGTGTAGCGTTATAAAATGCAGAATTTAACTGCACAAAAGCTGACAACAAGGTCAGAAATGCTTGTAATTCCTTATTCATGCTGCATTCACCACTGGTAGTCGAGGCTGGTGCCTTTGTTTCCTTCTGGAAAAGGGTCACGTGATAAGGGCATGACGAATCAGGGAAGGGTACGTTGTGACTGATAAGACCCAATCAGGATGAGAATGGGTGCCTCTGTCATCATTTCAAGAAGCCTCGGGTTTCCCTCGTCCACACTAAAATGCAACCCATGTGTTTTCAAACTAACATGGGGCCAGAAGCGTTTTTAAATCTCTCCATTTTAAGGACTCAAAAACTCCGGTGTATTATGGACGCCAAGCCTAAATGTAGCAAAAGAGATGAGTTTTAAAAGTAAAACATATTAGTGTGGACATAGCATGAGAGAGGGAAATTATGTTTGATTAATTGTTAAGATACTGTATGGTAAAACCAAAAGGTGAAAAAATGTGATTTCTTTTTTTTAGTAATCAATTGCAGTCTACTCATCTGTTTTGGAGGTGATAAATATTCAATCCATATGCAACTTTTAAATAACTGCAGACAAATTAACACATTTAAGACGAGTTATTGATGTTTTATTGGTCTACTGAACCGATTCTTTTGGTCCAGCCCACTTGACATTGGACTAAGGGTAATGTAGCCCATTATCCAAAATTCAGCCCTGTTGAAATTTTTCAGAATCTAACTAGGGCTTGAAAATGCACACAGTGCACCAGCAGCTGTTGGACAGACTCGTTTTGTACCCATGCACCTAGCTGGGCAAAATCAGATCTTTTGGTATGTCTGGCTCTCAAGTCATTCGACTTATCGCATAGCTGACTGACAGCAGATTGGAACAACAACTCAAAAAAGATTTGGCTTACCAATGAGCACTATGAAATTTTAGGAGAATGATCTGTTTGTGCCTATGTTAGGTGTAACTTTAATTTTCATCAAGTTAAATTTCATTTACACGTCATTGCATCAATTGCACACCTATGCTGCAACTGTGGCTGCAAAAGATCCTGCACCCTATAAACACTCCAGCTGTGAAAATAATGGTCAGTGACTGTTGGATGGTGATGATCCAAACATGATGCACAGGAAATGACATAATCTGTTTGCTCTAGTCACACACGCAATACTGGGTTATACCAAACTGATTGTGATCATGTAAATCTATTTCCCACAAGTGCTGCAGTGTTTCTCAGTATTCAGCCATCGGATGGCTTTTGCATCATGGGTTGTGCTTTGTACAGTGACATCATTTTAAAGTCAAACCTGTGTTGGTCATGTAACTGCACAGCCTCACAGATCAGGCCTTCTCAGATCAAGGCCTTTGGCATTAAGAGAACAGTAGTTTATCGAAGCCTTATACAGAGAGTTGTGCCCTGTTACAAATCTAATTGAGGGCAAAGGGAATAGGGCAAAGACACTATAATGACAATAAGGCTATCATGAAGAACATAGTAGGTAGCTCTATAAAGAAAGGGGACTCTGTGCGTGTGTATGTGTGTGTGCACGTGTATATTTGTAGTACATCTGTGCATCTGCTTGTGGCCATGTAGCTACATATACATTTTAATGTGCTGTGTGCATATCCCAATTCATGTATTCTGCTATCTGTGCAGATCTGATTATATGTTTTGTGAGTGTATGTATGTGTGTAGGTGCATATGCATGTGTGCATAAGCATGTGTGTGTGTGCGTAAAACCGTGTGAAGTTTCAGTTCTGCTGTAGAATGAGGTTTTCAAGCTCGTCGGCTGAGCGGAGCAGGAAGGCGGCGGACTCACGATAGCCGGCGATGAGTTGCCGCACTGCCGTGACTTCGGGAGGGCTGAGCTGAGCCGACGCTCCTCCGCCTCCACCGCCCTGTCCGTGACTGTTAGAGCTAGAGGAGGAGGAGCTGGAGCCCACAGACTTCATACTCAAGTCAGTGGGACCTGAGATGGAGAGGGAAAATGAAATAAGAAAAGAGTGAGAAGTGAGAACAGGATGATGTGCATGTCTTTCAGGTGAAAACACTTTGCAACTAAAGCACTTAGCCACTAACCATTGCTCTGTGTTGCCGCACTGCTTTGCAGGCTGTTGCCTAGGGCTCCGTAACCACGGAAACTGTAATTGAGCCCCCCATTGGTGTACAGCTGGTCCTGGGAGTAGGCTGAGGCAGCCAATGAAAAGCCTGAGTGGGCCACAGCAGCTGGGTCTCTGGAGTTGGGTTTGTCTGCAGTAATTGACTCATCCTACAGAGGGCAGCAATGAAATAGAGAATCATTACACATTTTATACATTGTGATATATACAAGAATAAATACAGGGTGTTTTTCTAATTTTTTTTTTCTGCAAATTGTTGATTCCTAATGATACAGTGATACAGATCTCAAAGCATATTTTCATCAGCTTAAGTTAAAAAGTCTAAGGTATGATTAAATGTTTATTTAGTACTTTTTTGTTCTTATAATTTGGTCATCTATCCTCCGCATTAGCTGTGATGTGGGTGTTTAGTCAGGACTTACAAAAGAAAGAAAATTATAATGTTAGCTTAATTCCTGCTTGTTTCCAGTTTTGGAGTGAGGCTTGCAAAATTCCTTATCAGATTTTTTCTTTCTGTTGCCACCTGTGTGTCTCTTTTTCTCTGCCTCTCACACACAAATGCACGTGCACTCACATGGTTCTGGTAGATGTCAAGGCGCATTCTCTTTGCAGCATTGCGTGTCTCGCTCTCACAGGCAGCTGCCAGGATGTTTTCAGCCATGGCGGAGGTGAGGTGTGGCGGGGTGGGCCGTGTCTGAGCAGAAGCAGAAGTAGGCAAAAAGTAGAGGAAAAGTCAACACACCCAGGATGATACACACTCTATAATACAGAATTTTCACTAAATCCCCTCCAAGGCATTCCAGACAAAATAGAAAAATATGCATATGTTCTTTAACTTTGCATCCACAGTTACTAGACAGTAACAGTGTGCTCTATAGATATGCCGCAAGAGATCATGAAACCCTCAACATGTCTTTCTATGCCTGTGCACAACTTATTTTAAACCTCACAAACAGCAGGTTAATTGTAATCTGGTGAGAGCATTCTCATCAAGGATTTATTTTTAATTTGGTTTAAAACTGATGGTTAACGTAAGCCTACATCAAACAGCCTGTGCTCTGATATCAGACACTAGTCACTAGTGTACCAGAGAAACTTCAACATTAAGAAATCTTTATAAATCTTACATGAACTTAAAAAATCAAGGGTTTATATTATTAATATATCCATATACTGTGCAAATATTTCTATAAAATATAAATATAAAATCTATACCTCAAAGCCTCCTTTCTTCATGCGTCTGCAGGATTTGAGGTAGGTGCGAATGCGTTTACGAGCTCGCTCCTGGAACTCTGGGAACTGGCGGCTGCAGGACTCAATGATGGCCTGGATCTTCTCTTTTGGTTGCTTGGAGATGGGCACCATCCGGTCCAGATTCTCATCCACAAACAACCGTACAAACATCTGGGAGTGAGAGGGGAAATAGCAGACGGAAAGGGCAAAACGAAAATCAAATGAAAAGAAAATCACGAACGAATTTGGATGAAACTGAGTAAAAATGAAAAGAAATATGGGACCAGTCTTCTTAACCATCTTAGAAATTGCAGAAACATTTCACAGAGGGAATGAAAGATGTATTGAAGATGTAATCATGTGAAGGGTAAAAATACAGGAATCCACGTGTGATACATAAAGGGAGAAACTCTAAAATATATGTAATCAAGAAAAAATGTCTCACGTTGAAAGCTTTGAGTCTCTCGGGGTCTAGACCTTCTGTGTCATTTATTTTGTCACTGTCGTCGTGATCATCATGATCATCATCATCGTCATCCATGACCTGAGTGCGTGTTGTATTCAAGTCTTCGGTACACATGCTCACTTCAGTCTTTACCGAGTCGTAGCTTCCTGAGCTGTACTGAGGTGACTGGAATAACACACATCCGAAATAAAGCAAATAAATTCCTTTATCCTCATATGCACAAACTGGAGTAAATCCCCATTTCTCAGTGCAACATTTCAGGAGCATGTGTATTTTACAATCCTGGAAGCTAGCTGTTTTTCCTATGCCTACTGAAAGCAAAGTGGAGAATATGCAGCGCACTCTTGAAATCCCACAATGCACCACAGCAGGTAATGTGACATTTAGAGACAATGCATAGCTTATATGATGAATACTCCGTAAAAAATACAAGAAATGTTTTGTCCCTCACCTTGTTGCCATACTCTGTTTTGATTGCGTATTTCCTGCTGGGGTCAGCAGGGTATGGCGCAAGTGTGGGAGTAACCCCCGGCAACAGCCTATCACTCAGGTTGAGGGGCTGCTGGCCTTCCTCTGAGGACGAGGAAGATGAGGTGGTGCTGAAGTCCAATGGTGCTGTGGTCCCATTGCTGTTCACCTCTTCATATGGAATCATGCCATCTGTCACAGAAATGCCCCCAGTCACCACAGCAGCACTGGTGGGAGGTGCGAGCGAAGGGAGCCCATTAGTGCTGGCACTCTCAGAGGAGGAGTCATCTGTGAGAGGATACCAAAAGAAAGAAGAGAGGGAGAAAGAAAGGAAGAATTTTTTTTCACCACAGACATCCACTATTACCAACTAGCCAACCTTACTAATTTGGATGGACAAATAACAAACAACATACAGTAAAAGTGTATTTCCTTAACCATGTTCAAGGTTAGTATGATCAAAATTTCAATGATTTCAATTCCTTAAGGACATTCTATGTTGATAAGCAGGACATGTTCATTTATTAGTACAACATGTCTAAGAATGTGCTTTGAGAGCATGTGTGTACGCATATGTGCATCTGTGCTTGTGTGTGTGGGTAGTGGTCAGTGTTCCATTTTGTCAATGTGTCTAGGTCAGTGAGTGTATGTACAGAAGGAGAGTCAGTTCAGGGTTATATAGATTACTGGAAGAGAGAAAGAGAGGGGGGGGAGAGAGGATCTGGAGCCTTCATCAGAGAGGTGCATTAGAACTAGGCTTACAGAAACAAAAAGAACAGCAGATGGGGGAAACCAAGCTGATACACTGAAAAGTGGATGGGGGAAGGACAAGGATTGCAAAAAACACCCACATATTTCTTACTATCAAGAGAAAAACGAATGGAGGAAATGAATGAGTAGTGCTAACAATCAAAAAGATAATGCACACAAACATGCTCCTTTAACTGTTTTATAAAAAAATTGAAAAATATGAAATTTTATATAGCTTAAGTATAGCGGGTTTTGCACTAAAAGCTTGCCCTTTAAAAAAAAAAAAAAAAAGCCCCTGGCTACACCTTTTCCCCCTCTCTCAGCTTCTCAAGCTAACACTCACTCCCCCATCCACCACCAACTCCCTCAGGAGACAGCACCATCAGTGCCCTTCTCTTTGCACATACACTCGATGGCACCCAAAATAATACAGCAAATCACACACAGACACCTTCTAAGACCATTTTCCTATGTTTCTTCCTTTGGTATAGATACTTTGCTATGTTTCATTTGGTAACGGACACTAGAATTCACTACTTTTCTTGCTTTTTATTGCACAGAAAAGAGCCAAAACATTATTCAATCCATTACTTTCTACTGAAAAATAGTGTGTGTCAAAAACACTGAATTTGTAATTTGACAATATTCATTTGCTTCCTTATAGAACCATACAATCATACAAATGAATGAAAGGAGTCAAGCACAGCAAAATTCAATCAGCTAAAATTGATTCAGTTTACTGATTCACTTGCAACTCATAAATACCCATATTCACTATGGTGGCTGAAATGGACTCCTATAATTATATCCTTATATCATATAAGTCAATGATTTATATTAGTATTCAGTTTTCAGCCATAATAATATTTTTGATCGGTAGCTGTCAAAGCAACATCCAATCCGAGGTTTTCTGTGATTCTTACACATAATACACCTGATGTTCTACATACTGGATATATACACATTTATATTTCTTGATTCATTTTTATCACGTCTCTGTTTGGACCTATAAGAAAACATATCCAACTGTCCTTAACTTTGCAAATCTTCCTACATTCCCATAAATAATTGTCACTATTTGTACATATCCCATGATCAAATGGACCATTCTGTAAATTAAGTGTCTCACCATGTTGCTTGTTAACTATCCACTAATGCATGAATACACTTCAGAAAATAGGATGGTTTAAAGCTTTCTTAAGGTGTACACTTGGTCCTACTTCTTAAAAGGGCAATGCTCTCTAGCAGAATCTTTAAAGGTTGACCAATAAAGTGAAGATCTTGATCTGCCTAGAATTCGTAGACATCTGTCTCACAGTTATAACAATAGATTACTACATACATTTATTTTTACAGTATAGTCTTACAATGGCTTATATTTACTCAAAGCATTGACTACTTTGTCCCTCATACTGACAAGTCTGAAAAACAATATCTCTGGTTAAATAAGTTTAAATACCATTTTGTCAACAGCTACATATCACTTTAAAAGTATTTTGTGTTATATGAACATTTGCAAAAATCATATGAATTAGCCAAAACAACCTCCATTATTTTCTATTAGGTAAAAAAAATCAATAGGACCAATATTAAATCTCAGCACTGAACGAAACGGCAGACAATCTTATACCGAATATGTCTTTTACATGGCTTGTTGGGACTGGATGATTTTTCATTTACATCTATCCAATGTACTTTTTTTTCCTTTTATCTCAATGTCCTCCAAAGGAGATCCATGAGCACACGATCTTAATTTAACTCTAATCTCTAGATGAAATCAGAAAATTATCAGCATAACCTGTCCAGGTGGTAATAAAACATGAGATAGGGCACAAAGGGACAGCTGCTTTAGTCATGGATTAATTACCACAATGCAATTCACAGAGCTCTAACGACAGGCAGTTTTAATACAAACCTGAATCAGTAAGCAACATGCCACAGGTGATTTACTGCTATGTCCATATATCATGTAAATGTTAAATGTCTTTGTTATTATATGAACAGAATTTTATTCAGAGGTCTGAAGCATTTAATACATCACATCATCTGCATTCACTGACCTTGTTGTATTGTTAATTTACACAGTGCTAATACAAACACACACTTACAGTATATGTAGGAGGAGAGGTAAAGAGCATGGGAAGTAACAGGAGAAATATTATTAAAAGCTGAATGAATATGGAGAATTTGTTTTGCATTTCTTTTTAAATCTTGTATGTGTCTTTTAAAAATGATGGTTTCTGGTGTAGCACAAAATGTGACTACTATCTGAATATACAACATAACGAACTGTCCAAAAGTCTTAGGCACCCTATTTTTTGTAAGAAAAAAAATTCACTGTATATGTTTATTTTATGACTTCTGCATTATTAAGTGCAAAAACATTTAATATTTCCAAAAATTAGTTTTCAGACATACAAACAAAATAAATGTTACAGTTACATGATTGTATGCCAGTAAAGAAAGCAACATATTACATAAAAGACCACTTGAGTGTTTGTGTCTGTGTGTGTGTGTAATATATATATATATATATATTAGGCTTGTCAAAATAATGAGTTAATTCCAATGAATTAATTCTAGAAAAATAACATCAAAAAAATTTGCATAGATTAATCACACTCTATGGTGGCCCTTGAAACCACAGGTCTCTGTGCACAGCACAATTTGAACATAAAATACCACCAGATGACAGAAGCAGATGACAAAATGCTGCATGGACCGGTGAACAGAAAATTTACATTTAAAAAACACCTTGCTGGAACTGTTTACAGGAGACCCGTTCTGAGCAATTTCTGCAGTAAGGATTTTCATTCCCTCAGAGTAAGTCAATGCAAAGCACTTAGCAAGCTCACAGGTCAGACCTAGCTTAGCCCCTGATGTGAACCTGAGCAACAACCAGTTTCATCAAGGCACACTCAATCAAGTCCAAACTCAGAAAGTCTACCTGTGACAGATTAACCAACTGAGATGCTAAATGACACACGGCAAATACTAGTACATGCCATTATTCATACAGATTAATTAAACAACAGTATGTAATTAATTAGATACATTTTTAACTGCTTGACAGCAATATACATACACTACCAGTCAAAAGTTTGGACACACCTTCTTCATAGGTTTTTCTTTTGTTTTCTACATTGTAAAACAATACTGAATATCTCAAACTATGAAGCAACACATATACTGAATTATGTAGTAAACAAAAAAAGTGTTAAATAAAAAAAAAAATAAAAATAAAAAAAACCCCAAACAAAGTATGTTTCCGATTTTAGACTCTTCAAAGTAGCCCCCATTTAGCTTGATGATATTGTGGGCATTATCTTACCCAGCTGCATGAAGTCGTCACCTGGA
>JAQQZR010000039.1:12100428-12117952 GCA_030068235.1 Notoglanidium macrostoma | reverse complement strand
TCCACACAGAAAGGCACCCTGGGTGATCCGGGGATCGAACCCAGGACCTTCTTGCTGTGAGGCGACAGTGCTAATCATCACACCACCATGTCGCCTGTAACTAAACAACTTAAAATAATTATGCCAGACACATTCACATTTCTGGTATACAAAGCATTTTGGCTCCAAATCATATTTTATAACTGTAACTGAAGTATGCGTCTAGGTTGAAATCTGTAGCAACTGGTTGTCACAAACTGTAAAACATTGCTTATTTTGTTTAATCCATTACTGTTGTAACCCATGAACTGCTATTCCAGGCACCCAGGTATATACTGTTGCTGAGGCAACCAAAGCTATAGAGGTTTACCTTGACAACCACGTCCTGCAAATTACGGCCCAGCAGCAGTGGTCCTGTGGTACAAAATACTCAACTGTATGGTTTTTACCTTCAGCAGGATTTTGTAGCCTACATTTACAGGACTTGTAAGAAGATGTGTTATAAATTATGTAAACCATTATGCTATGTATAATTATAATAATGCATTTTCAATGAAGTAATGTTTGCTAGGTAAATCTCATAGGCTATGATATGAATACAAAGATAGTGAACTGACATGTGGGCAGCACTGGCCAGCAAATATCTGATCTGTTCCAATCATTGGATACCTTTTCCTTGGTATCTGGTATCAGAAGAAAAGTGGTACCTTTTGCATCTGCCAATGCAAAGGTTATAAAGATGGTTAGACTGGAAATCATATGTGGTTTTTTTACCATACACTTCAGTGCACAGACATTATATGCACAAATGTGTTTGTTTAAAGATGGCAGAACAAACCACCAAACATATCGTTTCTAATTTATTTTTCTAAATGATATGCTATACCTGACAGCAATTTAGTCAAAACATTTCTGCATTTCTGTACAGTTGCATCACAATTATTCAAAAGACACAGGCAGAGATGAAGCAACACCAAAATTTTAATTCAGAACTAGACTAGAACCTATTTTCTGATCCACTGACTTACAGTATTTTATGCCATAAATGCATATAATTTTGACTGACTGTACTCTCACACTAAACATAAGCATATAACATTTCTTAAGCAAGACATCCTCATTCCAGAGCTGTCCAAGTTACAAGAGTATATCAGTGTTGGATTAGTGTTGGGATTTCAGCCAAGGTTTTTTTAAATACAAGCCAGCAAAGTGAATGTGGTGACAATAACTGAACTAAATCAACAGAAAGATGTTTAGAGAAAGAGAATATTTAGACAATTCTTGCAATTTTTTGAGTTTTAAAATAAGGACTGATAAGATTTAAATACTCACACTGTTTATGTAGATCAGTTTGGTATACATCCTGTATACTTTGCATAATGTAATGATTGCACAAGAAGGCTATTGTGTGTGATTATCATATAGCGCCAATGTTCCAAAAAGGCTGAAGAGTTAGTCAATCATTATAATTTGTGTTTTTGTATAATTTTTGCACGTTCCCATTTGCTCCTACTGCTCAATGGACAAATTAAAGAATTGGTTTTTAGGCAGGTGCGACCACACATACTTTCTCAAGGTGCTTTAGAATGTTTCTTTGTTTTTAAGAAGTGAAAATGTTTTTTTAACTGCAATGAAACCGTTTGTTCCTCTCTCATGAAAGTGCACTGCGCCAACCCTGTGCACTTACCTGCTCGTTGGTATTCATGCACTGCAGTTTCATCTGTTTCAGGTAGGTGGCAGTAAGCGGCATGTTGTAGTCAATGAGGTCTGGGACCAGTGAGGTGGGTCGGTCATTTTCTGTGGGGGTGAAATCAGCTTTAATCATTTAGCATTAGTGCTTTGTTTGAAGAAAAATAATAATCCACTCACACACATATACAAAAATTGGGAAGTTGAGTGATAGGTAGGAGACATCTTTAAAGAGACCATTATAGTCGCAAGTATATCAAAATTATATATTAAAACAGTATATTGTGGCTACAGTCTCTACAAATAACATTATTTACTTTATGTTACTGGGTCTACTCCAATACACTGACTAAAATACATCCTTTAGCAAATATCCACAGGTGGACCAGTCAGTAGACCATGCGTAACTGCTTTCTAAACAGTCCCCAGTCTGTCCACTGGAGGGCGATGTTGAGAATCAGCAACACAGAAATTCCTGAAAATATCTTGTGTCTTTGTTCAAACACAATAACCACTGAGTTGTCTTTGTTTCACACAGGTCTGTTGACTCTAGTGCGTGTTCTTACACTGTCAAACAAACATAACACGAATCTGGCTAACGTCTGTGAAATGTGGAAAGAATGTGAGGGGACAGATTGCCACTATTTCATTTAAACATCCCCATCCAATGTTTGCTTCATCTGGACTACACTCAAAAAGAGACAACTCAGAAAATCCACTTCAGCTGCAGCATTTAGAAATAAAACCTTCTCACAGAAAGTGGATTAGTCACTTACTAATGACTAACAGCAGACAGGCGTCATCTCTCTGTGGTAAAGGGACTAAAATATACTATATGTACTGCATGATAATGTGACAATATACATCATACGTGTAAACTGGAAATAAAACAAATCTATATGGACAGATCATGCCTTCACAAAAAACACCCCTGATTACTGTAACACGATAAGATGTATTCATAGTTTACTGACTACGATTTAGTTCACTTAAAGGAAAATACAGTTTTAGAAGATGAACATTGGGATGTCTTTTTAACTACTTGTTGTTGTTTATTTTTTTACAGTGTTGAGCACTGCCTAAACGTGTACAGTTTCTGTTTAGTATATTTTCTAATTAGAAATACATATAATTAGCAATATTTAGTCAGCACAAATTGGTATTCGTGTACCATATTATACTGCACCTAAATTGTTTTATTGCTTGCAATGCCTTATATAGGATCGAACTGTTACCCCTTTATTTATGAACTACAGTTATAAGAGTCTGAAACCCCTGTCAAGACCTGTGAGTTTAAAGGGTTAATCAGAGCATAATAAAGCTCATTACGAAAAGAACACTTGCCCAGGAATTATACCAGGAAGTATAATAGGCATATACTAAAGCTGAATCTGAATACGTGAATTTTTATCTTCTTGTTCTAATAATCAAATTCAGACTTTTGTTTGCTCAGGGGTGAGAATGATGAGTCTGACCTTTGAACTCTGCAGTGCTGGGGTTGATGTGCATCCTCTTCTGGCATTCCCCGCAGCTCATCAGGAAGCGGGTCACAGCCTCGCGGGGAAGGAAAGCGTATGTCTCTGCAATCTTGCAACCACAGAAGGAGAGAGAAATGGGGGTTAAGGAGACGGGATGAAAGGATGGAGGGGATTAGAGGCATATTTGTGGGGAATGATGTCGATATAAGCTAAAGGGCAAAGATGGCTGTAATATTTCATTTTATTTGATTTATTTGATTGTCGGAACATTTGCATCCCGTGCCACAGCAGAACTGATTATCCTATGCTGTTCTATGCCTGACTTTTTTTTACACATCTCCTCTCTGTCCCTCTCCTGCTGCAGCTGTTTTGTGTGCATCCTTCATGCAAGAAAGGGGGGGAGAGAAAGAGAGCAGACGCAGGAGGCTCATCAGGGACGCCTGGTTCTCTTGATCCCGCCTCAGGCTGCGCAAAGGGAAAAGGCCACCCAGGGAACAAACACATACACTTCCCAGAATGCCAGAGCCCAAGACAGCCCTCCCTTAGCAGTGTGGCTGTGTGGGGCTCACAGAGACGGCCATGCTATAAGACCTGACAGCAGTTCTCTCCAGGGCAGAGGATGAGGAAAAGAGATGAACCCAGAGTCCCTAACACACACACACACACACACACACACACACACACACACACACACACACACACACACACACACACACACACACACTGTGACTCACACCAGCACTTTAAAGTGTCATCTTCCAAACTCTTTCGCTCTCTCTCTGTACATTCTTCACCTTGGTTTTGAGACAAATGATGAAATGGTTTGTCTTTTCTCAGATTTTTGTAACACATATTCATACGCTCCCTCACACAGATCAAGCATATCAGTTCTGCGCAAATCTAGTCCTTCCACACAGCCTTAAATCTGAACCCGTACACCAATAGTTGCTCATCTAAAACATGATAAATTAACACAACTACATAATATCACCACAAGAGGGCAGAGTTCACAGACAAGACAGCAGGTCAAAGGGACAAGTCTTGAATTTGTAATGTCTCATAGCAGAAGTGTTTATTCTTGTCTGTATGCACTGACACCATATTTCCTTAAATTTGTCACATCCTATCAGGTTCCAGGTGAAAAGCTTTAAATTTAATCCAAATGATATCTAGGTCCAGCCAAGACTGTTAATTTAAATAATTTTCAACTCAGACATAAACAGTGTCTCCAAAGCATTTAAACTCCCAACCCTAATTACATTAAAGCAAGCCTTTCTAAAACGGCTAGTCTTTTCCTTTTACCGTCTCAGGCCAGAGGTGGAGTTGTGGTAAACAACCTATCAGCATCAGTCACGGCTGATTACAGCCAATCAAAGCCTGTCCGACCACAGCAAATCACACCAATCACAGAGCATCTCTCCCAGTCACACCTCATTTTAAAAGTCACAGCCAATCATCAGACGTTAAGGGCAATAAGATAGCGGATTGCGTTAGTGATGGACAGTTGAGCGGGTCTCTGTGGGACTTGGTGTGCCAAATGTCAAAAACAGGCCTATCAGGTGGCTAATAGTTTTAATTAGGTGATTAGCGAAGAGCTTGATGGGGGCGGAAACCTGACACCTGCTTTCACACACTGTGAGATTATAGCTCAGAGTCTACTGAACATTTTCACGGGTATTTTTTTTTTTGGGCATTTCTCCATATGACTGTAGTAGCAATGAAAATCTAATCCTCAATCAACAGTTACAGGATGACTAAATATATTACTTACATATCTGCATGTATGTTACAGAGAGCATGCTGAGCAGGTGTGCACGCACACACACACACACACACACTGTTAATCACACCTGCACCGTATAGTGTCATCCTCCGAACTATACCACAGATGTATGTTTTTGCTCTCAATGTTGCTACATTTATAATTCGCTACATATGGTTTACAATCTGAAACAATTTGCACAGTTTTGCTCAGCTTTTGAACGGTTATGCCAATTAGTTCATCTTCATTATGCTTTTGTTCTGTGTAGTTTGTACTGTGTATTTGTATTAATAATCAGGTTGATCAGCTTATTTACTGTATACGCATATGCATTTCTCACATATTTTTGCACTTTGCATCAGATTCCATTCTCCTCTAATGTGTTATGTGCTACACCATTGTCTTAGACGAACAACACTTCATCTGTAAGTGTGTAAAGATATCATTGAAGGCAACATACAAAAGGTTTCAGGTTTACAAAAACATCCCAGGGCATGGACATCATCTAAATGATGTGACTTCAAAATATGCGACTTTAAAAGAATTTAAATTTAAAGCATGGGTGGCAGGAGCTGCAGTAAGTAGGAGTGCTCAACTGGGTTGTGTTTCAATATGAACAGTGCCTGAAGTCACATTTTTATTTAGCATTTAGATCTTTATGAAGGATGTCAATAATTGGTGGAGGTTAAGCCCAGGTTAAAACCCAACTCAGATTTAAGGAGCACATTGTCTGATGGTGATGCTTGTGCTTTTGTACAACATGCAAGTAAAAAAAAACAGAAACGCAACTACGTTTCAGATGTCGGAGGATGTCACTACAGGACAGTAATCAGATTTTCAGCAAAAACAGGCCTTCTGCAAGTCTTATCATAGTAGAGTTGCAGTGCATACACCTCTAATTACAAAGACGAGTGCACTTTTAAGATTTAAGTAGAGGAAAAACAATAGGTACAATTGGTCTACAGAGTAATCTGGACAGATGAGTCATCCTTCACCGTATTTTCAACAAGAGGGTGAGTCCATTTATGAACAATACTGTCCAAGAGAACAATAGAGTCCTGAATGCTTGACCCTTCAGTAAGGGGTTCTGTTATGCTGTGGGGTTTCCTGGTTCCCTTAGATGGTAGTGTCACAGCAAATCAATACAGTGTTTCTGACTGACCACCTTTCTTCTACGATGAAACACTTCATGAAACACATCATGATGGGAGTGGTCTCTTCCAGGATGACCCCAGCCCCGTCCACAGAGCATGAGTTCTCAATGAATTCTTTGAAGAGTAAAAAAATAATCTATAATGAGCATATTATATAATAAAAATAATCAGTATAAAATAATCTGTGAGATCATGGACCGGTGTGTTAGACAGCACTTGTCTACCATCATCAAAACAGCAATTGATGGAATATCTTTTGGAAGAATGGTGTTAATACCTCTAATACAGTTCCAGAGACTTGTAGAATCTCTGGCACTTTGAAGCACTTCCTGTGGCTCATAGTGGCTCAACAGCTAAAGAACTCTGTGTATTGATTTTTCCTTTCATTTGTCACAAGTCTGTATATACATTTGCATTGTGTGCAGGCGGCACAAGGTAGAGAGAGGTGCTGAAAAGATAACATAAGACTCACTGAAAACTAAGCCAATCACGAGCCATGCAAATGTAGTAATATCATTTAATAGTTTTAAACTAATTATATCATGCACACATAGCCATATTATCCCAGATTTAAAAAAATGTATATTATGAGCTAAAAAGAGAATGGTGTGAGAACTGGTTAAGGGATATATTTAACACAATTGCGCAGCTCCCCATAATCATGAAATTGAAAGTATTATTTAGGTTCACATCACCAGGCTGAAGGGGCTCAAATCTGTTTGTTTTTTTTTTTTGCCTTAGTGTGACACAGCTCTGATGTTTTCAGGGTTGTGCGAGCGCAGAGATCTGATCTTTTCAAATCAGATTTGAGTCTCTTTTATATGTGGTCCTAGATTGAATACATATCCGATTTGTGGCCATGCGACATGAATGAGCACGTCCAGGTAGGAATTCATGTGGCTTTTTGCTGCCATCATCAGCCAGTACCAGCAGTGCAGAAAACAACAATGGAGGGGAGCTACATCAGACAAACGGTTTGCCGTCCTCCAGAGCAAAATGCGATGCTTACTTTAGCTATTATCACTTCCATTTTTTTGGTTTTACTTCCATGAGTCGTCTCACAAATGTGATGTTTTTTGTTGTTGGTGACGCGGATGACGCGGATGCAAAAAATTTATCAAAGTGCACATACGTGCCTTTCTTGAGGAGAGATGCATTCACATAACAGTTAGATACAGGCCACTTGTAATTATGAATGTGAACAGCCAAGATGGGTATATCTTGTATATGAATAATGAAAACACTGCGTATGTTTTCTCATATATATATATATATATCTCAAACCAAAACTATAATTGGGTGTCTCAATTACCAAACTCAAACCAAATAGCCTTCAGTTTCAACTTTAAATACCATATATTAAAAATGAAATAAATTGTCAATTACTATAAATTACTAACATTCTTTCACTTGTATTAGATTTTAATAGCATGTTACTTTAATAACAGTTTTTTAACCTATATACCAAAATAAATGACAACAGGCCAAGAGTTATGATTTCAGCCTCTATTTGCAGTGTGCTTCCTGTGTAATTCAGTGTGAGTTAGTGTTAGAAACTGTGGAGCTCTGCTTTACCGCTTTGTAGGTCTTTTTCTGGCCAGCGTGTTTGGGAGCTCTTCCTGGATCTGCGCCCATCTCCACATGCATGGCATAGATGATGTCGAAGAAATCCTCCACCACTGCAACACGCTTCAGGGAACTGTCCTGCGACTGTCCGCCATCAGAGCACTGCAGGCCAAAGATAAAGACAGAAGACAAATGGGGACATTAGCTTCTTTATAAGGATGAATACTGATGCTGCTAAGACCTGCTATCTGGAATGAAAATATCCTGCAGGTGACTTATTTCCTTACACAATCCACAGGTAATTTCAACAGAAAGTAATATTTTAAGTGCTAGACTGCAGGAGAACTCTATCTTACTGTGTAAATATTGTACATTTATTATAGGCCAGATAATTGCAAAGCTGATTAGCAGATACAAGCAGAAACATCTGAACAGGTTTGATATACTTTACTGTTTATATATCATCATGGAATGGTTTATATACTGTATCATCTTTGGAATTCCTCCCTGGGAGAAGTAGATTCTGATAAACAGAACAATATAAGGTGTCATATTTTGTTGGAACTTTTAATACACAGCTATTAATCTCTACACAGAAATGCCAGTATGACTTTGGATTTCTTTATGGCCTTAATCACAATAGACCCTAAATCTGAGCTGCTAACCCTGAGATATTGAACTAATATAACTAATATGAGGTGTTTTATGTATCTGAGAATAAAAACAACTAGGCACTGAATCACTGAATCAGTGATGAATTTCCCGAGCATATCCCTGAGTCAAACCTAATGCAGCCTCTCACACAAAGGCTGGGAGAAGAGGGGTTGCTGAACTATGCAATCCACTCAGACAGAGACAAAAAGAGAGATTGAGAGGAGCGTGGTTTTGAATGCTTTTCCTATTGCATTTTAAAAATAACACTGTTGTGTGCCACACTCACCCATTGCCCCACCTCCTGCCACAGACCCCCTTTAAATACCTGCTTTCCATCCTCCTGACCCCGTTGCTATGGCAACTGTCAGCACTCTTTCAGGCAGGTGTGTGGGGCAGCGGGTCATGTGATGCCTGCTGAAACTCTGCTACAACAAGCGCCTGGCACCTCCGTCCCACACGGGCCTCATTGTCACCTGCTTGCTCTTATGCGTTTTTTTTTTCTCACTGTTCGTGCTTTCTTTGTTTTCATCCTTTGTTTCCTCTGCTCACGTTTTTGTCCCATAACCTTTTGCAGTTGAATTCATCGCTGTGTATTTACATTGAGGTCTCAAATAATTAACATTTTGGCCCACATCTATTTTATGCTTTTAAGTAATTTATGTGCTGTCCTTTCAGGCCATGTTGTACTGTGCACTGTACAATGCACAGTATCTCAGACATATGAGAAATATATTATTTCAACACTTGAATTGTAGATGCTTACTTGAAGGAGGGATACCTTCACACCTGCATATTACATTTCTGTTTTTTTGAGAGACTTGCAGCAGGTGTGTGTGTGATTATATGGTGTAAGAGGATGCATGGAGAGCAGCTTCCTACTTTCTTTATTTCTTCCATCCTTCCCTCATCCCACTAAATACCTTTGTTCTTTCTTGCTCTCTTCCTTCTTCATCCTCACTACCAGATGTTCTCTTCCCCTCTTTGCTGGCTCCTCTCTATCCATCTCTCTCTTTATCTGTCCCAGTACCTCTTCCCTTTCTTTCTCTCCCTTGCGCCTCTCTCCCAAGTGCCAGGTAATGAACGTTCCTATGGCAACTAAAACCAGTGCTCAGAGTGGGTTCGCTTTAATCCGGCCTTCTCTAGTTATCCTCCCGTGCATGTGCTTTTACTCGAATAATAATTATTGAATAATAACGATTAATAATTATCACCTCTATTATGTTCTTATCAGTAAAAAATATGTGTGCTTGCCCATGGCTTTAATGCAGCATTCAGTACAGCTGAAAAAAAATATGATGTACATATGTCGTGGGTTTATGGGGTCCCGTTCTGGTTTAGTGCTTATTTGCTCTCTTTCACTCTCTTGCACTCATCCTTTCCCTTTCTTTCTGTCTGTCTCTCTCTCTTGGCTATAAGAAACTGTTTCAGAAATAACCCCTCTAGGACATGATGTGATGCAGACTTCTGTTCCTTTGAGAAGAAAACCATAGCTTTAGCTACAGGCAAGGAGTGTGTGCGTGTGTGTGTGTGTGTGTGTGTGTTTCAGCCCTATGCTCTGACTCCCTCTGTCCTACAAACATCCCCATCTCAACTTAATTCCTCCATTCCAGTTGCCTAAACACACACACACACACACGCACACACACACACACACACACACACACGCACACACACACACACACACACACGCACACACACACACACACACACACACACCTGTTTCCTCAATCTAAGGGCACATCACTATCAGAGTGAAAGGCTAGGAGAGTGCGGGTGATGAAACTAGGCCAGGGAGCTTGACACCTCGGGTTCATGCCAGACACAACCAACACTAACCTGATCTCGAACTAAGGCCTGCTACACAGACAGATACTGCCTAAACCAGGCTATGTGCTGATTCTGATACAAGATTTTCTACTAGTTTAACAGGGCCTAGTATTAGATTGCATGCTAATATATACCATTAGAGGCAGTATTCCAAATTGCAGTAGACATTTCAAAAGCCAAACAACGTCTATCAAAAGAATTCACAATTCTCAAAGAAAGCGCAATTCAGAAGTGTTTTCATCCTCCCACACAAATATTACCTCCTTCTTTTGAAGCAGGGCAATATTTGTCAGTGCCTTGAATACATACGGGTGCCGTCGTTTTCTCTAGCATGGTAAATAACCCATGGCTGCAGCATGTGTCCCAGGGCATATCCTGGAGTTTATAATAATCTCGCTATGAGCATAAGCAGAGATACGGGCTAGCTGAACAGGCAGTATCACCAGAAATGATCTACACACTGTGCTTCGACTCAGAGGTTATTATTTTCAGTGTCATATACCTGTATGTGTGTATGAATGTTTAATCATTAAACTGCAGTATAGTGGCACATGGTACATGTGTGAATGTGTATGTGTGTACGTGCGTCTCAGTGGATAAGCAGCTGCTTTAGTGGGCCAGTGAGTGTGTGGTTTCGTCATTGTCACATCATTTTAAAGACGCTTCATGAAATGTCAGCAGCAGCAATCAGCATTTCTGTGCTAAAGCTCTCTCGCTTCTTCCTTGTTCCCATCTCTCTCTCTCTTTCTCTCTGTCCCTCTCTCTCTGCCTTCGTCTCCACTCATCCCTCTTTCCAGCACTCTTCTTCAAAACCCTGCTTTCTCCAGATGTGCCATATTATTCATCCCTTCTCTCACCTATCCTGCTCTCTATACCTCATATTCTTTTTTTTTCTACATTTCTCTCTCTCATTCTCCCTGTCCTGCTCCAAACAGCTCTGTTGCTAGGATACTGGTGGAGCTGATTGGGCAAGCGGCCGCCTCCGACCCCCCACCCCCCTCTGGCAGTCTCACACATGTACACACACAGTGCACTGACTTGCTGAACAGTCCTACACACAGGGGTAATAGAGACAGGGGCCACAGTGAGGAAGCAGCTGGGTCACTCACACACACACACACACACACACACACACACACACATTTGACTTACTATCCTGGTAAAGACCTTCCATTGACATCATTGTTAATGCAGCTAATTAATGTTATGCTACACCTAAATTTAACCCTAATCTTAACCTCAGTAACCAAAAGGAAACCTTTTACTTCTTTTAGTTTTTTAAATAAAATCTGCTGTATATCTTACTAAAAGGCAAGTTAGTCAAATGCCTGTCAGATATTCCTATCCTTGTGGGGACATTTAGTCCCTGCCGAGATATAATGCACACAATCAGACACACTGAAAAAGATGCCTGGCTAATATTTAATAAGATGAATAGGGCAAAACATTTCATGCTGAGAGGACATGAAAATAGCAAAGCATCCCAGCATGGAATAGAAGCCAGCTCCAGTAACTGTCCTGACAGTAATAAAAACCTCATGCAAAAATGTTCTCCACACACACATTATGAAATCATATAACAATCCAGGCATTATTAATGAAACACAAGCTATAGCCACATACAACAGTTAATAATAAATAGGCTACATAACACTTACTAAACCTTAATACACTTCTTCACTTTTCCTAAGCTCTCTTTTCTGCCTCTGTAGCATGAAATTACCACGAATAGTAATTTCCCTGTACTGAGGAAAAAACACAAAATAATGTTTACTAAAACATTTTCATAATGGAAGTCTTATGGAGTTGTTGTTGTTAAATTCTGTCATATTTTTTTGTCAGATGCTTTTAGAAATTCCTCCACCAAAGGTGTCTGTAAATGAAGCTCTAAATCTTTAGGATTTGTTCTTCCAGAGACTGCTTTTTCAGTGGGCAGAATTCACAGTTATGACTTTCTAACATGGTGGTGTGTGGGGCTTTAATAAGACATTCGCTCTCTCTTTATGGTTAAAGTGTAATGGTTATGGTTTTAACTCCACATTCCGTAGTTGGGTGTTTGAAATGTCTATTGATTGGCCCAACAAATGCTCATAGACTTCCATTAGAAGTGCATGCATTCTTTTCTCAGTATAGACAAGTATGTCATATGTACTAATCTGAAAAATGCTTAAATGATCCTTAAACTACGCTGCTCTATAATAATCTTAAACACATATATTTGTACCTACTGTATATGTGCACTTGCCAAATCTTTATTTTTTCGAAAAGATTTTGTTAAACCATCCAAAGCTGTAACATTTGCACACAGTGGTGGCCATTTAGGGTGGCGAGGTGGTGCAGTAGTTCACAGTAAGAAAGTTCTGTGTTTGAGCCTTCCAGCTGACTGAGGCCTTTCTGTGCAGAGTTTGCATGTTTTCTCTGTGTCTGCGTGGGTTTCCTCTGGGCACTCCGGTTTCCTCCCACAGGCCAAAGACATGCAGATTAGGTCAACTGGCTACTCTAAATTACCCATACGTGTGAATGTGAGTGTGGATGGTTGTTCGCCTCTGTGTTAGCTCTGTGATAGATTGGCCCAGGGTGTACCCTGCCTCTCGCCTAAAGTCAGCTGGGATTGGCTCCAGCTTTCCCGCAACCCTTAATGGATAAGAGGTATAGATATTGGATGTAATTTATTCATTTTCTCTACTAACAAAAGAGAAATCCTGCAGTAATTACTGCAACATTATAAGATTTGCCAGGAATAATCATATAAACTAACACATAATGTGACCCATATATTAATACCAGTTGTAGTCACAATGCACTTTGCAGTCTTTTATTAACTTCAAAAAGTAATGCCCAAAACATGAAACATTATATGCCAAGACATTACTAATTCAATTTGTTTTCTTTGTGTGAGTCATAACATACAACATCCAACCACAGGCACTTGGTTGAAGCAGCTGGGAATGAATCAGAGCGGGAGCTGACAGGTATGTAATGTATGTTTGAAGAAGGTACTGGGTTACGATGTGTGAAGCAGATGAGGGGAGTGGAACTGAATTCAGCACTACATTCTGATTAGTTCACTGCAAATATAGCAACAGGTCACCTCTTAAAGTTCAATCTTCCCTAGTAAGCCCATCAGCAAGGAAATGGAACAAAATTGAAAAGCCCTCCTGTCCACAGTAGGGAGCGAGGAAAGCGATAGGCAGGGAAAGATGAGTGTAAACTGTTTTTTTTCCCTTTTCCTCTCTTCCCCATCCTCGGGTCTCCCTCCTCCTCCCTTTCCGTGTTAGTTCATAAAGCCCCTTCATTAAATCCACATTATGCCTCTGTCTCTCTCACTCACTGTCTCTGTTGTCCCTCCCATTTCCACGTCTCTCTATAGCCCTCTTTTATTATTCCCCTGCTCTCTTCCTCTTTCTTTCTTTATCCCTGTGTAAAATGTTTAGATATTGTGAAGATCATAAACTGGAAGGACCCTCAACTCCACCCATAAGTGACATATTTCCCATGTCCTATATTACTGTCTTCATTTCATTCTAGTGAAGATTATCATTATCACAGCAACACTCATACTCACTTTCCGCCCCAACTATCGCTTTGTTCCCTACTGTCATTATCATCTTACTGTAACACTCATCTTCAGGGACAATTAAACTTTTTTTTAACCACTTAATCACAAGAGACCCACTGGTAGTGTTAGACTTGCTTTCTTCACTCATAAATACATAAATAACTACATTAGCTTCACTGTAGTTAACCGAGTAATAATGAATCATTCTAAAGGGTTAATGGTACTGTAGTGTTATGTATGTTATGTATATTGTTTTGTAATTTGTAAGAGATAATGCCCGAAACAAAGTGTTCCACATAATCAAATAACAGAAAAACCAAAGGTAGTAAAACAGCACAACCTGAGTGGTGCTGATTTTTCTAGATATCAGGACACTTCAGTTGATTTTATCAGTTGATGTAAAAAAATGAAACCTAGCTATATCATGTCAGATTTTTTCACCTTGAATGTGATACAGAAACCAGCAAAATTTAACTGAAAAATAAATAGGGTCATTTTAGGGAAATAAATAAGAAAAAGTACACAATAATCAGGTTACACAAGTATGCACACCCTTCTATACTGGGGCATGTGACTGTGCTTAGAATTAACCAGTCACATTCAAGCTCATGTTCAAAAGTGTTTATCATACACCTGCTGCCAGTGAAGTGATTTTTATTAACCCCAAATAAAAATCAGCAGTTTCTGTAGGATTTTCTTGGTTTTGACCTGACTGCTGAAGTCACGGTCCACAAAGAGCTTACAAAGCATGTGCGAGAATTTCATTGTCGAAAGGTCAGTACAATGAGTTTCCAAAACATTAGATGTATCGTGGAACACCATGAAGGCCATCAACAGGAAGTGGAGAAAACGGGGGGTTGGGCACAGTGGCATTACCAAGAATAGGACGTCCCTCCAAAATTGAAGACAAGATGATATCCTATCACAAAAAAGGCCTGCCTAATTTTTGCCAAAACACACATGCAACTACACAAAACCATGTGGCAAAATGATGAGACCAAAGTAGAAACTTCTTGGAACAATTGTAATAGGTATGTTGGGCACAGAATCAAGACAGCTTATCACCCAATGAATCCCATACGCACAGCGAAGCATGGTGGTGGCAGCATCACGCCATGGGGCTGTTTCTCTTCAGCTGTTACTGGGGCTCTAGTCAAAACAGAGGCAATCACTGATGATGCTTAATATTTATTCTGGCACAAAACCTGCAGGTCTCTGCTAGACAGGTGAAGATGAAGAAAATGGTCACCTTCCATCATGATGACGACACAAAACGCAAATCGAAGTCAACAAAGGACTGGCTTCAGAAGAAACTGATCAACATTTTGGAACAGCCCAGTCAGGACCTAGATCTTACTCCTATCAAAAACCTGTAGAATGAATTGCAGAGGGTCCTCACAATTTATTAGATCTGATGCATTTTTGCAATTTTGCATTTTGCAAAAGTGGAACACAATTACCAAATTAAGGTATGCTTGGTCTTACCCAAAAAAGATGGTGTGCTGTATTACAAGAAAAGGTGATTTAACAAAGCATTAGGTAAGGAGTGTGCAACCATATGCAACCAGGTTGTTGTACATTTTCGATTTTTTTCTCTAAAAAGTTTGGAAGCTGTTGGAAGCTGTACCACATTAAAGGTGAGAAAAAATATCGGACATGATTTATCTTGGTTTAATTTTTTTTTTATATCACTGAAAAACTTTAGCAGAGGTGTGTGGACTTTTTATATCCTCTCTATACCATGGTCACATACCAGCATTAAAAAATCATTCATTCATCTTTAGTAAGTGTTTTATCCTAGTCAGTTTTATCCTGGTCCCAGCCTATGCTGGGTGCAAACCAGTAATAAACCCTGGATGGGATGGCAGTCCATTACAGGGCATCATACACACATCCACAAACTCATTCACACCTAGGGGCAATGTAGACCAGCAAATCCACTTACTGGCCTGTTTGTGGAAGGTGGGAGGAAACTGGAGAACCAACAGAGCAGGCAAAACTCCACACAAACCTTATCCCGAGCTCAGGATTGAACCCTGGGGCTGTGAGGTGACAAAGCTGCCCGCCGTGCCACCATACCACCTTTTGTATATGTCGTGCTTTCTCATAAATATATCAAATGTCATTAAAAATAATTTTACTCTTCCAGACCCACAGCTTAACGTTAAATAATTGATGCTACCATATATCTACCATGCATTTCTATTAGAGTGCTTGCTAAACAAATGAATACGTGTTAACTTACACTGTATATTTCTCTTTGTAATGATGAAAACTAACCTGTCATCATGGCTCAATTTCAAAGTTACATTGATTTATGTTTTCTATTTTGAACCAGCTCTACTTTAGTGGTATCGTGATATAAGAAATTAATAAACATCTAGAAGCCAATCAGAAGGAAGTATTTTCCATGGTTGTGCTATAAATATCCAATGCCAAAGTTTAAATATCTAAAGTAGGCCTCAACTAGCTGTATAAGAAGTATCAACAGAATATCTCGTACATTCAAGAAAATGCAAAAATGTCTTTTAATTAATCATAAGCGTTTTCTTGACATCCGTTGTAATCTGTCTCCTTCTGTGCAATGTTAACAGTGTGTGCTGAGATGTTAGCGTTGTGGCCCTGGTGTCATGGAATAATTGCAGGGGGAACGGACAATCAGAGAGACAGACAGGTTCACAACGCTAATGAGGGACTGCAGAGGCTAATTATACACAGAGGACGATGAGGGAGAGATGGAGCGATGGGAGAGAGAGAGAGAGAGATGGGGGTAGGAAGGGTAGCAAGGGAGTGAGACACTCTTTTGTCCCACTGCAGCACGCTCCCAGAATAGCGAAGAAGACATGGAGAAGGTTTTTATTTCCTCCCTGTCTTTGTCTTGCACACAATCACACACATAGGCTGATCTGCTCAGCATGACCAACCACAAGCTGGCTATTCGAACTATGACTGTATGCTTGATAATCGGTGTAGGTGCACATATGGAAGTAAGTGTATGTGTTTTTAGTGTGTGTGTGTGTGTATATGTGTGTGTGTGTGGTTGTGTATGTGGAGCAGAGCGCCTTCTCTCCCTGGCAGGGGGGAGGCCCTGGAGCCAGTTAAAAATGGTGTTAATTTCTCCTCCTATGGGAGACAAGAACTGTCTCTCCATGGCAACAGAGATAGGGTGCTGAAGGGAGGAAAACCAGAGCAGCGACCCTCTCACAGTACCACTTTCTCTCTCTCGCTCTCACACACACACACACACACACTCACACACATACACACACACACAGAGGACTTAAAGACAAACACGTATCCAGCAGCCACATACAGAGGAAAGAAGTCCCATGGTATGGTCATTAAGAAATTTTCAGAAACGCACATATTTTTTAGTCAGCTCATGGAAAATCAAAATACAATATGGCATCCTCAAATAAAAAAGTGAACACACACACACATACAATAAATTGGCCGTATTCAAGGACAGACATGCACCTTGGATGGCACATTCTCTTATTCTTCCACCCACATCAACATTTCCATTCTGGAAGTATACACATTGAATGGACAATTGCTTGGCCCTGCTGCTTCAGATGGTACAAATTAAGGAGAGGAGAGGGGAGGAGAGGAGAGGAGAGGAGAGGAGAAGAGAGGAGAGAAGAGGAGAGATTTCCCATGATCAGATCACCAACTCTAAAACTCTAACCGCCTTCTAAAGCAGGAAGCTGCTCACTTACAAAAGATGAGACTGAAGTGGGTCAATCAAGCTGTGTGTGTATATGTGTGTATATATGTGAGTGTGCGTGTGTGCGTGTGTGTGTGTGTGTGTGTGTGTGTGTGTGTGTGTGTGTGTGTGTGTGTGTGTGTGTGTGTG
>JAQQZR010000039.1:12073956-12098203 GCA_030068235.1 Notoglanidium macrostoma | reverse complement strand
TATATATACACACTATAGAGAGTGAGAAAGAGAGAAATGAAAGGACACTGATAAAAGAGATATGTGAGCGATCCAAGTAGTGTACTGTATGAACTGTAGCTGTCTGTACCCTGAGCCCTGGAGGCAGACTGCTCTTTGGCTACACAATGCTATTCCTACTAACCATCTGTTCAAACTGCTCTACAAAGTTTAATCCACCAGAGTATGAGAAGCATTACTTAACTAACATTGATCTGTTTAATATCACCCCTCAATGATCGCGTCTGGTTCCTCTCAAGGTTTCTTCCTCTTGTCATCTCAGGGAGTTATTCCTAGCCAACGTCACCTTTGGCTTGCTCATTAGGCATACATTTAAAATTTGAATAAAAATTTATATCTGGATTTCTGTAAAGCTACTTTGATAACAAGCAGCCGTGGATGTTTCTCACCTGTCTTCTATATCAGGGATGCAGAAAGGCGTTTTACATCGAGAGTGCTGAGACTTTAATCAGCATGTGTGTGATGTGCTCTGTGACATCACTCCGTTTTTCTTTTAACAGAGAATGTGGGTTAATTCCAGTCATATATTAAAATGTTGCAACTTAAAAGCAAACTAAACTAAAGAAAGATGCGCAGTCTATACAAACACTGTAGGGCAGAAACAATAAAAAAAAATCCTTTAACCTTATTTTATGAGCAATACTCTAAAGGTGGACTTATGCTAAAATGAGTTCAACAACTACTCAGAATATTCCATTTTAAAGTCAGTTTAAGCTTTATTTGTTTGTCGATATTATTATTATTATATTATTATTATTTTTTTATTATTAATATTATTATTATATTATTATTATTATTATTATTAATAATAATAATAATAATAATAATATAGCAATTGCAGCAAATCAATTACTTGTGCATTGTCCTTTCTCCTCTACTATGAGTAAATAAGCATATTTTACAATGTTAGGGATTATTTTATTGTGCAAAATGAATAAACTTTATCGCATGCATCTTTTTTTTTCTTTTTTCTGGGATAACTTTATTAGGTATCCTGAGAGCAGGTGTTTTCTTGCTAATAGCAGCCAGAAGAGAATGCACTGTACAGTTTGCATTTACACCTGCCAGAGGTCTAATCACAGCACAAGTCAAAGTACTGCCAGAGATGCTCTAGCTCACATTTCTAAACACAATGCACACTTCCATGTGTTTTTAAACAACCATCTGATTGTGATCAGATTACCCAAAAATGTTAGTACAATCTATGCCGGTAATCATATCCACCAATAGGTAGATTAGAAGTACCTAATAATACATTGTGCACCTAGATAAATGTAACTGGATTGTCAGTTAATGGTTAGATTTTAAGGTTGCCTTCATGGCCAAGTGGAAAACAAAACCGTGTCATGTAGAGTGCACAGGGCCGTGTGACTTGTTCGATGAGCACAGTGGAACACTTTTGGCAATTTGATTGGCCTGCAAAATCATTCAGCCTTTATTCCATAAAAAACTTCGGGGATTATTTGGAATAGCCGGTGATACACCACGAACTCTAGCTGAACTGTGCATGATCAGTTGATGGGTGGGCTAAAATGATCAATACACTGGTTGCAGTTTAACAAAGTATAAGGGAAAAAAAGCACTCTTTCTGGAGCCAAGCTCAGGATCAAACCGGGGACCCTTTGAACTGTGAGGCAGCAACGTTACCTGCTGCCTTTCTGGTATTTAGTCCATTCCATAGGAGCAGCAGTGAGATGGATGAAAGGTAGCATGAGTAAGTGGATGGGTGATTTAGTGTTAAGAGTGGTGCTAGCAGGAAGCTTGAGTGCACTCTCCTCGTCTGTAACTCCTCCATGTTGAACAATGCTGCGGACAAATCATGTATCAGAATGGATGCCTCGCTAAAGTACGGGTGGCTTTTGTTTGAATCTATGCTGCAGTCTAGCATTAAACATGAATAGTTGTGGTGTTTGTGCATAAACTTCATAGAAGCAAAGAGTCTGGTGAAGAGCATACAGATGTATCAAAGAGTGGGATTGGATCTGTGCGCATGAGTTTGCATGAGCACATACATGTGTGTCCACAGTCCTCTTCTCTCTGTTCTAATCAGGCCATAATGAGAGATAAATGAGGTTGCACCCCCTCACTGGAAACAGAAAGCTCCTTCCTAATAGTCCCAATAACAGACAGACAGAGAGAGAGAGAGAGAGAGAGAGAGAGAGAGAGAGAGAGAGAGAGATGGGAAACAAAAGACTACAAATAAAATGACTAGAGGAGAGGGTAAAGATAGCGTTCAAGAAGAAGACAAAGAATCTGAAGAAGATAAACATTTTAGAGATAAAATGAGTGTATTTAGAATCTAAACTTGTGCCATACCATGGTATATCAGACTGATTATAAATAGATATTTTATCATTGTATGACTAATCTGCAGTGCATCCTCGGTGTATGAGGCACAAGGAGGTGCCAGTATATCACATCCGCTGCCACCGACTTCTCGGCTAGTCTCTTGGCCTGTCACTCCATTTCTCTACCTCCGCCCTGTTAGTCTTCTGTAGTGTCTCTACAAGATCTAAGTCCATATGCAAGTTGTTAAATTTACAAGGGACACTTTTACTACTCATACGATTCTTTATTCCATGCTTTTTCTACTTTTCCATACCATTTCTTATGATCACTGTACGGGCCCTAACCCTCTTTCTCTTTTTATTTCCTCTCCATTTGGTTAAAAACCACACAGATGCCCTTTTGCCCCCTCCCACTATTACCCATCCTCCACTCTGGCCTGAGCGGTACCCCGTGCTGTCAGTACAGCCCCCTCCCCTTTCAGTGAAACTTGGCACACCCAAGGAGCAGCTGCATGAGAGATCACACTCCACCATTTCGCTGTGTGCCACACAGCACTGAAGCTTCATCTGAAACCGTGGCAGCCTGCAGGCCTCGCACCCAGAGCAGAGGGTAGCGGATAAGGCTGGCCTCACATGGGGGCAGGTGTCAGGGGAAAAGAAAAAGCGGCAGACAGGAATTAGTGTTACCTACATGAAGTCAGTTTGGTATTTCAGTTTGATGCAGATATGTTGTGGAGATAAGGATGGAATAGTGTGTGTGGTGGAAAGAGAGACAGAAAGAGAGATCTGAAATGCGATCTGACACTCAGTCTAAACAAAGTGTCGTTTTTGCCACTAGCTGAAAGCAGAAACAGGAAACACATTCTCACACCCAGCTGCTCTGATGGCAAATAAAAACTAGACACACTATACTACTATAAGTATAGTGTATATACATACATACATATATAAGTGCAAATACAGCATTAATCAAAATACAAGAGTCTACTTTATCCACCAAATCACTTTTTAAAAGGTTAAATAATTTCACATGGGGACCACCGAGTCGACCTGTTCATGACCAAAAACCTTCCCTGTCTCTTTTTCCTTTAACATCTAGTTCCCTGTAGCTTTCCAATTATTTGGTTCTGTCTCTTGGCTTGTAATTTAATTTGCACAAACAGGGTTTGTAGGGGGGGGATCTCCAACTGGTTTAGTCATTAACAAGCTAATAAAACTGTACAAATTCTCTTGCTTCACGGATAGTTTTACTTCCTCCAAAAATGCCTGCATACGGTGACGGTCATGCTGATTGGTAGGGAATGCCGATATGCCCCACAAGTCTATAAAAGAGGAAGTTAGCATACTGGACTCCCCTTTTTCACTGCTAGTGAGAGTCTGTGGGCTTTTTGAGGAACATTTCTGCTGGACTAACCCTTCACTTCCTTGTCATAAGATATTACAGGAAGTAGAATGAATCATGAGTTTTCTGATTCATGCTTTCATTGGGACACTTTTTTTTTCATTTATCATGAATGTTCATCATATTCTGCCTAATTTCCACATGTGTTTATACAGTCTTTCTATTTGGCTGGTTTGGTATTATTATTATTACTGGTATTGTTTATTGTCAGTAGTCCTTGTGCCTTTTTCCCCAGCTAACTCACTCTTCTGTGATTGACGGTGCTTTTTCATGGCTCAGATGTAGCTTATGCATCATTCACTGACAGGAAGCTGTATTAGACTGTGTCACACGGAGGCTCCGCACAGGGACAGAATGATTGATGAAGTGTTAAACAAATTGGGGCATTAAGGAGGTCTCAGTGGTGCTAAATAATAAGAGTGAATGGCAGTAGTGTACACAGCAGTATATGTTCGCCATATTCAGCCCTGATCTGATTATGCTCAGGGAGTAACATGTTGAGCAGACAGATGAAAAGGTGTGTGTTTGTGCTTGTGTGGGTGGTACACACTCTTTAAAAAAAGGTGAGGGGTTCCTTCTAAGTCCTAAAAGGGGTCTTCACATTGTTGTTCTTTTGAATCATTTGGGTTTTACTGTATGTAGAAACAGGGTCCAAGAAGAAAGATAAGCACTGTTAACCACCCATAGAAACCATAAAAACCTCATTTTCTTGGACTGTGGAGGAGCAAAGTACACATCTATTGGAACTAACAGATATGAAAAGTGTATGAATGCATTTTGATTTTTTACAGCATAGTCATTTGCGTGTCTGTTTAGGACATAGGGAGTGAAGCAAAAAACATGAAGCAAACAAAAACTCCTCTTCTTATTCAGCATTATCATTCGGATGGACTACATAAGTGGCTGAGGAGGGCTGGGATCAAATGATTTGTGGTTTGGGAATAATTTGTGGTTTGGGGACCTGTGATACACACTCACTCATTGTGGCCAAACACTGCATCTTCTGACCTGTTCAGATACCTCACCTGTGTGCAAGGATAACTATTGTAAATGTTACTGTGTTCATAGTTACGCCTCATTTCTCCTTAAGAGTTTCTCATAAATTAAAATCACGTCTGGAGCCACCTCTCTGAGGAGCTGTTAAAGGGTCGCATAGCAATTATCTGCTAACAAGGCTTTATCTACGCTAATGTACTTTTGCTTATTTTCCAAAAGGGAGAATGACAGATGGAGGTCTGTAACACAAAGTGAACAAAAGGACTTTTCTCACACACATGTTGGCAGCTTGTATTTAAAAAGTCATTTGAATTGTAGATATGAAAATTTGCTTGCAACATAATATCTATGAGCTCAGTGAAATCATAATGTTACCATTTATTTCTCTCAAACACTGACACTGAAGAGTTGAGTTATTCTATACCAGATTTTGATTTTGTCTTGGGTTTTTTCCCCCTAATTTGTGTGTGTGTGTGTGTTTGTGTGTGTGTGTGTGTGTGTGTGTGTGTGTGTGTGTGTGTGTGTGTGTGTGTGTGTGTGTTTCTGACTCTGACTTATTGGCTCGGTCAGGGAAGCTAGTCCCAGCAGACTGAGTCCTGTTCCCATCTCACCCTCCAGCCAACACAAAATGGAGCTTCTTTCCAACACATACATAGTGAGCATGGAGACTGGGACATGTGAAGGTCACTTCCAGTGACAAGAGATGGCAATAAGCCACTAATGAATAACTTAATTGTTTACTAGTGCACTCTTTTTTGGTTTGTTTTAAAAGAAAAGCATAGCGGGTGACTCCCTAAGGTACAATGTAGCATACTTTTTGCTTATGTGTGGCCTGTTTTAAATGGAAAAGAACAACCCCTTTGTTGGCTTTGGTGGCAATTACTAGTATTATTATTATTATTATTATTATTATTATTATTATTATTATTATTATTATACCAAATCTCCAAAAACAATTTAAACTACTCAATTGCATTTTATTCTACAAAAATTCCTTTTCTTCCTCTTATACTCATGTGTAAAAACTGAATCAAGTGAATCGGATCTCTCATTAGTGTTTTCCCCTAGGAAATCTTGTCTATGCTGCCTTCATGTGCTAATTATTGTAAATAGGCCTATGACACTCTTCAAGTCCTAACAGGTGAGAGCTTTGAAAATAATTAGTACACCTAAGTTTACTGACTTTTAATCACAGACAAAAAAGGATGATTTCATTGGTCAGTAATTCTTTATTTCCCTAAAATTTTATTTTAGTAATCATCCATCGAGCAACAGACGTTTGGCATACGCTGTAACAGCTGCATTATGTAGGGCTACATTTCACAGTAAAAAAAAATGACCAGGCTAACTAACCTCCTACCATTAGCCTCGACTTGCCCACACTGTTTAATCATAGCACCTCAAAGGAGAGAAAAGAGCATCTCGGGTGCATTTGAATGTAGCACCAGTCCTGGGATGGTGAGAAAGAAAAACCTCCCCGGGAGACACAGAAAGCGGAACAGGTAGGTTACCAGAGCAACGGGTGCCAACCGTCCGCTCCGCCCATCTCTCCACCAGGACAATGCGCGCGCTGTGCGTGCTAGTGTGTGTGTGCGCGCGCGTATCTGAGCGTCAACAAACAGACGTTCTAACGAACAATATGCGTTTGAAAACAGCTAGTCTATCTTGGTCGGGCTGAATCGTATTTGATCGGGTAGGCTATAGCCTACAGGCTGCCGCACGCGCGACCCACAAACGTCCCATACGAATGTCTGCAGGTCGCACCGGTATAATGTCTTTTCAGTTTTACTGTCATATCATGTGTGTAACAATAGTCTGCGCTACAAAATCTATAATTATTTATGAATTTTCTCTTTACATAATGTTTATTTCTCACATTTACCCCTCTGCGTGTGCGTCTGTGCGTGCAAGCGTCCAGCTTTTGACATTACAAACCACTTGGCATAGCCAAGGGGGGGTGTAAGCTTGACGTTTCATTCCTCGGTGTGATGCTGAGAGATGCGACCGCGTTCTCGATTTCCTTGCCATCCCGTTGGCAGAACGAACGTGATGCTAATCCGTCAAGAGGCAGAACGCGTGTGCGTGCGCGTGTGTGTGTAGATATATCGCCACTACACATGCAGCCGAATATTGCTCCGGCGTTGCTATGGCAGCGAGGGTCTCTGCTAGGGTCTGTGTTCTGGCCGGTGTGATCACCGCTCGATCGGTCAAATGATGGAGATGGAAGGGTAAACGAGCACAAAGTTACGCGGGTGATGTTCCTAAGATGTTCGGTTGATAGTTCTGGTTATCACAAAGCACACACAGACTAGTGAGAGTGGTGTAGAGGAACTAAACCCCAAACAAGTGTCAGATTCAAGAGAATGCACTTTACCGTTGATTTGACAGGGACGTAGAGCACGGGCTTCCCCGGAGTGCCTTTCTGGTTGTGCTCGCCCAGGATGTTGCTCCCGACCTGGAAACCTTTGGATTTCACCCAGAATTTGAATTTGGCGTTGATGTGGCTGTTGTCCACGTACACGCCGTCCGCCTCTTCGTTCTGCAACAGCGTCTGCATGATTTTGTTGTATTTCCTGCGCGTGACTGTCTTGGTTTTGCCCGAGTCTCCGTAAGTCCGGAGGCACCACTCCTGAAATTCACTAAACATCTCGGCCTCGAGCACGACCGGACTTCGACTCCTTTTTGTTAAATCCGAGCACGGCTTCTTGGTGGCCATGAGCTTCCTCTTCCTCTTCACGAGCGAGCCGGCCGGGCTCCCCCTTGTTCCAAAACAGAAACGCTTGCTAAAAACGCAGCCGAAACTCTAACGAAATGAAGTGACAACGAACTCCCTCCCCCCTCCTCTCCCTGTCCCGCTAAGAGGATGAATAAGAACGAGGGCAAATTTTCAGCAATGAACCGGGCAGAAAGAAAAAAAGAAAAGAAAAGGCGTGCGCGCGCTCGTTTCGGGAAGCCGCACACCTGTTTCTCTCTACCGTCCCAGACCGCAACGGCAAATGTCACCCGCGCTCATCATACTGCTCAGAGAGAGAGAGAGAGAAAGAGAGAGAGAGAGAGAGAGAGACAGAGAGAGAGAGAGAGAGAGGAGGGGCTGTCCTAACAGACGGGTTAGGTTATCTCCCACCTGTGCGTAAACGGTCTCTTGACCGAGCACCGAGATTAACAGAGTAAGAGAAAACCCGTAGCGCGATTCAGTAAAAGCCCAAACAACAAAGAAAAGGAAACCAACAAGTCAAGCGGGAGGGGGAAACGACTCTCTTTTCCGTACAAACGGCCCAGGACGACGTTTCTTCACTGGTATAGGCTTATAACACGCCCCGGGGGTCCTAATGATCATAAAGTGGCATTCTGCGGTGTAAAGTGCTGTGCATTAGAGCTTTATTGATTATACAGCGTTATGCGTTTAGACGGGATAGCCGCTTCATCCACCTGTTTGAATCAGTAGGCTAGTGCGCGCGCACTGTAAGGGAGGCATCAAAACACTGAGAGTAGACACACATCAGTTCCAGATGCAAATATAACAAAAGACGAAATCACACACACGCACACACACACACACACACACACACACACACACACACACACACACACACACACACACACACACACAAAAAAAAAAAAAAACCCAGAAGACACTGCGCAATTAGACTAACAGGAAGAAATTGGGCAACGTCCGAAAACCGTAAATAACCTCACCAAGATGTCGTTGGCTCTACTATTCTGACGTTGCAATGCGGTTTAGGACACAGGCTTGACTAGGCATCCTTACTCATGGCGGATTGTTTTTAAAGAAGTGCAGCTTATTTGAAATTGCTCTGTATTTCAAATGTGCAAAGACCAACTTTTTTGACAGTTTGAACAGAAACAAGACTTAAAAGCGTGCCCTTGGCTATGGAAATATGAAGATGCATTTAGCTAAAGAGCATTTCTCAACATGTCTTTTCATTTCTCAGGGTGTATTTCATCCTTCAGCTTGGGTAGTATAGGCCTAGTTAAAGCAAAATCTTTAAGTAAACAACAGCTAGATTTAATTGGAATAAACACAAAATTCGCAAACTATCTTTTATCTATACATAAGTAGTATATTTAGTCATCAGAATATAAGGCTACATTTTTACTCTAATGTTTGATTTGTATGTTACACCGTAAATCACACAGTTTGTTACTGAGTTTGGTGAATGATTGAGTTCTTCACCGATTTGCTGCAACAAAGAAGTTGCCTCTGTTTGAAGAAGCCTCTATCTTGGATGAAATATTGAATTTGTCAGCTTATTCATTTGTTGATTCAGTCCTTTACGAGCAACATCAATGAAATACACATTTTCAATCCTGAATGTACTCATACAGACAGACAGCTGTGTTCCATTTGTGTTTATTTTGGTGTTCTTTAATGAAATTTATTCCCTATGTGTGCTTGTGTTTCATTCATTTATGTAGTGTAATCTATTATGTGATAGGTAAGCATGAGAGTGTGTTTGTGCCTTGGGTTCTTGGGTAGTATTCTGTTATGTACTTTGAGTGTGTTTTTTTTTTTTGACTGAGCAACATTAAGTCATGTGTGTGTGTTTGTGCGTGAGTGTCTGTGTGTGTGTTCTGGTATGTGCTCTGTGCAATGTTAGCGCTCCGGGGCCGTGTCGAAGACCATGCTGGGACTGCCGGTGATGTCGGCTGCTGTTGCTATGACAGCAGCTCGGCTCAGGCTCCGACTCTGGCTCTAACAGTAGGAAATGCAGAACAGGACAATCCGGATCAACTTCAATGATACGCCTCCTCTCGTTTTACCAGATCTGTTGGTCTTTGCACCTAAGACACATGGTATAAATTATGTTACTACATACTATATATGAATAAAAGATAAAAGGCTATACTCTTATAAAAAAAAATGGGTTCATTAGATAATTAAGGTGTCAGCATGGTGGCACAGTGGTTAGCACAGTCGCCTCACAGGAAGAAGGTTCTGAGTTCAAACCTGATGCTCAACTGTGTGGAGTTTGCATGTTCTCCCCATGTGTGTGTGGATTTCTTCTCGGAGCTCTGGTTTCCTCCTGCAGACCAGCAGGACCGAAGACAAGCAGATTAGGTCAACTGGCTACTCTAAATTGCCCAGGTGTGAGTGTGAATGGTTGTTAGCAATAGATTGCACTAGATTGCTGATCTGCCCAGGTTGTGCCCTGCCTCTTGCCTGATCAGCTGGGATTGGCACCAGCTTCCTGTGACCCATAACGGATAAGTGGTATAGATAATGGATGAATGGATAATTAAGGGGTTTGCATCCCACAAGAGGGACAACTGAAGAACCCTAACAGCATACTCAGGAAGTTGCAGCTCTGCACTAGAACCAACAAACTCTTTCATTCACTACACCAGGGTTGGCCATTCAGCTCCTATAATCCATCTGATCCTTGTTCACAAATTAAAAGAAACTGATTGTTGTGTTGTTGTCATCCAAAATGCACATGCTTCATTTTTATTGGTTTCTGATGCATGGGTGGATCGTTTTGCTCTATTCAGGTGAGCTCGAATGTGATTTCTTTTTCTTAAAGTCAGAGTGTTTCTTGGAGTTTCATCATTTTAGAGGGAAAGCAGATTAGCAGAACTGTCTTTGTTTGTAAGGGTTTTTGATTTTCTGATGATGGTTATGAGGCAGATTAACACCTTGTGCTGCTGCTTAGCAAATTGAGTGGCCTTGCTATATGGCTTATCCCAGTCCTTTCACATCACACCCTTGAGTCATGATTAAAGATCATGCAAAGAGAAAAAGATGCTTATTGTCTGCCGTTGTGTGTGTTTTCAGTTATTTGCAGTGTCTCACCATTTTACACACATGCACACACCCTCACACACACACACAACTCAACAGCCTTTGGCTTATTTGGCACATTGATTCCACACCTCCATTCAAAAGCTGCATTTGCAGTAGTGAATGGGAGATGGCCGCTGCCATAGGTTAGTGCAGAGCTTGCAGCTCCTCTCCTGGCATTCGTTTCATGCTGTGCAGTTGTGCTGATGCACTACTGTTTATTTTTGCCAGTGGAACCAAGGCAAAGGAGTATTAGCCCAAAAAACTGTCCAGATTAAAAAACAGACATTCATATCATGCTGGGTCCCTCTTCCTAATTTCCATTCACTGCAAATTCTCCCTCCCTCTCTCGCTCTCTCTTTTACATTCTTCTCTGTTTCTTTTTTCTGTTTTTCCATCTTCTTTTACACTTTTTTGTCTCATATCCTTGCTTTTACCTCTCTAAGGCTTATTTGTTATTCACTGAGCAGCAAAAGTAAATACTGGGGTAAACAAACTGTGAACACGCACACAAAATATAACATTACAGCATGACCCCTGGTGTTGTCTATTACTTCTCTTTCTTCCCTGAGTGTCCACTTAAACACACAACATTGATACACACAAGGATGACTCAACATCAGTCATCTACCCATTGCAGGACATTTCATTCAAAAACCACATCACGATCAGCTGCTAGCAGAAAGAGGGTTGTATGGGATGAAGAGGCGTTCAGGAAGAGAGGGCTGTCACACTTCCCTACAGTTAATGAGCATCTCACTTCCTAATTAAATGCCCCTCCCCCAGCTCCTGCACAGCCATTTAAAACCCAAAGCCGTCATTGCTGTAGAGCACCGACTGCTTTCACGTGAGGGAGAGCCTTCTTCATCCTCCCCCTCCGGCTCGGTGCTCTAATGGCAGGCACGATACTACACCATAACCAAGGTGATTAGTGTCAAATGAAGGATTTTGACTCACATCCCAAGCTAATCTTAGAGTCAGAAGTTTCACTGGTTATGCAATGAGAGTGGATGCAGGTGGGAGACGCTCTTGTTCAAAAAGTTCTGAGCTAGACAGATCGTTAATCAGATCGTGTCTCTCAAACACACACAGAGTGAGAGCAGAGAGAAAGACTGTAGAATGACTCAGATGAAGTTTGAATGTTGATGCTTGGACAGTGATGTTTGCTGGTTGATGATGGATGAACCAAAGAGGAGAATGATGCGCTATTGACTGCTGCCACCTATAGTTCTCATCACAGAACTGCACCAGGGGTCTGTCCCATCACAATTTGGCTGTTTTTTTAATAGCTTATGGACAGGGAAAACCCGGTGCAACAGAATTGATCTGTTTGTTCATGCATGATTCATGTATTTCTGGCGCTAATCAACATACAGCAATATTTCTGAGTAAATATTTTTGTCTGTAGTATGTTGCACTTAAATGCAAATCGGAATGGAGGAGTCATTACCCTTAGATAATTCCCTGTTGTAAATGTAAATGAATGAACACAAAGCACTTACTCCAATATATACAGTATATGGTCAAAGGTATGTGGACACCTGATCATCACACCTATATGTGGTTCTTCACCGGAAAGTTTCCAGAAAGTTGGAAGCATACGATTGTATAGGATGTCTTTGTATGCTGTAGTATTAAGTGTTTCCTTCACTGGAACTAAGACACCTATTTCAATATTTAAATTGTTGAACAAAACAAGGTCCATGAAGACATGTTTTGACAAGGTTGTAGTGGAAGAACTCGAGTGGCCTGAATCTCAACCCCAATGAACACCTTTGGGATAAACTGGAATGCTGACTGCGTGCCAGGCCTCTATCATTAGAGAAAATCCCCACATCCACATTCTAAAATCTAGTGGAAAGCCTTCCAGAGGAGTGGAGGCTATTGTAACAGTAAAGGGGAGTTAAATCTGGAATGGGACATTCAATAAAGTACATATGGGTGTGATAGAAGGTGTCCAGAAACTTCTGAATATAAAAAGTGTATCATCAGTATTTCCCATTCATGGGCTAATTAAAAAATACCCCACGTCTTGATGAGACAGATCTATGGATCAGTGTATCTATATCTGTGTCTACAGCTACCTCTTTATTTACTGTGATATACTTCAGTAATAATGATTTCAAACATCAAATGTTTCACCTCCTATAGCCTCAGAAGCACTGAGATGCTGATGATGGACCAAAACATCCCATTTCTCTGAAAATGTTTATAGCTTTATATATGTAGAATTTTGTGTTTCTTGTCCATATGTGGAAGAATTTAGCTGGTTCGTCACTTGTAAAGTCTAAAGGTAGGCTGATTTGTTTGTGCTTTCCTGTATCTGAGCAGAGCTGAAACGCTTTGACAGGTGTTAAATTGCTGGTCTGGGGCGGTTGGTCAGCCATAGGAAGGAGAAAAAAACATGGGGGAGGAGGAGTGTATGTAGAAACACATATACACATAGAGAAGCACATAGACAAACATACACTACTGCACACACACACACACACACACACACACACACACACACACCCACACACACACACACACACTAACTTGTTCATACACATATGCAGCCTCACGGGACACCAATGGGGTGGGTGGCTGTGTGATGGGGGGATGTCAGGACGGGAAAGCCAAGAGGCAGCCGGGAGACGACAGAATGGGCACGGTAGCCATGGCAACGTGGCCGGCCCAAGCAGTTCTCAGCAACTGGTAACCAAGTAACAGGAAACGACCGGTGAAAGGGGGAGAGGGGAGGCTGGTGGGTCTGGTTAATCATAAAACAAGAGAAAAAGAGGATGAGAAGAGAGAGTTGAATTCAGTCAGCAGAGGCTTGAGCTCATACTATATGAACCACTGTTTAACCTGTACTGCTTTACTGACTAGGGGTTTTGGATTAAGCCTGAAATAAAGGTGTGTCATGTATTCTGTGAGGGATATAACAAAGCCACCTTTGTGGTGTGAGAACAGGTGAATGAGAATTGCTAAGCGAGAAACAGATTCTGGATTGTGTGCCATGATCCCTCACTTGCCATGTGTGATATGACCATTCTCCTCACACTGTCTCCCTAATGGATGACTCAACCCATACAGCTCCTCTTCTGTCTGAGAATTGCGTCTGTAAAGTATTGGTCTTGCCGTGGATGAATATAACAATTTTGTGTTTTTTATGGGGCTTCCTTTTTCTGTGAAATGAAATCAGGTTTGAAGTAGTTTTCCTGAATATATAGGCATAGGCAGGTGATGTCAGGCCTGAATGCCTTTTTCCTGAATGGCTTCAAACAATTTAAGGACAATATGATTCAATTTGTGTTATCATATAACATTCTCAATTTATACTATGCAAATAGGACCTACAATGTTTCAGTATTTCTTTTCTGTCAAATGGTCTTAATGATAAATTTTACAATTAAGTTGTTAGAACAATATTTTTGTCAAAATATATTTTCTGGCAAAGATACAGGGTAGAGTAACATTTTAAAACTAGCAAAACAAATGCATCTTGCATTAAATGATCGAAAGTGCTGTATACATACAGCCATTAACAATGGCCTTAACTGAACAAATACATTTAATTACAACTTTGTAATAAAAGCACCTCGCTGTTACACACTGTGAACTTGCTTCACCATTGATATTATTATTATTGCCATTATGCTATGCTGACTTACTTTTTCATTAAATCAAAACAAATCTTGGCTTACTGGTCACAAAAACCAAAGCTGGAGGACCTTAATATTTACTTGAATATATCAAATGTCCATTAAGAGTTATTAACAATTAGAAGCCACAAAACAAATATTGGCTTACTGTTAATGGCAGTTATTATTTTTTTTAATATGGTTACAGTGTTGAATATAATTCAGTTTACATTTTCCCCTCTAACTCTTCAAAATCTCAGGACAGATGTGTCTCAACTTTCCTCACTGTTGCAACTTCGTAACTTTTCATGTAGTTTTACCGTAGCTATTGAATACTGAATAATATTCTTTCAAATCAATAACTTAGTGATAAACCGGGAGTTTAAGGGCAGTAGTTATTGATATAACATACACAGCTTGTTGTGATGTACTGTTTCAAAGAAATCTAAAACCTAAAGAAGCCACTGTACCAAGTAAATGCACTTAAATAAAAGTAAACGAAGCAAAGCAAGTCTGATGTAAAGAGTGTGTAACAAAAAGTAAGCTCAATAACACTAATGACCAGGGAGATATACAATGGCTAGACACAAACAGATCAACAGAAAACATCAAGTAACACCAAAAAGTCCAATATGACACATTTTGAAAAAGGACGAGATGCGTTTGATGTATTTATAACTTAGAACCGTCTTCTTGATGGAACCCAGCAAGTTGTGGTAAAGCATCAGTTATCATTTCTGTATATGGACTGCAGAAACCATGGCAACAGTTCTGTCATCATCCACCCTCACAGAGTCAAACTACTTTACTAACAAATTAAAAAAGATAAATTCTCACGAACACTGACAATTAAATGAGTCTATTTATACATCCCGTCCACCGATCCATGTTCAGTCCTCCAAGATCTGCCTCTAATTTCTTTTCATTAAACTCTGCAGTATAGAGCTATATGATGAACTCTAGTCTTCTACAGTTTTTGCGCACACGCAAAACACAATCCAACTCATGAGCTAATCAAACAGGCCCAGCAGGTGTGGATTAGGTACGTTAGAAAAGCTAAACATGTTAGGAGTAGGACCTTCAGGACTGAGATTGTCTGGTCTAACAAATGAACAGTTGTCTATATTTGATTTGGGAAACTGAATCCTGTATTGAGTCTTCTGTTATACTGTTGAAGATGGGGAAGTCAGTGTGCCAGGCAACCAATCTGTAGATATAAAAACATGGTGCATTAGGAAAAAATATATATTTAGGTCCAAATTGACTGTAGCAAAGTGTTGAGTGATTATGTGTCAGATTTTGTGCTTTGCTACATCCATACTAATTTGTTTGTAGTTTAATGGTCTGGACTTTAAACATCAGTGCTGGCCATGATAACGTGTTCATAATACCTAAAAACACCCTGCTAACTGTGATAATGCAATTATCACAGGCAGTATTAATGTGTTTAAAAGTGATTTCCATTTTTACTTCTCGTAATTAAAGTTATTTACATTCTGTGCTCTTGACTGGACTTTACTTTGAAGTCAGACAGTTGTTAATTTAGAAGAAGCTATAAAATGAGTATAATTACCTTAGGAAAGTGCCTTTCCTGTTGAAAATATTTTTAATGTATACTTACTGCAGAAATACATTTCATCTGGTTAATTATGTTAAAGTCACTTTGCCTCATCTCCCAGCATTTTCTCCTCTAGACATGAGGTATTTATGTTAACACGTACTTCATTAGTTATATGCTTCTGTGGCCTAGTTGTCTTGGCAACTGTCTTGCAACAGTTATACACAAAAATCTGTTTTGATTAAAAGATCTGATGGGTTAAGAGAGAGAGATGCTTTAATTAAACCCATGTTTGGGTGAGTGTGTCGAGAATATGAAGGATATGAAAGTATGACAAAAAGCAAAGCATTGGTAGGTTAATTTTGTGAACCGTGAAAGATGTTGGAAATGCTGTAGTGCCTACATGTAAGTATGCGTGACCATAAAACACTTTGATATGGACTAATATTTTTCTGTTCGTAGTCTGAGCTATATCTATATTTGTACATACATATAAGTGATAGTAATTTTCTAAAAATGAAGTTTCTTATGAAGCACCATGGTTACCATGACAACTCAAGGTCAGCACCTTAACTCTTTGTGTGTGTGCATGTGTGTGGTATGGGGATATGTGACTCCAGGGGGTGACCTGAGTATCAAAAGGATGTGTGCTCAGCAGTGATGCATGAATAGGGGAAAGGTTCAATCAGAGAGTATTTCTTTCATTGTTGAACGGTGCTGCAGGGGGTAGCCTTGTCATGTCTCTGCAGACTTTCCCCATGTCGGCATAGGTTTACTCCAGGTTCTCCTGTTTCCTCCCATCTCACATCAATTAGTAAGTGGACTAGGAAAGTGTGACTGGTGTCCTTTCCAGGGCACATTCCCATTTTGTGTCCAGTGTTCAGAGGATAGACTCCACAACCTTGAGGATACAACAATTACTGAAAATAAATGTATGAATATTTATTGCAAATTTGATAACTACGAGTCAAACGTTAGGAAATGACACACAATAATAATTTTTTTTAGATATTATCAGTATTCATGACAAGAAACAGGGACACACCATGTAGTGCTGTCACCGACTCACCTTACAGCCCCTGGGTCCCTGTGTTTGATCCTGAGCTCGGGTTACCGTCTGTGTAGATTTCCATGCATATTCTCTCCATTTTAATATTTGTTTCCTCCAGGTTCTTCAGTTTTATTCCACTTCCAAAAAACAGGTCTATAGGTGGATTGGCTATTCTAAATAGCTACGTATGAATAAGAGTGTGTGTGTGTGTGTGTGTGGACTGGTGTCCTATCTATGGTGTATTTCCTCCTAATGCCCAGTGTTCCTGGAGTAGACTCTGGATCCACTACAACCTTAGTAAAGTGCTTACTGAAGATGAATAAAATGAATGATAAAATGACCAAAGAACACAAAGGTGGTTTCTGTTGTAATTGCAGTTCAAGACCAATAGATGACAGTAGATTCACAGATTCATGCATTAAAACAGCTGAGAAACTCACTGAACATACCGAACTTTGAACTGAACAAACTGAAGTTGCTTTAGAGCCATGTTTCAGTTCATTACTCATTCTGTATCCTTGCACTTTATTAGAAAACTATCTGCCTCACATAGTGTAAATGTAATTAAAATCAATTCTATAAACTTAACATAACATGAGTTCTCATGTTAAGTGTTTAATTCACATAGTTACCCAGTTTTTAAGAGTAACATCTACACTTTAGGGAATGTATTGAATTTGAATAGCTGTTCATAATATTTAGACCAATGATTTAGGTAAGAACAACCCCAGATGAAATTTTTCAGAATTACTCAAATTTTGGGCAGGGTCATTTCTTTTTTTTTTTTGAAGATACATATCCATTTTGGACATACAACAGTGGGTTGTCAACTGACCTTTGAATGCCCACATTATTGTAAATGGTTTAAAAGTTTTAAATTGATATTATATAAATAAATGCACACCTTCACATGGTGTTACCTTCTCTTTTCACTGAACCACATGGGCCCCTCTAGAGAGGAAACACAAAGACTCTATACAATGCTGAAGCGTGTGTGTGACCCTGATGACCTTCAAATGCCCTCCTCCCCCAACCACACACACACCCCACTTCTCCACAGCTTTTCACACACATAACTAGACACACATGCACACACAGACGCATGAGCACACACAAATACACAAAGAATAATAGTAAAGCATAGATATATTAAACTGTAAATTAAAAAACATATTACTAATGCACTTTTTTCTAAAAGGTTTAATGTGTAAGTATAAAAGGAAAACTTGAAGGAGCATTTTCCATAAAGGTCTACTGTAATGCGCTTGTAAATGTAATGTAAATGTAATGTAAAACCGGACAACAGAATGTTTCCCTCTAAGAAAGGGCTCCTGGAAACTAAGAACACTTAATAACCCCTTAAGACCTCTACTACTACTACTACTACTACTACAACTACAACTAATAATAATAATAATAATAATAATAATAAAGTATAAAAGTAAGAAAAAGAAAAATTCCAGATTTTCACATTAGTATTTGTATAACTGCATGTACTATAACTAGCAAAGACAAATGATACTAACTCATCTTTAATGTCTAATTATACTAATATATAATTAGATATTTCATTCATTTTGTCCATTTTGATAGCATGATATTCCAAAGGTTCCCATGTAGCCTTCCCATCAGTGGTGCCATATCTGTAACACACTCTGCAGATGCCTCCCCGTCCCTGCCTGACAGACTCCTCATCAATTTGCCTGATTGGCCGCAACAGCATCCTGGTGAAGAGACATAAACACAGACCCCATGTCTGTTGCATAAAGCTGATTGGCTGTGACATTTCTAAAATGACCCCCACAGTGGCTGTGAGTTGTGCTACACTTGCTGTGTGATGAGCCCGATCATATCAGTAACTGATCCAGAAGTATTCTAACCAGTCTGTCTTCCTAGGTTTGTACTAAAGAAGCAAACACAAAAACCAATTAATCATTTTTTTCATTATGCAGTTGAGTTAACAGTATTCAGGCATACTGAAAAATATATTTAGATGAAAGGACAAAATGCAACAGCATCACCTGTGTCAATTGTGTTTAAGTATTTTGATGAGGAGCAAGTGAGATTTGTAGGCAGTACTTGTGCATGTTGCATATTATCCATAAACAGTTGCTGTGGATTTGATGTTTTGATTATAACTAAGTAAAAACAAACTTTAAACTGGTAAACTGGAAAAAATACATCTGATCTGCAACAAGTGTGCCGTGTAATTAAGTATTCATTTTCAGGTATACCAGGGACAAGACTTATGTTTAATAATTTGTTCAGTCATCTTCGGTAACAGCTTTATACTGTTCAGGGTCACAGTGGATGCCAGTCCATTGCAAGGCTCCATGCTCACACACATTCAAATACTCATTGGGGCAATTCAGCATAACCAAGTCACCTGCCAGCATTTGTTTGAGAGGTAGGATGAAACCAGAGAACCCGAGAAGAACATGCAAATCTCCAAACAAACAATAACCCAAGCTGATGATTGAACCAGCGACACTGGAGCTGTGAGGTGGGAATGCTTCCTGCTGCTCCGTGACATAAAATTTAATTCAATTCTTGCCTTTACACATGTGCCTAACACTACACAATAATAAACTCTAAAGCTCCGTTGGGCTTACTCTTCCTAACTCAAGAGCCTTTTAGCAGTTTCATTGTAATTACTGCATAATAAGCTGGGTTTTATCATCATGCACTACTATTTGCAACATGAAAAAACATGCTTTTTAGTCATGTTTAAGCTAGCAGTAACTAACAAGAACTAGAACTAACAAGACAAGACACTTTGTGGTACAAATCCGAACATATACCAGATGATGTTCCCTTCTGTGCATGAATGTTGGTTTATCAGTGATTCATTGCTGTAACATTTACATGAAGATTTCAAAAGTACGTCTCCAGTTGTGGTACCCTGTAGTGGTTTGAAGAATCTGACTGCATTATATGTTCATCATTTAGTTTGACCTCCAAATGCCAGAAAATGCCAGAAAATGCCCTTCAGCAGATCACTAATGAGAAGTGAATACTGCCCTATGTCTTCACCCCAGTATTTGTTTAGATAGTAGTCTTACTACTTGACCTTTGGTGCCAGGACAAAGCATTTCTTCATACTCTATCCACTTTTATCCTTGCTGTAATGCTTGCTGTTTGTTACTTCCATAATTAATCAACAGGAATCGACATGTGCCTGAAGGATATGAAACACTGCCAATAAATATCTTTAACAGTTCAACAATAAAAGCAACTCTGCCTATAAACTATTCATCTAATATATTATATTATATATTATGCAGTTTTATTTTCATTGGATTATCTTATTTTGTGGTATTTAACTGATAATTGTGTTAAACTATAATTTTTTAAACTTATGTTTACTTATTGTTTACTTACATATTAAGAACAGACTGTTAGCTGGCTGATATTTTTCGGCTAATTGTACCATGATTAATATTTTAATTTCACATAATCCAATCCAACCTAAATGCTGGGTTCTCATGATAAGAGAGTTTTGTTGTGTTACCTATGCAAATTTGAGTTTGCATACAGCAATAATATGTAATTAGCATTCATTTATTAATCTTCAGTAGCAGCTTTGTCCTGGTGACGGTCCCAGTGGATGTGGAGCCCTGCGCAGGAACACTCCTTCACACCTTTGAGCAATTTGATGTAGTCAATCCATGCACCTTTGTGTTTTTAGACAGTGGGAGGAAACCAGGAACTTGGAGGAAACTAAAGTGAACATGGGGAGAATGTACAAAATTCAGCATGGATATTAACTCAAGTTCAGGATAAAACTGGGGCTAGAAAATCCTAGAGCTGTGATGCAGCAACAATAACCATTGTGACATTCAGTATTATATTTTAAATTATATTTTAACATGCATTGTTTAGTAGTTGTTGTTGTTGTTTTTTTTTTAATACTATACTGTAAGTAATATTACATAGTATTTAAATGTAATGTAATACTGACCCAGTGCTAGGTTACGGAAGTGACTCAAACTGAGTTAACCCAGCAGTTTCTGGAGTGTCAGATTGTCAAATTTCATCATTAATCATCAGATCCATAACAAGAAGTTGCTTGGAATGTTTACACAACATAAGCAAAAATGACCGCCAGCGTACATCCTAATCAACATTGAAAAGGATGCAGGAATACAAAATCAATTATTTGCAACAGCCATCTCTGTAATTTAAATATTGCTCAAAACCCACAGTCTGAATTGAAGATTAAAGTCCACAAACCTAAGAAGATATATGAGCTTAAAATGTTCTACATGGAGGAGTAGATCCCTCTACAAGTGTCTCCAACCTTTTATATCTCAGCATACTATTTACTCAATGTGGGAGAGCCCATAATTTTCAAACCAGTGTTTTGTAGAAAAGAAATCACAACTCAGAAAACTTAAAAAAAATTATTAAATAAATAACCATCAGTCATTGCATAAGTTGCATAATCCCGAGATGCATCTCAAAGTCATGCATATTGTATTGTTATGCTTTCTCAGGGTTAAAAACTGCCTTGACCTCCAGAAATAAAAGCGATGTGGGATTTTCCATCTCGATTTAGAGGTCATTAAGATGTTACGCTCATAGTTATCTTTGCACTCAGAGGTTTCAGGGGGTTTTGAGGGTGTACAGGATCTCCTGATCACAAAAACTAAAACAATAGTGAACCCCGTAAGGGAGTGTGGTTGAGGCAGATTGTGGTCAGTAAGCCGTTATCTTCAGTTACAAATATCCAGGGGGGAGGAAATGAGGAGGAAGAGCCCAAAGCCCCTTCACTTTTCAGGGGTGAGAACACTATAAACCTCATATCTCATAGTCAAACCATGTGGTTTGACTCTTTCAGTTAAATGTAAAAAAGTTCTAGTAGTTTTAATTTGTACTTTCTCTGTCACTGGATGACTAAACTGTATGCGCAAATTCAGCACACACTCTACATCCTTATATTAGAGTCTATTCTTTCTAGGTTAGCACTCTCCCTCCTCCCTGACTCTCTTTCCTTTTCTCTCTTTATCTCAGTGGCTTTACAGCAGCCTCTTTATTTAGTTGCCGAGTTCCACATGCGCCCCCTCCAACTGCCATTGTTAGTTCCTCCAGGAGGGTGTGGTTGAATACATCACTATTATTTAAAAGGGGAGGGGACATAAAACATTCAGGAGTTTTTGAGTCCTCTGATGCTTTATGGATCACCTCACATTCCAATCTACATGTGGGCTGACTTCCTTTCAAACCTGGTATTGGTGAAACTGTCAAAAAGATCACTCTTGCAATGCCAGATTCCAATGATAAAAGTAATCCCCTCCATTTTACATATGTCCATTCTCTGTGTTTCTACCTTTCTATTGAAATAAATCACTGTTTTAAACTCAATATAGTCAGCTCAATAATTATTGGCACCCTTTAAAGAAACAAAGCAACCTCCTTGATTCTCCTAGGTTTGCAAATGTGGCTTCTTTTTTCATTATAGACCACAGGTGGGTTAAATCAGCAGACTGAAATGGCCATTGCAAAGGAAAAAAAAAACAAATTTTGTGACGCAGCCAGGTTTTTGGTTAATATATTGTTCTATTTACTGGAATTCATGAGATCAGCAGTCCCCACAAAAATCCATGGATCTGTAGCCACATTTACCCACCATGCACAATTCAAATTGTTGTTCCAGTGACAGTAGGTGTTTAATGTGTAGTTAGAGGAAGGATACAAGTGTGTAAACACAGTCCGTATGTTTTATAAGGGACAATCTAAATCATTGCCCATAGTGTGGTCCTATAAATGGGAAGGCAACAGCAAGAACAGAAAACAAGAATCGGGAACAGAAAATATTACTCAATAAAGAACAAAGATTTTTCACAAGAATTTGCGGAGGAATACCCAGACTAATTAAGGTGAAACACAGAACAGGGTAACAAAATATGGTAATGAACCAAGGATAAGACATTTTATGGAATCAAAACAATGGTGTAATATTTTGTTTTTTTTTATTGATATAAACTCTTAAAGCATTTTATTATGGCCCCAATAATTCTTTATACTGTATGTGTGTGCACAAGAGAGGTAGACTAGTGTCTGAATCATACAGTATATTCAGTCTATGGAAAATCTTATCTAAGTAAATATTGATCTGAATAGGCTAAATACTGATCTGATTGTGAATAATGTAGTGTGTGTTCTGCTTCTGCTTGAATGCTGCAATCATCTGTTCCAATACTTCTCACCAGCATTTTCACTTTCATTTCTTGAGTGTTTTGTTTTTGTGTTTGAATTGTAAATTGAACTGGAGCATATAGAATGGCCAGTGAAAAGAAACTCTATCTGTCTCAATGGAGCTATGACAGGAGGTCTGTGTTTGGAAAGCAAATTTTTGGTCTTCGCAATCTGCTGAATGTAAGTCAAACACTTCACTTTATTACTCTCAAGCTGCACTCTTTGTTTTTGTTTTTGCCTTATGTGTTTGTGTTGTTTTTGTGCTCATTTATAAAGTTTTTATGCAGTCTGGGTGTATTATTATTATTATTATTATTATTATTTTTATTATTATTATTATTATTAGTAGTAGTAGTAGTAGCACATAATATACATGAGGAGCACATTCTAGGTGTGATTCTGCACTTGTCAAAAAATCTGATTTATAGGCTTCATATTTAACTCATATTTAGGTCTAGGGATTAAGTTTAGTGCCTTCTATGTGGTGCATTGTCAATATCATGTTCTTTACCAGATCTGTTTATATCTATATATCTATAGTTAGTACTTTATTTATAGCTTATATGCATGTATCGAGGTACGCTTTCTGCCTACTAGGTGTAAATCTAGGTAGATTTTCTGTCATGTTGTCTAACAACAATACAAAATGACGGCATAATATTGTGGTCCATGGACTGAAATACAGGTTTGCAAATTAGATTTAATACATGTCAGTGGATCCAGACATTTCTCATTCTCATAAAGCTGTTCTCTTGGTTGAATAATCAAGAATATCTGAATTTCTGGTCATTTCTTTAGAGCTACAGCCTTTGTATTTAAGGCCATATTCACTAATACATCTACAATAAGTGAGTTAGACGCCCATTTGTTCCCTACTTGTACTTTATTTAGGCTAGTATATTTTTGTGTACTACTAGCAACATATGGAAAGTTTTGCATCAACCTGGTACACAACATGTTTAATGACATGTTTTGCGTTTCCTCACACAGATGGCGAAAAAACATATTAAAACTTTTGGAGTCTGTGTCTGAATTCATTTCCACTTAGTGTTTGAGCGCTTAATAGCTCGCACACCCGTGTTTACCTTCCGTTTTCAGGATTTTCGTGCGCTGCCATTTCACTCTCCACATAAAAGTCATCGCGAAACCACAGAGATCGAGGGTGTGGGGACTTTAGTTTGCTATCCAGTTTTAATATTTACGTAGAAGGTGTTCCTCATTTTCAATTATGCTGTGTAGCCTCATTATAGGTTATATAACGTTATGTAACATGTACAGTGAAATTCACA
>JAQQZR010000039.1:12057744-12073856 GCA_030068235.1 Notoglanidium macrostoma | reverse complement strand
TGAAACAGACAATTAAGAATTTAATGTCTCAAATTCAGCGAGGTTACTTAATAGGTCGCGATTTATTGGCTGATTCGTTCATTAGCCTTTAGCCTTTAGCCCCGCCCACAAAATAGGGCCAATGAGACCTGGCAACGGCAAACATACATTCACGTATTTCGGCGGCATGTTAATAGTTTGTGAATTTAATAATTAGCAGTGGTGCGCCTTCCTTGTGTTTACCTTATATACTCGAATTAAGGCATAGCCTAATTGAAAAATCCATTCATAACCAGCCCAAATGAATGTAGCCTAGCTTTGTGTAGCTTTCGTGTCTAAATGGACCGAGTACGACTATATAGTATCCTACAATACCGTCGAGTGGGCTATCATTTCCATACCATTGTAATTCGAGTAGCCATCGCCACGTGACAGCGTAACTAAAATCTAACTATATAGCATCATGAAGGGACTGCCCACTTCGCCTTCACCGACCAATAGAATTCTGCAAAATGGATAGGTTGGGGTGCGTCAAGGGGTAAAGCAGCAGCTTATGCATTGGGGATTAGTTTCTATAGCAGAGACTAGTGGCCTTCGGGAGCAAGAGCAAGCAGAGGTAGGACTGAGTCAGTTTATAATAAAGAAACGTGTTTACATATTTCCAGTTGACTTTTATTAAAGCATAGAAAGCGAGAGTATTTTGTAAGGCACTGTCTGTATGTAGCAATAGTAGGATAATATGGGCATACACAACCCTCTAACACACAAAGAGACGGATCTGACACAAAAGGCTACCAAGCCGGCTTGATACAATAAAACAAAAGAACTACGGGTAGTAGTCATAGCTACTGTTTATGTTAGTGTATTTATTTATTTTAATAACGTTAGTCTTTCTTCTTTGGGTATTCATGCAGCGCTGTAGAGATCTTAAACGGCAACATGATTTAACACAGATTTTGGGGGCTTATTGTGGTGTGAGAAACGACAAGGGGGGGAAAAAAAAAAACAAAGGCTTGGGGTTCCACAAAATCGCCTAATGTTCTGGTAATCCAGTGTCTACTGAAATAAATGTTCCGCAAAAGTGAACAAAAATTTGAAGTCGGACAATGTTTACTTGAAGCGGGTTATTAGAAGCCGGTGTGTCCCAGCTTGGTGTTTGTTGTGTGTTTACTAACGGGCTGGCCGGCTTCATTCAAATCCCGTGCGTTATTCCTGTCTGAACCCGAGCGGCAAGCTGTAAGAGAAAGACACTGCCTTGAACCAGAGAAGTGAAACTTCGTAACTTCCTTCCAAAACGTGGAAAGTTCGCGGCAAAAACTGTCCCGCGAGACTTTCTTTCTCTCGGCGCTACTCGCTATGCATTGAAAGGGGAGGAGAGAAAGATGACGGAGCTGAAGGTCTCGGAACTGACGAAGTAAGGAGGAAGCCCAATGTTTCTGTTTTTTTTTAAACTCTATATTAAAAGTGTGTCAAAATCGTGCCATTTAGTACATTTGGGTCCAGATGTCCTAAATAGTGCAAGAGTCCCATATTAGTTTGGTTTCCTAGACCACATTACATACATTATATTACGTCATTTGTCCCTGAAGGAAAATTGGCTGGCAAATGATGTGCACAAATACGTGTTAATATACTTAATGAATACCCATTAAAAAAATAAATAGAGTATCCGTTATGTTCATAATAGCTATAGAACATATTAAAAAAAAAAAAAGTTCACATGTCTTTTTCATAGTTTCTAACATGCAGAAGTATGGGGCTATGAAGGCAGAACTGATTATGTAGTAAATAAATCAATCAAATATGCTTGCTTTTCCAGCCATCTATTATCTATACTGCTTATCCATCAGGGTCACAGGGAAGCTTGAGCCAATCCCAGGTGACTTTGGGCGAGAGGTGGGTACATCGTGGGCAGGTTGGCAATTTATAGCAGGACTAACAAAGAAATGAACAACCATTTACACCTATACATCACACCTAATTTGCATGTCTGTGGGCTGTGGGAGGAAACCAGTTTGCCCAAAGGAAACTCATGCAGGCACAGGGAGAACATGTAAACTTTACACATAGAACCTTCTAGAACACATAGAACATGGAAATTTCTTGCTGTGAGTTGACAGTGCTAATCACTGTGCCACCACTATGCTTGCTTTTACTTTATTTAAATTTGTGATGTTTAGTGTGCATGAGATGCATATAAAAATGCAATATATTTAAAACATTACTGAGAAGGTAGGATAATGGTGACACCTTAATCAGACTCGTATAAATGCTGCTTGCAGCACAATATATTTGTCGAACATGTATTAATATGTAACAAATTGTAATGACACAATAATTAAGCAATATTTCACCGGCAGGAGTGCAACTGCTTTCATACAACATTTCTATGAACAAAACATTTATGTTGAGTAGCTGACAATTCAGATACATGATCAAATATTTAGTTTGTTTTTGCTCTGCCAAAGAAAATAGCTCCCATAGATGGATAGAGCGCTGTTAACTGACAGCCCATAATAAGTGTACCATAGGTTTCAATGTAATCAACTATTGCTAGAATTGGAATTTTATGTAGCAGACACAGACAGTTAAATGCTTTTATAGCTTACTAAGTGTCAGCAATCTTTGGAACTTTCACTTATACAGTCAAATTAGCAAACTTTATGTAACTGTGGTATATTAATCCTTATGATAAAAATGATAGATTAGACCAATATGAAAACAAATCATAGATATTTGGAATAAAATTTTTCTTTTTGGCTATGAGTGATCATCTGACGATAGGTCTAATTAATTTACTGTCTTCCAGGAAACCAGAAAATGGCAACAACTGTTAACGTGGAACGAGAGGCCCTTCAGGACAAATCTAGTCGCTATGAACTTCTGACCTGGCTTAACGATTCACTGCAAACTAAGTTTACTAAAATGGAAGATATATGCTCAGGTATGTGTTTTGCTTTACAGTGAAGTCATGCTTAAAAAAGGACCATTCTTACTGTACCTTTTTTTTTTTACAGGGGCATGTTTTTGCCAGCTGATGGACTGGCTCTTTCCAGGGTCCATTGACATGAACAAAGTGAAGTTTCAGTGTCAGGACCAGGAAGACTTTCGCCACAACTATAGTCTTTTGCAGACAGGATTCAGCAAAATGAGTGTCACAAAAGTAAGTTTTCCCATCATACTGACTGACCATACCTTACATTTACTGTATATTTGTAATGCATCCAAATATAAACCAGAACTGAATGACATAGAGTTGCATAATGATCTGGATTTGCAAATAAAATCTTCTTTTGAGATTTTGTCTGCCTCTTTTTATAGTCTATCCCAATGGACGAACTCATAACAGGGAAATTCAGGGGTACTTTTACTTTCCTGAAGTGGTTCCGAAAGTTTTTCGAGGCTAACATGACTGGGCAGGTATATAACCCACTGAAGGCACGTAATGGACAAGAGATTGCACATTCAAAACCCAATTTTCAGGCTCCCCAGAGATCAAACTCATCAACAAACCTCAATATCTCTGGTAAGACAATATGTGCTAGAAAAATAATAAATAATTCCAGTATTGTAGGTGTCTCAGTTAGATATTGGATTAGATATCTGTTCTTGTTGTGGTCTTCTAATTATGTTAGTATTGTAATTGGTTAGGAAATTTAAAAGGATGTTGTTTATTTTAATTAATTACAGGCTCAGGAAAAGTGAAGGAAGATTCTGACTCAGATACGGATGTCCCAGAAAAAATATCAAACACTTATGACCCCCAGTGGCAAGAAACCTTCAAATGGATCAAGCCCAGCACTCTGGGGGATATCTATGCATACTGTACAATCTGTGACTTAAATATTACTGTGTTTAACTCAGGATTGCTTGATTTAAAACACCACCAGCAGTGTAACAATCACAAAATGCAAGAACTAAAGGCATCCGGAAAAGGACACCAGGTCAAGGGTTTCAAATGTAGTAAACTCATGCTGCGCTTCATTCAAACCCACTATCTGCCTACTAGCACTGAGAAGGTCTCCCAGCATACAGCCAGGCATGTTCTTGGATTACAGTACCCAAAAGACATTTCTTATGCAGCTAAGCAGGTCCCATACTGTGTCTACCTTTATGGGAAGGTGGCACTTGATAAAGAGAGTGAGGAAGAGAACTACTGCTGTGTAGTACTTCTGGGGTTCTTTGATGAAAAGGCTGCAAAACATTGCTTAAGGATTCTTGACATTTTTCAGCGTGTAGACTCTGATGATGCTATTGTTGAGGCTTTGAAGGACATTATGAAAAGGTTTGAGTTACCTGTGAGCAACATGGCAGCTTTCTATGTTGACGACCAGGATGAAATGTCCGGGAAGGTTTCCCTGAAACTGAAGAAACTCAATCCAAAAGCAGTTGCTCTTGGTGGTCTTTATAGCTTGGCAGACTCAGCCTGCAATGCCGGAGTAAAGGCCTTTTCTGACAAGGTTCAACAGCTTATTGTTGATGTTTATGAACACTGTTCTACTTGCTGTACTAAAAATGACAATCTTAAAGGATTGTTTGCTGGTGTTTGTGGCCATGATGGCTCTATCCACTCTCTCTCCCAGAACAGCAAAAAATTTTGTATCCTAATAAACAAGGTGCTTGAAATATGGACAGACTTGATTTCACACTTCACTTCCTGCAGTGAGAATGACGACAAGGCTAAGCACATCTGCACTCGATTGGAAGATCCCAAACTCAGGATCGCCTTCATGTTCCTAGACCATGCTCTTGGACCACTTAAAACCTTTAATGATCGTCTGGAAAGGCGTGAAGGTTTTGCTCGTGCAGACCTTGTTCTGATCCTACGGGAAGCAAGTGGCCTACTTCGCTCCTATGCCTCAACATTTCTCCATCCTCAGGCTGTGGTGCGTTTTCTGAAGGAACGAGACCCGGCCATCCTCGAGAACACAAAGCTGCACCTGCCTAGCAATGAACTGAGCTTTGGTGGGGATGGACTGGAGAGCTTTCTGTCTGAGAGGGAAGCAGAGCTGACTGACTTTCTGAAGACATTTCAGGTTGAGTGTATGGCTTTTTATAAGGCACTTATAATTTGCATTGTTAAGGGGCTGCCCTTCAGTGATGGTATCCTGAGGAGTATGTCTCAACTTCTAAGCCCAGAAGGGCGGTTAAAGGTCACAAGCAAAGGTGTCGCAGAACTAGGTGAACAGTTTGTCATCTCAGCCAATCCAGAGGTATCTGCCCAGCTCAGAGAGGAGTTTCTAGAGTACCAGCTCAATGAGGAAGGAAATGGTGAAGACACTGGTGAAAATGGACATGTAGAAGGCCTATCAGATTGCTTTCTAAGTCCTTCCTTGGAGCATCATTGGAGCTCTGTCCTCAAGACCACTGCAAAAACATCTGTCTTCCGGAAACTTGTTCTTAGTCTTTTGGCTTTGCCCTGTCCACCTCTAGAAGCTGAGAAAGTCTTTGCTCAGGTAAGCAGAAATATGAAACTGAAATTTAAACTTGTTTTTGCTTTCCTTTGTACATATTTGTCATAAATGCCTTATAGTGCATGATGCATGTATAATGCAATATAAATATTGAAATGTACCTGAAATTAATGTAGCCTCAATGAAAGTGAACACATTTTACTAAATCTTATTTAGTTTAACAACGGGTTCCTACATTGATGTAATTTTATATATGCCAACTATCCATCATAAACAGGCATTGGAGAATGGGGACATTGGCCAACTGGATAACCATTTGGCAGGCTGTGAGTCTGATACCCTCAAAGAAGTCGATTCCACTAATGATGATTCATCCTCAGAAGTCTCCAGCACTAAAACAACACCTGTCAGAAATGGGAGAAAAAAGAAGACATTAAGTAAGGAGTGAATTTGGTCATTTAAGCGAACAATTAGACATTCTAGGTCGACCTTTAACTGGAGAGGAGGAAACTCTGAATACACTTTATATATGCATGGGCTGAGATATATTTTCAGATGTGAACATCACACTTTTGTGATATTAGTTGCAGTTCATCTGTGTAGAAAAGTATGACCTACCACAATTTAGCTTCTTAAACATGGCACACATTTGTGTGTTCTCATATGCCACTGTCATTTATGGCTTATAGTAGTGTGTCAAAGCAGTGTTAATTCTGCATAAACGAGAATTGTTATCTCAGACAGTTTTTCACTGCAGTTGAGGATCTGTATAATATAAGGGTCAAATGACACAAAGGCCTGTTCACACCTGGCATTACCATGCGTCTTGGGGTGACCCGATCACAAGTGGAAGTACGTCAGTTCAAACCTGGCATTAAAATTCATCTCCATCTCCACTTCTCGAATGACCACTTATGATCGGCTCTCAATTGATACCCTGTCAATTTCTATTGGAAAAGACCAAATGCACTGTTCTTAACCGGCGGGAGGCAGCAATGCAAATCCCATGCTTAGTCTGCCAGAAATGAAAAGGAAAAGAAATCCAAACAAAACTTTAATATGAAGCTGTTGGCATGCAAATGAGTATGTACCTACCCTCACGCAGAGGACGTCAGTTGAGTAGGCGGCACTTCAGTGTGGCCCCGGGCACATTTCGCGTACATGCTGCTGAAAGAACGTGGCCATATGCAGCCCAGACCTACTCCAAATGTGGTCTGAGTGATCAAATCACAATGCATCTTCAAGAAGCATTTGACCCTGTTCACACCTGTACTTAGAGCTGACCCCTTGTGATCTGATCACCCAGGATGCATGTTAATGCCAGGTGTGAACAGGGTCAAAGTAGTCGAAAACCTGCAGGTCTCTGACATTCCAAGCCTTCTGTAAAGGTATTTACACCTGATACCCTGTGGTTATAGTTTTTAAGGATCTTGCATCTGTACCACTTCAACATTTTGAGGCATGGTGTTTAGTATGCTTGTTATTGTTATGCCCACAAGGTTCTTCCGACAGGGAAGTAAATCATTCACAGGACTTTGGCGTAGTAATATTTGCACTAGCACTGTCACTGATGTGAGAGATTAGCTCTGTTGGAACAACGGGTAGCAGCTATACTTCAGCAAACAATAAAACAGGGTGTCCACAGGTCCTTAAATCTCTTGATCTGTATTATATAACAATATAGAATTAAAACTTCCAATCAAAGCCAGTTATCTTGCTCCAAGAAGGCAGTTGGATTGATAGAAACAATGTGCTGTTTTCCAGAGATGAGTGACCTTTCAGTCTCAGTGAAGCCATGCACGGTGCGACTGTGGAAGATAACCAATAAGACAGGTGTGAACAGGACACAGTAAATAAGTGCTTTCCAGCCAGAGCATGTACTCTTCATGGCAAAGCACCTTATTTTCTACTCCTTCCTTTATGTACAGGTGTTTCTCATCTGTACGGATCAAATATTTGATCTATGCAAATGACAATCAGTGGTCTGTCTAAAGAAAGTACTCGCTTATTAATCTCATAGACGAATAGATGTTGAGCAGGTGGCTTGAATTTCTATATCTCAATTTACTTTCCTGCAGAGATGGAAATAAACAAAGATGGGGACCGCATCTTTACTGAAGATGATGTAGTCTGGACTAAGGAGGTAATGACTTTTCTTGTTGTGTTTTTAATCAGATACCCACACTAATTCTCATAAAACACTATAAACTCTTTTTCCTGCCTTTCCTTCTAGTACCTTTCTTTTCTTATCTTTCTTTGGGTATACTGCAGTCTCTGGTGCTTCTGCCGGAGGTGCCCGGCCTGAGCGAGGGTGTGTGTGTTTGTTTGTTATCCCTCAGGACTCCATTAGGGGGATATACGGTTGGGAATGCAGTTTGCGACAGAGGCCGCAGGCACGCACTTTGTTTCAGGCTGGGTCAAGCACCTGGGCCAAACCACAGAACCTCCAATTGGACAAGGAGGAAGAGGTGGTATGTACCTGCCCAAGCTGCTGTGTCAGGATTGTGACAGCAACCTTGGTTAAAGGTGCATTGGTTGAGTTTGAGCTCTAGCAGTTACAAGCAAATTAACAAAAACATTGCATATGACCCCACCTCCCATTTATACACATGTACACAATGCCTCACCTCCCAGAATCTATTCAACCAACATGTTTTTATGAAGACCTACTCGTTGGATCCCTTGGGCCTCCACCTGACTCAGGCCAGATTGTTTTGTTTTGCTTTTAACCCTTCAACAACAGAATCTGGAGACACTGGCCATTTAGCACTGTAATCCTCCATATTTGCATTTCTGAGCAGATGAGAGTAGAGGGAAGGGCCTTTGAAGGAAAATGCTACAAAATGACTGACAGGATGGATGTCCAACACAGACCGGCATATTTTCAGCTATCCTTTTCCCTTGCGTTGATCAGACTGTTTCAACAATTATATTTCATAATTTCTCCAGATGTTTCCAATGTCAAGAACAATAAAAAATATTGACCAGTGCACCTTTAATTTGCCTGCTGATTATTTGGCCCATTGTACCAATTCTGAATGAATTCATTCCAACTTGCTGCTCTCTTATCAGCTGGATGTATCTTTGGCTTTGGACAAATGCCTCTTATGATTCGCCAGCACCTGCACCTCACTTTCTGTCCTTCTTGTGGCTCTTTATTTTGTCATTCTTTCATCTTTTCAGTTTCTGCTTATGTGCTTCTTCAATGTATATATCATTCTGATTACATATCCACTCCATTTTTCTTGGTGTGTCTAAAAGGAAACAGGCATGGCAAGGTTAGCATGATGTTCCTATATGGCTTGTGTGTTCTTTGTTTGCAAACGCATTCCTGTTGTACATATGGTATGCTGAGTCTCTATCTTCCATTTTGTTCTCTACATAAGTTGATTCTCTCTTAGTTCCAGACAAAAAACAATGGAGGCAAATTTGTACCAAGCATCACTACACCAAGTCCCAAGTCTGGAAAGAGAGCTCAACTGTACCAGGTAATTTTCCCATTATTCCATTAGTCGTTGATTGACTTATTCCTGAGTCACTGATTGGCTTATAACCTCAGATTGGTTGGTTGGTTGGATAGGAACTAAGATATTTTTTCAGGCCAGAGAACCTGTGTCTTGGGTAGTCTAAATTTGCCTTAAATGTTTTTCAGTATTCAGTATTAGTGTGACAAAATATGCAAAATATATTTTGGGAAAAAAAGTGTATGCAATTGTATGTCTTGTATTGTAATTGCATTGTCTGGAATTATCTGCAAAAAAAGGAATAAAGCCAGCAAGTTTCAAATAAACTATTTGTCATTTTTTTATGAAACGTTGTAACATTGGTCTCACCAAATATTGATTGATTTTTATACTGCTTACTGCTATTAATAGTAATGTATTTGTGTGTGTGCGTGGACTTTTTATTTAATCAAAGCAAGGTTCTTTGTAGTATTGCACTTGCACAGTATGATATAATAAGAATAATATTTCTGAATTAGATGTTCATCATGAAACAAAGTTGATAATGTTGATATATTCACTGAATTATGTGTCTCCTCCTTGCAGGATGGGATGGGTTTTAGTGCTGGTGAGCTGGTGTGGGGGAAAGTGAAGGGTTTCTCATGGTGGCCTGGTCTTGTGGTGGCCTGGAAGACTAAGATGTCTCCCCAGTCTTTGAGACGTGTGGAATGGTTTGGAGATGGCATGTATTCAGAGGTGAGGATGTTACTCTGCATTCCAGTGGAAGTCAGTATTGATATGTCTCACCATTCCTCCCTATCATCAATTCCTACTGCTATCTTAATGGCATCTCAATATTTGAGAAGCTCAAGTGAAGCCAGTGGGAGCATATGAACATGACTATAGATGTCACGAAAAACACCTGTCTAACAGTGACCTAATGCAGTAATAATGAAGTGTTTATAAATGTAAACTGAATGAATAAAAACACACATTTAATATTCTAAAAAAAATCTAACATTCGGCCTCTTGAATTAAGTTTTTTTGTAGCCAATTACTTCATGTTTACTTGACAACTGATGTAACCATACCTTGCTTGCTAGTTTGCACTCTTCTTTATTTCTGCAGATTTGTACAGACAGGCTTTTACCTTTTGCGGCATTTGCAAAGTGCTTCTGCAACAATTCATATGCCAGTCTGCCCACGTACAAAGATGCCATTTACCAAGTTCTTGAGGTAAACTAGAATAAAAATCACACTTCATCTTAAACCTTAGAATGGGTAAAACAGAGTGTGCTTATATGCTTTGCGTCTAGTTGGCAGGTGAGCGTTGCTCAAAGACCTTTGCATCCTCGGGGAACAAAGAGGAAGAGATAAAGGCCATGCTGGACTGGGCTTTTGGGGGCTTTCAACCCACAGGCCCTGAGGGATTTGCACCTCCTGACACTTATGGTGAAAATACAGCACTCAGATTACTCTGTTTTTTTCCTTTATCTCTTCATTTTAGCTCCATAGCATTGAAAAATACATTTTTAACTCTAATCCACTGGTTGTCACCTGGTGGGCCATGGTCTAAATGCAAACCCAGCTAAGTTTATCAACAAACTGACACAAATACTGAAATAATATTGAAATAAAAAACATTGTAGCAGAGCAGATCAACATATGAAAAGACTGTCTATAATTTAGTGACTCTAAACATAAATTAGCATAGTTGTTGTAACAGATCCTCTTGCATATTAAACAATCACATGGTTTTATGTATTAAGTATTTAGCTGAAGGCAGCTCATCCCACCAGAGAATAGCTACAGGACTATTAGTTCAATAGGGAAAAGACATAATTGTTTGTTTTAGAAATGTCTGATGATGAAAGAATAATAGACGAATGGAGAACAAATTTGGTGGGTATTGTCTCTGCATCGAATTCAAAATAAACGCGTTTCATCTGTTCATGGTGCCAGTCAAAAGTAGGAATTTGAAGGACCATTTCTACACAAAACATAACCATTTTAAATTGTCTTATTTATAGCCATTAATAGTTAAGCATTAAAAGAAACTGCTGTCAGTTCAGTCATTTAAGTTGCTTATCCAGGTTTTTGTAAGCAGGGAATTTTATGTAACTGGACTGGACTATAAATTTGAGTTGACTACCCTTGCTCTAATGAAATATAATTAGATACATTTAAATAAGTTAAATGCAAACCCAAGGACTAGAAATGTAAAACTGTCATTTCTGTAGAACCTATGATGGACAACATGAATGGTAATAGCAGTATATAACTTCTATCTTAACAACGACTAAACACCCATTTTCACCACACAGCTTCTTCTGGCCACCAAAGGGCTGAGTCTTCGGATTCCACTTTGTCTGATTATCAACCTCCAGCCAAAAGAAAATATGTTCACAAAGGCAGACCTTCCACAACTCAGGAGTACACAAGAGGTACAGGGCAAGACATTTTTATATACTATTTAATCAAAACAGTTTACGTGGACAACAGTATATTTGCAGAATGTAAATATATACTACAGCATGTTTGTGACTCGTTACTTATCTTATTATCTTCATCAGAGCAAATTATTCATGAAGTTTCAGTAAAAGGGAAAAAGATGGAAGGTGAGTTGCTATAATGTTTGACTGTTTTTGCATTGTGCATGTAAATATAAAAACCTGATTCTTTTACACACATTCTCTAGATTTCTGCCTGTCATGTGGCACTGCAAACATTGAGATTTTCCATCCACTCTTTGAAGGAAGCCTTTGTTTAAAATGCAAGGTAATGCGTTGTGATTTTTTTCCTGCTGATGTAATTGTGCAATTGCGCTGCTATTGATTTATACATGCTTTGTATGTGTGCGCTTGTTGTTCACCATTATAGGAGAATTTTACCGAAACTTTATACAGATATGATGAGGATGGATATCAGTCTTACTGCACTATCTGCTGTGCTGGACTGGAGGTCATTCTGTGTGGCAATGCCAGCTGCTGCAGGTTAGAAAAGCATAAATATACTCTCTCTATCTCTCTCTCTCTCTGTTTTCAGTGCAACTGAACTGATGCATTAGTCACCAATCTCACCACATCTCTCCCATTCAGGTGTTACTGTAAGGACTGTCTTAATTTGCTGGTTGGTCCAGGGACGTTTGACAGGTTGAAAGAAGTAGATCCATGGAGCTGCTACATTTGCCTGCCTCCTAACAAATACGGTGTGCTGAAGCTCAGACCAGACTGGAGTGTGCGTGTTCAGGAGTTCTTCGCGAATAACAGTGCCTTTGAATTTGTAAGTAGCAAATAGCACAGCCTTGGTAAATGGCTATCATTCTGTTCCTTGTTGATGATTGCATAGTTCTAAAGAAAGATTGAAGAACTAGCGGGAGGTGCAAAGACACACTTTCATCTGTACTGGCAGTGTTTCCATTCTCATTAATTGATTTAATGGTTTGGTTATTAATACAAAAATTCCATGTGTGCTGTGTGATTACAATAAGTGGCATTTTTCTCTGTGGTACAGGAACCACACAGAGTTTACCCCTCAATTCCCGCTAAGCAGCGCCGGCCTATCAAGGTTCTATCCCTCTTTGATGGAATTGCCACAGGTCAGATGCTTTGATATAAATTAGAAATAGAGATAAAACAAAATTTAATATCCAGAATAAAAGGACATTGTTGTAATATGGATTTTTTTTCTCTATAGGTTACCTTGTTCTGAAAGATCTAGGCTTCAAGGTAGAGCGTTACATTGCTGCTGAGATCTGTGAGGACTCCATTGCTGTAGGGATGGTCAAGCATGAAGGAAAGATTGAATATGTCAATGATGTGCGCACCATCTCCAGGAAACATGTAAGTACATTGACGTATCGATTCCGTGGGTTTCATGTGAGCTACATTACCGCACACACTATACATCCTAATAACACTCCTGTAAGAGTGATGGACTACTATATAATGTCTATGTAACACTTCTGCTCATATGTACCACAGCTGGCTGAATGGGGACCATTTGACCTTCTGATTGGTGGAAGTCCCTGTAATGATCTGTCCATGGTGAACCCTGCCAGAAAAGGCCTTTTTGGTAAGACAATTCTCCCTTATTTATATGGTGAGACTAAAAATAACCATTTGCAAGCATTCCACATTTCTCCCTATTTCTCTACTAGAGGGCACAGGCCGACTGTTCTTTGAGTACTACCGTATGCTAACTATGATGAGGCCCAGAGAAGACGACGACCGTCCGTTCTTCTGGCTGTTTGAGAATGTGGTGGCCATGAGCGCACATGATAAAGCTGACATTTGTCGCTTTTTGGAGGTAATGTGACATATAAGGTCCTTCACATAAGCAAGAAGTGTGCCAATGGGCCAAGTCCTGGCAAATTGTCAACATTTCCAAAAACTTTGTGCTTACTGGCATTTTAAGTGCTTATGTGTTATTTACCAGTTTATTCTACTGTTTGTGTGTCAAATTTGAATTCTTCTGTGTAATATTTATTTTATACAATCTTTTTGCAAATTTTTATCAAGAATAGTAAAAATTTTGGAGCTCATTGTACATTACTGGCAAGAACTTGTTGATAGGCAGTTGTTCTAAAACTCAAAAACTGTAATTACAAATTGGGGTCCATTTATGAATTAGTGGATTCACATGATCTATTATTGTCTAATTCTCTCTGTTCTCACGGAATTTGATGCACGGAAATTTCTTATTAAGAAACTATTAAGAAAAATTTCCTATGCTTGCAACCAGAACATGTACGATTTTTTTCTGGGCTCTGTTGATATTATATTAGCTATTAGATATTTTATTGTCTATTGGCTTACACTTACAACTCTCTTTCCTTTTCTGATGTCAGTGTAATCCCATCCTGATTGATGCTGTGAAAGTCAGTCCCGCACACAGAGCTCGCTACTTCTGGGGCAACCTACCTGGAATGAACAGGTACTTAGACCTGAAGCTAAAATCATTCTGGTCCATTGAACACCAGATCACCAATTTGATGCCATTTGATTAGTGAAATTAATTAAATCAGATCATATGTTTAAAAAAATATGATGACAACATGTATACTTTCAGACCACTGGCTATATCACCTAACAACAAAGTAGATCTGCAGGACTGCCTGGAATCTGGTCGGGTTGCTCAGGTCAGAAGAGAAAGGAATTCACTGATATTAACCATTGTGAACCACGTATTGACTTGTCCTGACATTATACTGCACTGTTTCTACAGTTTAATAAAGTTCGTACCATCACAACAAAATCCAATTCCATTAAGCAAGGGAAAATGGGGCCTCTTCCTGTTACCATGAATGGGAAGGAGGATTACCTTTGGTGTACAGAGATGGAAAGGTGAGCATGGATGAAAGAGAATCACAGAGCCAGTCCCAGATGCAAAGCTATTCCATGTCTTAGCATGTTATTTGACTGCAGAACATTTCACTGCTTTGAGCATGTTCCATGTTGTACCTTTGTGCATCATGGGTCCATTCAGATTTGTTTAAATGCAGTCTTTTTATTGCAGGATATTTGGCTTCCCCAAGCATTACACTGATGTGAATAACATGGGTCGAGGCCAGAGGCAGAAGGTTCTGGGGCGTTCCTGGAGTGTTCCTGTTATTCGTCACTTATTTGCACCACTGAAGGATTACTTTGCATGCGAGTCTTAGTTATCCTTTAACTGCTATCCTTTAACAAGCTTGAGATTACAAAGGATAGGAAAAGTAGTGTCGTGGAATTTTCCACCTACACCCCTAACACCTATGATTTTTAACCGTTTTTTTTTAATTAATGAATTTTTAGAAGTTTTTTTTTGTTGGTGCTTTGCAAATGGTGACCTCACAGAAAATCTCTTTCATGACACACTTTTATTGTTTTAAAGTCACCTAGTCGCTCTTTCAGCTTGATCGTGGTCAGAATGCACAGACACTTTTGGTTCTATTTTATACATCCTATGTACTGTTGGTCTAGTTTCATTTAAATTGTCTTTTTTAGACTGTTTTAATGACAATGTTGTGCTAGACAGAGCCACTGAAACCCCACCCCACTACCTCATTTATAATCTGTGACTGGTGCATCATTTGGAGAAACACTGTTTACCTATTTATACGTTAATGAATGACAGTGAGTTGGGCTTATTGGCATGCTTAATGTTACATAAGCTTATTTGGTCAGGAATTTTTATACCTAATCATCAAATGGTCATTTTAGCTCATGTCATCATGTACTTTTCATGAATTTTAATAATTGTTTCCACCTCAGTTTCCTCATATTACCTTTACACTACCATGACTGGTTCTTTTGACCATGTTTAGTATAATCATGTAATATATTTTTATAGTACGAATCCCAAAGCAGATTCAAATATGAAACAAATCTAACCAGAACATGAATAAGCTTTTTAGTTTCTAATGCTGATATAACAGTTTATTGAAGTTTTTCAGAATATAAAGAGGAGGAAAAGGCAACTTCCTATATCATAAGTGCCTACAAGAGGACAGTTAGTATTTTATACATGACTGCTGTGATTCCTGAATATATTTTATCATGACTAGCATTAAATGCCAAAAAACATTGTGTGGCTCCAATCGTCCATTCATCAGTAAGGTGCTATAAAGGTCATGTTTATCCAGGACAGTTCAAGGTGCTAACAAATCAGCATTTACTTGGTGCATGGTGCTTATTCTGTGGAGGTTGTAAAATTTGTATTTATTCTGTGTACAAAATTCTATTCATCAGTCACTAGCATATTCATTAAATCAGTTAGAGCAAGGCTTCATAACAAGCAAACAAACTGCCGTGGTGTAATCTGAGATGGTGATAAAACGTGTGTACTGATGAACAGTACATGAGGTCTGACTAGATCAATGCTTTAGCATTTCATGTGTGAAGTCATTCATGTAAGTTATGTGAAATGTCTTTATGTTACTTTTTGTAGCATAGTAAATTTTAGCAAGCTACTTGAATTAAATCTTTTACACCGGCAGGTCTCATGTTCATGGGGAACACAAGATTGAGTGTTTCTATTGACAAATCAGTTGTTGCTGTTGTTCTGATTATTTTTTTTAATTTTTTTTTTTGAGAGTGATTTTTAGTGTTGTCCTTTTGAACTTTCCTACTGAGCAATTATGTTAACAACAAACTTTTATATCTGGGTTCTGATTGCCAGAGGGAGATCATTGCTGTACAGGCTAGGGACAGTCTCTTAGGCCACGTAAGATAGTCACACACTTATGCACACACTTATAAACAGGGCTAAGTTTACATTTTTATATTGTAACTTG
>JAQQZR010000039.1:12033830-12054909 GCA_030068235.1 Notoglanidium macrostoma | reverse complement strand
TGATACACACTTCTGAAATAACAAAGTTGTACAGTTTACCTTTAATTATATATTATTATTATTATTATTATTATTATTATTACAGATATTCATCCACATGAAGACACTGTCTGTTCATGTTAATGATTCATCACAATAATTATTAATTATTAAACATGGTTGGAAACACAGATACATTTCAACATGACTTTTTTATTCAATACTTTTTTATTTCTATTAATCTCAATGCATTTCATTTGTTTCATTTTCATTAATCACTTCTGCACCATTTCTTAGGAAATCATGTCCCATTTTATTAACCACTGCCTATGTAACAATTTTTAACAAATCATGAACTATGTCCCATGTTTGTCAACGTTATCAGTTGTGTAACATTTTAAAAATTGAAAAAAAAAGTAGGAAAACTGCTGTTTGCCCAAAGCTGCCTTTATCTCTCGGGCTTTTTCTGCCCCCAGTGCGCTGCTAGGTGAGTATTTAGCATGGTAGTTTTTGTAACACGTAATGAAGTGTCTGTCCACATTGTGCCGTTTTGCCGTCACCACACTCGCAAACGACACACACACATTTTTCTTTCACAATTGTAAAATAAAGAAAATCACTGTGAAAATGATGTTTTCTTTATTTTTTCTGCAGTGTTCTTGGGGGTAGAACATCCATCTCCCCATCTTAGCCGCGCCCGCTAGCTAATCTCGGCAAACACTGCGGTTCGTCATCTGCATGATACTGACCTGTGAACCAGACTAGGTCAGAGTTCATGTATACGTAAAACATTTTTGTTTTTAAAAAATTCTCTCTCAATATTTTCATTTTCTAATCCACATCAATGCAAGTTTGATTAAAAAAAGAATACCACAATTAAATAAAATTTTAAATGGAGCTCACTGGTGACTAGTGCTATTTTTAGAACATGCCCCGCGGGCGACTCATGTGGTCCCTGAGGGCGACCTGGTGCCCGTTGGCACCGTGTTGGTGACCCCTGCTCTAGAGACTGCTGTGTGTAAATCCCAGATCAGCAGTTTCTGAAATATTCAATCCAGCCCCTCTGACACCAACCACCATGCCACAGAAAATCACTGAGATCACATTTTCCTCATTCTGATGCTTGATGTGAACATTACCTGAAGCTCTTGACATGAATCTGCATGATTTTCTGCACTGTCCTGCTGCCACATGATTGACTGACTGAATAGCTGCATGAATGTGCAGGTGTACAGTGTTCCTAGTAAAGCAGACGGTGAGTGAGTGTATAACAAAAGACAAGCTCTTCCAACCCCCCCCCCCCATGCCCCCCCCAACTACTACAACGCTTTCATACGTGAGTACAAAATGGCAGCGTTTCTGGTTTTTTAAATGGTTCCTTTAATTTGGCCCGAGAGTGATCATGTGACCACGGGGACACGCCCACAGTGGTAAATGAAGGCTGCGCGGGTAGAGCAGCAGGAGAAGAGGCAGTTTCCAAAACGAGCTACGGTGAGGTTGAGTTCACTCTAGTTTAAAACACGCTGTGTATTGGTGAATGATGTTTAGTTCATGTTTTTAAAATGTGGCGAAGCTCGAGCTTAGTAACGGGTTATGGTAAACGGTGTAGTTTGTTTTAATTACCTTCCTAATGAATTAAATTTGTTGCTGAACTACGTAGTATTAGGCATACATAACGTAGCGCGCGAGCTTAATTTGGTCACCTGACTGGTTTGGTTAACTCCCATGGCAAAGTTGGCTTGCTAGAGATAATAATGAGACCTAAAATAACCTGAGAAAACAAAACAAACAACTTGTAGAACATGTTCATGCAAGTCCTACTTACCAGGTTGTAGAACGTCACCCGTCACTTAATCTGAGCAATCAGGTGGAGCTGAAGGAAAACTACACCCTGATGCATATTAAATATGCAAATCTTAAAATGATTTGTAATGTTCTTAGCGATTTTTGTGCCAATTTGGTGGATGCTGAATTTTTATTATTACACTGAGCAGTTAGTGGATGTGTTTGTAAAAGCAAAGAGCAAGAACTTCTTTTCTTATTCACCATTTTCCAGCAGTGTTCAGTGTGATATTAATGAGATAGCCAAATATAGTAATAGTGGAGTCAACAAACATTGAACTCAAAGTTTTGAGAATGCTATTCAGCAATATGAATTATAGCAGAAACTCTGCTTGACTAAGTGGCATGGCAAGCAGGATGACGTTAAAGGCTATAATATGAGAGTTAAGCTTTGCATACTGATCTGTTTGAAAAGAGTATACCGATTAAGGACTAAAGCACTGCTGCAGCAGTCTCTTTATGTAGAGCTGAAGGAAGGGCTAAAGCCCACTGGCACCACTGTCAGTAGGTTGCCAACCTGTATTGTAGGTAATGTTGAAAATCATTAACCAAAGACGACAAATAGATGAACATGTCATTGAAAGATGTTTAAGATAAAATGGTCAAGTCAGACGTTTATAGATGATAAGTGTTAAAAGGTTTTCCCCAAATCTCAGTTTCCTCCTCTTCCAGTCATGGCTGTGAATGTTCACTCCACGTCAGTAACTAGTGACAACCTCAGTCGCCATGATCTGTTGACCTGGATTAACAGCTCCCTCTATATGAACCATGCCAAGATTGAGCAGCTGTGTACAGGTCAGTGCCTTTACACTGATCCATTTCACCCTACAATCTCCACATAATTCTCTTTAATAATATGAGAGAATGCACACAGAAAGATGAATCATCTTAATTACAGAGCAGCTCTCACACTCAGTAGTACCCTTATCATTGGAGTCTGTGTTGCTGCTGTGGTGTCTCTAGGTGCTGCCTACTGTCAGTTCATGGATATGTTGTTCCCAGCATGTGTGCCGTTGAAGAAAGTGAAATTCCAGGCCAGACTGGAGCATGAGTATATCCACAACTTTAAAATTCTTCAAGGAAGCTTTAAAAAGCTTGGGGTGAATAAAGTAAGTAAGACTAGCCCCAATACTCATAATCCAGTATTCATTCTTTGGGCAAAAAATAATAACTATGATGAACTAGAATGTCTAATATTTTATTCTGTTTATGTAACATGTTCTTGTGTTCTTCATAGATTATCCCAGTGGACAAGCTTGTGAAAGGGAAATTCCAGGATAACTTTGAGTTTGTGCAGTGGTTTAAGAAATTCTTTGATGCTAACTATGATGGGAAGGAGTACAATCCAGAAGCGGCTCGACAGGGGCAGGAGGTCCATGCCTCCCATTGTCCGGCTCCGGGTTTGACCAATAAACCTCGGAAAGGCAGTTTGGGTGAGAGGAATTAAGTCAAGCATAGCAGAATTCAATATAGCCTATTTGATACTCATAATTCTCAAAGTGGGGTCTACAGATCCCTGTGGTTTGGTGAAGCATAGCAAGGTCCATGATTTTTTTAAATTTAATTACAGTGGTGGAAATCACTGCCCACTATTATTAATGATGATATATTTATTATGGGGTTATTATAGCTGAATGGGTTTAATCCAAACCTGAGTAACACAAATACGGAATAAAAGTCAGCCTATAAATAATGTCCGCTTGATCAGAGTAGCAAGTTCAGAAAATGGAAGCTGTAGGGTGCCAATAAGTAGGCAAAATATTATTAAACACATCTAAGTAATAAAACTAATATTTGAATAGTTGGATTGTGTTCATTTTAATCTGTACTGAGTGGATGAAAGGATTTTTTTCCCCCTGGGAAGAGCGTCTCTGTAGATATTTCCATCTAATATACTGTAAACTGTTGATATATTGACTCAGAATGCCAAAGCATGCCTCAGTTACATATTCCTAAAAGCTGCTTTTGTACCAATTAAATAATCTTTTTGCCATTTTCTAATATTTGCTTTGTTTCAGTGCCTGAGTAACTTTAGAGTAAGTCTAAATGACAGTTTTTATTTTTCCCTAATCTCAGAGACACGGGTCATTTCAGTGAAGCCCACAGCTCCAGTTGGTAAGATTACTAAAGTGTGACGTTATTTGCAGCTTTATTCTGCTTTACTGTTAGAATGATTCACCACTCTGAATACGATGTGTCATATATATCTTCTTGCACATTTGAATCATTGTGCTGCATTCCATGGTGTTCCCCCAGCTCCACAGAGAATAAATGCAGGTTCTCCCAAGAGGGCAAATCCTCCAGTGCAGAGAACGGATTCGGGGGCCAGAGATGAGCTCACGCAGATGGTAAGATTTTGCTGAAACAGAACATTAACTCTATGATATTTTATGCTCTTTAGAAGGAATGCATAAATCTTAAATGTAATTGTATGGGGTTCACTACACTTAGTTAATGATCATAGGAGAATATTTTAGTTTGATCCTGAGCTTTGTGTGAAGTTTTGCAGGTTCTCTTATGCCTATGTAGGTTTCCTCAGGGTTCTCCGGTATCTTCCCACATTACAAAAACATCCTAGTAGGTGGATTGGTGACTCTAAATTGCCCCTTGGGGGGGGGGGGGGGTATGGATTTTGGTTTCTGTAGCAGTCATTTTTACAGTAAACTTAAGGCTCCTTTTAAAGCCTCTAGATCTTATCACTAATGCAGAAGTTTGAAAAGGTGCACACTCTTGAGTGGGAATAGTGGCATTAATTCCAGAAAGTATGAAGCAAATCTGAGCTGCATTGTCAGGAACTTTTTTTTTAAACTGGTGGTTTGAGGTAGATTTAGCTGAATGAATTTTCTTGTTCACAGCTGCAGTTTTTATTGAAATATAGTTTCATTAAAGCAGCTTCCACTTGTTTCATACCTTGCTTTGCATTCAACTTCACTTGTGTTTTCACCAGGTTAGTGACCTAAAATGCACCATTGCCGATTTGGAGAAGGAGCGGGACTTTTATTTCGGCAAACTGAGGAACATTGAGCTCATTTGCCAGGAAAAAGAGGGGGAAGCCGATCCCATCCTGCAAAAAATAGTTGCCATTCTGTATGCCACAGATGTAAGCGTTGCTTAACGTTTAAGATGTATAGTCTCAGACAGTATTGTTTTTAGTTAGCTGTTCCATCATTCTCTTGTTTATGTTTCAGCAGGAAGGTTTTCAGATCCCAGAGGAGGGAGCTGATGAACCAGAAGAATTTTGACCGGTCTTTAGGCAGTTGCCTGATTTGTTAACCTCATGTTCAAGTGGGTGTGTTTTGCATATGCACACTGCTATCTTCCTGAGTCAGGTGTCTTTGAGCCTTTGCTTTTGCACATCAACGTCTGAAAGTTTTATATTTGTAAATGTTCTATTTCTGTGGCTTCAGATATTTATTTTTTGACTTATTAAAGGTGTTTGTCGCATTTTCTACAGAAGTGGCTTATTTTGTGTTTCATGCTTGTGCTAATATAAAACAAGATCCCTTTAAAGCCTATAGCACTGTGCCCCTAATAAAACCACATCTTGCCATAAATAGTTGTTGCTACATTATTGTTCAGTTCTAGCTTTTAACACTGCTTCCTCTAACTTGTACATAAAATGTGTTTGTAAGCTTCTGTTTTGTGGTCTTACCTCTGGCAACTTCCTTTTTCTCAGACATTAGTTATACATGAAGTCAACTACAGCCACTCTGTCTGCTTACAGAGCATGAAGATATTCTAGGATTCATTCACATTCAAAAGCTTTATAGCTTTTACATCCTGATGTAATAGAAACATGATGGAGATTTCTTGCACAAATGGTTTCTATTCTGATACTGCAGGTGACCTTAATAAAAGTACATACAAAGTTTCATGCAAAGGAGCAATAAACATGAGACAAATGTGATCCAATAAAGGGAATCAAACTGATTTGGAACAAAAACTTCAACATGCCAGAGCATGCATAGATGCTTTTAAAACATGACTAAATCAGGAGGTGTTGCTTAGGTGATCGTGTTCTGGGTTTCTTTAAAGGGACACCAGTAATAACATTTGGTGGATCTTTAGATCCCTAGTAGATGGGCATGCACATGAGAAATGAATTGATAGCTCAATGAAAACTGCAACAACTTAGAATAAAAAAGATTTCTACCACAGGATTCACCATAATGTGAATGCACAGCCCATGTTCAATAGAAGAACAATTGTATCTGGCTCTACCTCAGTGCTCTTCCTCATAAAACAAGATCCCTTTAAAGCCTATAGCACTGTGCCCATAATAAAACCTCAGCTTGCCCTAAATAGTTGTTGCTACAAAGGCAACAAACGTTTTAGGTTTATTACAGTAGCAAGTACATTCAACTATTAGCAATAGCTCATTAGGGGTTGATTAGCATTTCAAAATTTTGAGTAGCTACTGTTAAATGTGAGCATGCTTGAATGACGGACTGTCTTCAGCACTGTGTTGATGGCTCTTTCGCAAAGGGGACTTTTAAAAATATATTTATTATTGAGTTATTTTAGTTATCAGCGTATTTGACCGATATTTAATCCAAATCTCTATATATCTAAGTCATAAAAAGTAGTCTGCTTGGAAGTAATGCGTGCCTGGAAAGTTTAGGAATAAAAAGCTCCCATCAGTAGGAAAGGAATCAATAGCTAGATTATCATTGTATCATCATAATATCCTTCAGCTGCTCCCATTCGGGATCCATTTAGTCCGCATGTCCGATTTTGCAAGGTTTTTTTTACTGAAGCAGCCCTCCGTTTTTATCTGCAGAAATGCATGATATTGTGCACCCCCTTATGGCTGGGTTTTAGAGGCTCCAGCGGGGAACGAACTCATGACCCCTGGTTTATAAGGCCAGTGCTCTACCCACAGAGCTACGGAGATCATCGTTGTACACGTATAAATAATTAACATAGAAGTATTTAAATATATTACAGTTAGGAAACATTAGAACACATTTTAAGAGTACTTTAGCTATTACTTTATAATCAGTAGCTGTAAAGAAAGATGAGTTCTTGTAGACAGACCTAGAGGCATTGTCACTCACTGACTGAGCCAGTCCTACTGTTAAAACACGTATGTGTGAGAAGTCTAGCTAGCTGAATTTTGATCTAGCTAGCCTTAGCTAGCAAGCAGTGAGCGATACGGGAGATATTCTGTGATGTACATGCATCTGCTGCATTTGTTTGAAAATTAGCCCACCTTTATGGCATGTTGGGAAGTGATGTGCAATACTAGTGATTTTTTTTCTGATCCAAAACCAAGTAAAACCCAGGCTAGTATCGCTGATCCCGATACTTGCTGTGTACGAAAGCATAATGTCTTCAGAAAAGGGAAAAAGTAGGCTATACCTATTTCAAATGAAATGTACACTACGTAATGACAATAAGACATCAGATTACACTTTCTTATTATTTAATAATTAAGAATGATCAGAGACAAGAAAATATAGACTTGTAGAAAAACATCACTTCATCGATAAACAGTTTAGTTCAGCACCTTCAGAATCATTTTAATTCTCTACTAAAAAGATAAAAAGATATCCCACAGAACAAAAAACATAAAAAGGTGCATGTTAATTAGCACTTCAGCATGTAAATCATTTGTACTTGAAAATGCCTACCTCAACCTTTTTACAGAGCATTCTTCATTCTTTCTTTTTGCTTAGAAATAACATGTTAATCAGGCTCCCTTGAAAATGTTTGATTCAACAATTTTCCCTCATTCATAGGTTTTTGTTCACGAACAACAGCATGTTAACAGTTTCCCACTTTAATCCGCTTCGCTTTTTTGCTCATTACCTCCCCTGCCTTCGAAAAAAATCTTTCTGAAGGTACAGAAGAAGCAAAAAAACCCTTGCTACCAAAGTAGTGGATGCTTATCATGGTGGATAAATTTTTCCACAGAGTAACGGCATATTTCAATGAGTACATCAGTAGTGACTGAGCTGTGGTCTTACGCTGGCAGAACATGCATGTCCATAACGCTCTATTTGTTGCAGCTGAATTTGAGTCTAGTGCAGGACTCTGAGAGCTAAGCACTGAAGTAGAATTGATCATAGGCACTGAGGTAGAGCCAGTTACAACTGGTGGTGAAAATAACATTAAATAATAAAAGCCTTTGCAAGTCTTGGCGTCATGAGGATGCTGAGGAAGAGCCAGACGTTTTATTGTCTTCATGTAGCTCAGTATTCTCCAACACATGTTGGAAACTCCATTTTCTGGGGGCAGATTGGACTATTAAAGATCCAAAGATCCATTTTATGTTTTTAGATGATTCAGCATGTGTGAGTCAACAGACACTCACCAATGTGTGAAAAGATAGCTTTCACAAACTAGCTGTCTCCTACCAGGTTTCCAGGAACAGCTGCTAGCTGCTTTGTCATCTACTTATGTCAGCTAACATTAGCTTAATTTTTAGACACCTTTTTAATATTATAGAGCAAGACAAACACTTACTGTATATAGCAAAATAAATATAATAGGAGCAGAGCAGTATTTTGTTACAATATATTAGGCAGCTAAATCTGCTTTTACGTCATCTGATTTATTTGTAAACATCATAAGTGTGACGGGATGTAAAAGTTCCTGCTTCAAATGCAACCAATAATGAGTGTTGAATAAAGATGGTTAAGTTGATTTCAGCAGGAGTATGTTTGTGTGTGGGTGTTTTTATGGGTCTGTCAGGTCATTTGGATAAGGGTGTATCGTTTGCGTGTTCCGCAAGGGTCTGGGCTTGGCCTTGATTTGGTCTCATCCCCTCAAAGTATTGGTCTTGTCTGGGTCTTGATACGCTCTGGTCTTGGTCATGGTTTAGGTAGTCTTGCCTACAGCACATGGTTTATAGAACATGAACAGAACAAGTTGACACGTGAAATTAGACAATGCACTTTTTCTTCTGTTCATCCTTTGTCTGTACTAATTTGTAGTGGTCAGCCGATTAATCCCGTTAACACCATTTTGACTTATAATTGGCATCGGCTGAGGCCTGCGCTCTTGAGGCTCATTAAACAATAAATGTCTGCAGACAGGCTGTCTCGTCAGTGTGGCTGCTGTGGAATGATGTTAGCTCTCCCCCTTGTGTCAGTTTCACTATTCTACAAGCAGACAACAGACAGTGGGAGTTACTGGAGCTGCAATCACTCATGCCCTTTCAAACCGAACAAACTTGTAATTGTCATTTTTTGTTTTGTTTTTTAAACTATAAATTAGTTTACAAGATGACAAAAAAAACAAAGGAATTTCTTTGTTGTTGTCAGGAATCTGCTGCTGTGTTAGAATTCTATTGGGGTATAGAGGGGGAAAGAGTAGAGTAAGCTCTAGTAAACTTTACTTGATATAATTAAGCTATTGCTAAAAATTATGAGTAAATTTTAGTACAAATATACATCCATATATAGACACATCACAACAAGACGACCAACCACCGACAAAAAAATAATAATAATTAAATGCAATGAGACATTTTTTTTCAGTGTGCATCTAATCGTGTTCCATCTACTTCAATAAATTACATAGATGAAGTCACAATTAAACATCAGTAAAGGTAACTGAACTGTCTAGATTCATTACACTGGAAAATAATCAGTAAAGTCTACTTTTAAAAATTGGCAACTATATATATAGAGAAAATTGCAAGCTTTCTGGCATGAAATAAATAGAATTTACATAATAAGGGAGCATACTATGTGATACATACTATATATAAATATATTTTGTTGAACCAAAACATATTTAAATTTAACTGACAAGCAAAAATCAGTCATGTACAATTAACTAAAGGTTTTCAGTGCAAGCTTGACTGTGGCCTTTGTGACTACAGATTATATATGTTCCCTATTGTGTAAATACTGCAGAGTTTATAAGTATTTACATATGTTTGTGTTTCCCAAGGCAGTAGGTGCAGGCTTTCGCTGCCATTTTTGTTGATTATGGGCATTTTGTCTGTTTTTGGTTAGTCAGGCAGAAAAAAAGGAAAGCCCAATGTCATGTGTTTATCATCTTTTTTTGTATCAGTAAGACAGATTCCTTTTGCACAGTTACTTTTAGGTGTTTGTGTATTGTTTTGGCCTGAAGCAATACCGTTGACTGTAAGGTCTTTCATTTGTCTCATTGTCCTCATTTTCACCCACATTTCTCATCTCTCCTTTCTGTTACCAACCGGAGACTATGATATAACAGAAACTGTGAGATGAGAAATGTGGGTGAAAATGAGTACAATGACACGAATAGGTGGAAAAAATGATTGTAATATTTTTCCTACAGAAAGCAGTCTTCTTGGTCATGGTACCACAAACTAAATTTTATGCATTTACAAAATGTTATACGATCTTTTTGAGAAATGTATTTTGATTTCATTCTTGTTACTTGCATCAGCATTTTTTTTTTTTTTTTTGGACATTTGATCATTGATCATTTGCTTATGGATTTTATTGTAGTATTTGAAATTTTAACATCCATACATTACATTTTTCAGCATTTCAGTGGCATGGATCAGTGGACGTGCTTATGTGGGTTGTGCAGATACTTTAGAGCAGATTAGATGGCCAGTGGGCAGTCCTGGCACCGAGCCCGGTGAGCTGCCTCTAGACCTACAGGCAACGGGTTCAACCCAGACCCTCAAAGTGCTCACATCCACACTGGAGTTTAGATCAGATTATATATACACACAGTATACCCACTCTATCAATACTCTATCTATCAGTTCATCTTTAATTGCTGCATATCTCAAATGTGAAGCCAGGCCAAGAAAATCTTGGCAAAACTGGCATTTCAGAGATGGCATTTCTCCTTCAGAAAATCAGTGAGTCAGCAGGGAATGCTAGTATCTGCAAAAACAAACATCACCACCTCCAGTGCTGAGCAGATTTGAACACACCTGGGAACTCTGGCAGGAAAGGGCAAACCAGTGAAGACACCACGTGCACCATTTGTATCCTAAATTTTTGCTGATGACAAGATAAATTTGTTAGTTTGCCGATGATGTGTTCATAGTAAGTGCAAGATTTCTTTGACCCTATGTAGTAACTACTCTATTTGCTTCACCTATTACTTTGGATTTTCCCTTTGCAGACCAGCAAGATTTAAGACCAGGAATATAAACTGAAACTGAGACATCACCTGCCATCTTGTGCTCCTGAGCTACAGAAGACCATGACAGGCAAGTCATACAATAGCCTCTTACTAATTAGATATGCTATACTAGACCATCACATAAAGAAGTATAATTAATGATACAATAATCCAAGATGCATCTCAGATGTTGATACTGTTGACAAAAGTGCTAAAGGGGCTGGCTCACCATTCCCAGAATCCAGTGCTTGTTTTTGTACCACAAATTCCGAAATGAAAAATCCGCTAATTCATTGTTATTAATCCCTTCAAAACCCATCTCGAACTTTTTCTTCGTCTACGTGTCATATGTGGAAGATCTGCACAAAACATACCTTATCTAATCTTTTCTTTTCTTTTCTTCGTGGCTCAATACAAAAACACATACAAAACACACAAAAACTAAATGGATCAATCAAATGAATTTAAAATATAGATATTTTGGCAAAATATCTTTAATGTCACATAAGCTCTATGGCCTAGTATGTCACCAAATTGTTTCGGAATGCTTTTGGAAAATTGATGGTATTGAAAATGGGACTTGCCACTTGGTGCAGAGGATTCTGGGAAGAGTGAACCGGCCCCTTTAAGCAACAACAACAATAGCTGTAGTAATGATTATTGGTCAGTGTTGATGCCATCCAACTTTATATGGTCTCAATGAAATTTCTGACATAAAAAGCCTTTGAGATTGGTGTCAGCTATCAATTGGACATACAGTACTGTCGACCTTTTCTACTTTGTCTTAATATTAGCACTGATCATCAACTTTGATGCAAGGATGACATGTGTAATAAAAGGTATGATGGAGAGCCTTTCTTTTCTCAGCTTTTCAAAAATAAATAAATAAAAGGGTGTAACTTCAACCTGAAAGTGTTTCTCAGTCTCAGTATTCATGCATGCATTCTCTCTCTCTCTCTCTCAGTACACAAACCTACTCCCCATCACCAAGGTCCTTACTGAGGTTCTTAAAGAGCACCAACAAAAAAGGGAAGAGCCAAACACTCCTACAATCCTACAAGCATGGTTCCAATGAATGATACATGGAAAGCTTGTTTTGTATGTTTTACTATGGAAAGCTTTGAAATCCAGAAGAAAGCTTGGGAAAGGGAGCTTAGAATGCATTTGTTAAACAAAGAACAATAAAATTCACACAAACTTTGATGTCATATTTATCCTCAAAAATGTTCTGGCTCAATGACCAGCCACACAATACAGACAGAAACAGACATAAAGTAGGATTAGAAGAGAATTATAAAGTAATATAGAAGTTACAACTCATGATAAGTCTTGTTAATTGCTAAAGATCGTTTCACAATTTAAATTGTATTACTTAACATTTAAGGCAAAGATCATTTTTCATTGCCAACATTTTCCCACCCAGTTCATTATTCAGTGATTCTGCCTTAGCTACTTCTCCCAAGGTTTTAACTTCCTTGTCATTTCCGATGATGTGGGAAGTTGGTTACAAGGTTGGATGTCCAGCTTTTGAAGACCAGGAATCTCTTCTCCTGCTTGAATCATTCGAAACACTTCTGCAAAAGAGAGTTGGACATTCTGTGATGACCCAGTGTCCATGTCTGTCTGTGGAAGATTCACTTTCTCACTTGTGCCAAAGTCATCTTGAACTCTGCTCATCTCCTCAGCAGCCTGGTGTGATCCATCAGGCAGAGCACGCCACTCCTGGTAACCAGTTAGGCGAATAGGTTCGACAAACCTGGAATGAAAAAAGTATTCATTTGGTTAAAAAAACCCAGGAGGCATGTTTTTAGGTGGGGTTTTTTTTGGCAGCACGTCAATCTATCGTAGGGCTAATACACAGATGAACAACTATTCACACTTGCATTCACACCTGTGGGCCATTTAGAGTAGCCAGTTGCCTAATCTGCAAGTCTTTGGACTGTGGGAAGAAACCAGAGCACCTGAGGAAAACACACGCAGGCACAGGGAGAACATGCAAACTCCAAACAGAACGGCCCCATGTTCGAACCCAGAACTTCTTGCAGTGCTGAATCACGGTGCTGCCCCTGAAAAAAACGCTTAATGTAGAGTTTCTACAACCTAAAAAGCAGCAAATTATTTTGACCCAACAGCCACAAAATCTGGATGACGGCTCTGCTCTAATGAACACTAATAGAAGCAGATTCAAACCTTATACACGGAGCATCAGAAAAAAATAACTCACACATACCAAACATTAAACGTATTAAATAAAGCACAGAAAGAAGTTAAAATAAACACACACTTACAAAATACATCCAAAACTGTGATCAGGGTTTAGAAATACAAAACAGGCAAATACCAATATTCCCAAATACCAAAATCCCAAACCGGTACAAACTTGCACAAAACAATATTCACTCAATAATATACAAAAGTTGGATTAAAAAAATTCTATTACAAAAGTAGCCTTTTGTTATAGTGAATAACTTTTTTTGTCTACTTTGTTGTCCGGTTCAGTCAATTTTTCCTTTCTATTTAATTTGTATACATTTTTTTTGACAACACATGCAGGTCAGTAAAGTTGTTAACTTTAGAAATGGAATCACAAATTATTTCTCAAAAACCTAAAAATTTCTCCACTAATTTTAGACAAATTATTTTTTTCCTTGTCTATCCCTCTCTTGTGTTAATATCTACTTTACACGGTATTTTGTTCATGCTGTTACAATTGTGGGTAAAAAAAAAACAAACAAACCACAAACAAGCAAACGGAGGCTTCAGGATATTTACCTGTTATAAAAGAAGATCTTCAGTTTCAGCAAATCTTCTTTAGATGCTGGGGTGTTTACTTTCTTCAGACCGTCCTGAAATCGAGCATCGCTGTTGAAGTCATAAGAGTCAAATCTCCTGTAGAGAGACTCCATTACTCTAAAGCAGGACAGAGGCAGTGTAACATGTTAGCTGAGGACAGACACGATATTCATGGAAATTAATATTTTAATATCGTATCAAAAAACAATAACACGCCGGTCTTGTTATTTACTTTATCCCACCAAGTTTATTGCCCACATGTTTATTTCCGTATACGCCTACAAGCTAAAACTCTAATGACTCTTATTGCACTTTTAGTGAATTTTGGGTCCCCTCCTCGCTAAGACCTGGATTTCAAAATAAAAGTCTCGTCATTCCAGAATGACGAGTTTCTCATCTACGTTCATAAGCCTGAACGATAAATAGCTATAAGAGTCATTTTAATGCATAACGCTGTGTATGAAATAAAGGTATGTACTTTATTTGTTAACTCACTGATTTTCTTTCACGAAATCTCTATAATTCAATATAATAATTATTCTTAATTTTAATAATTTGGTTTGTGTGAAGGATTTCAGTTTGTTTCTGTGCCAAACACTGTACATAAAGCTGAATTTGAAATGTATGAAATGTTATGAAATGTTAATCAGTAAATAATTATTACGTTTTATATATATAAGTTTTAAACATTACAAAGATGATTTATCCAAAGTTTTTCCTAAGAGAGAGAAAGAGAGAGAGGGCGAGAGAGAAAGTGAGAGAGATGTATAGTCTAAGCATGTCACCTTCCATATGTTATAGATCCATATTAGAGATCAATGGAAAAAGTTTTTTAGCTTCATTCTTTGCTCATCCCTTTCGGTCCAGTCAACCACTAACATTAAGGATTCTGTACTGGAAACAGTCTGCGTGCAAGAGGATGGACTTGGCCCCTTACCTGTAACTCTACCTGTATTTGTCAATCATTAATTTCTGAGATCAGGAAGACAATCAGGAACGTCCTTAGTACAAAGCAGACACAACTCGCTGATCATCTTATGCTGCTGTTTTTCCTTAAATTAGCGTGAGCCAAATTAAAAAAAAAGGCCCAAATCCGCTTAAAGAGCTGAGATCAGAGCAATGACCAGGAGAGCAGACAACTGCAGCCTGATGGGTGCTGAGATCCCACTTTCATCAGAGTTCTTTAACGGTAGGAAACACAACATAAAGCTCCAGCTTCGCACTTCAATCTGTAGCAATCTGTAAATGTATGATGTAGCATCTGAATTATGTATGGCCGAGACTTGTGTTTAAGAAAAGGATTTCTTTTCAAGCATCCATTAATATAGCTAAAATGAAATAAATAACATTATTTTCTAAGACTTTTCTACTGTTGCATTTAGCTGTTTGGTCTCTGTTCCCAAACAGGATGTGATATATATAATTGAATATGTTGCTGTTATGTTACATTATTTATGTTATACCACAGCTCTGTTGTATGGATTCAGAAAGTGGTGATCCATTTTCTATAATAACGTTTTCCAAATCATAGGTTTTTATTAATGCGCTTGTTCTAATGTATTATCATTTCCACGGTAACAGCTCATTCACAGGTACTGGTATAGTGCACACGCCACATAAACAGATATAAAAACATGTGTAATTGCTGATATTGTGAGGCTTTCTGTAAGGAGTCTCCAGCATCAGCACCGTGTAACATTCAGGGGTAAATATGTTCCTTAAAGCCACGGAACAGTCCTCAGGGAAGAGCACTGCAGTTCCTAGTTAACTGCATTTTAACAAGCTGCACTGTTTTTTTTCAAGAGAGAGAAAAAAAGAGAAGCCAGTGAGAGAACGGTTACATCTAAATGTTAAAACATAAGCGATAACAGAACCTTTGCAGATGTTCCATGATTTTGCAGTAGGTCACATCACACCACTCTATTGTTGATTAATTTCCTATAACAGCACATCCTGACATGTTTTTTTTTTTTTTTCTCATAAGCTTATCTTATGTTCTTTTCTATATAAGCTTTGTATAAACTATCTTTTTTATTTTGATCAAAATAGTTACATTAATAATTGATTAAACATTTTCAAAGTTTTGCTCTGCAACAATTGATCATTGTTAGAATTAAGCTCAAACACATCTGTCTACATACTTCCGTGTACACCATGAATGCTTTTGCAATCATATTGTGCATTCATTTTGTATAATAATGGAACCAAATCATTTTTTATCAGTTTCCAGCTAGTTTGATGATTTCTAATTTCTATTTTTCCCAAGACTATGTTGTACATGATTCCATGAGCACCAGCCCAATGCACAATGCAGTCATGCAGCTACAGGGCAAGAGCTTGAGTTAATGTTCATATCAAACATCAGAATGGGAAAAAAATGTAATCTCTGTAACTTTGATTGTAGCATGGTTGTTGGTATCAGACAAGCTAGTTGCAATATTTTAGAAGTACCTGATCATTTGAGATTTTCACACACCACAGACTTTAGAGTTTACACAGGACAGAGAAAACACACTTCTGTGAGTGTAAATGCCTTGCGCATGAGAGAGGTCAGAGGAGAATGGCCAGTGTGCTTTGAGCTGCCTGAATGACTACAGAAACTCTAATAAACACTCTTTACAACTGTGGTGAGCAGAAAAGCATCTCAGAATGCATCTCAGGATGGACTACAACAGCAGAAAACCACATCAGGTTCCAATGCCATCAACCAAGAGCAGGAATCTGAGGCTGCAATAGGCACAGACCCGGAATGGACAGTTGAATACAAAGTTTATCCAATCTTGAACTGTAAAATTTTGGTGTGTCTGTGCCCAATGTAGCCTCAGGTTACTGTTCTTGGCTAACAGGAGTGGAACCCAATGTGATCTTCTGCTGAGATGCTTTTCTTCTCACCACAGTTGTAAAGAGTGGTATTTTTATTATTATATAAAATTGATGTAGAAATTTTTTCCATGTTTCCGCCGTAAGTAACTTATTTTTGTAGACATTAAACTCAGTTTTTCAGTTTTTAAACGCAACAGCCAGTTGTTAGAAAACTTATATATCATGACATGTTGTGTATTGTAGAAATGTCTTCAAGTACCCGCTAATGGCTGTATTGTTGTGTTTTACGGTGTTTTACCTGTGTGTTGTCTGACCTTATTGGTTTTTCTACATAATACAGTTTGGTTCATATTTAATAGATCATGTTAATGTTTTCTCTGCATGAAGTGATTAAAAACGAGCTATGGTTGTACCTTGTCCCGGCCGCGCTGGCTGTCCTGCTACTGGCCCTCTTCCTGGAGGAGGTTGGCTTCTTCCTCCGTCATGTGCCTTGGTCCAGACGCAGGTGCCTCAGCCTGTGGATCCTGGGCATGTATCCGGTAAAGCAACACCTGTGATGGATCACCATCAGTTGGTAGATGGTTTTGTAATATGATTTGCTTTGGAAGCTTGATGATATTAGTTTAGTTATTGCTATCCTTTCACATCAGGTTTTTGGAATGACCTCCATCATTGCACTATATGTACCTCGGTCCTCTTCGCTGTGCAATTTCATAGCTTCTTTGTAAGTGACTTTTTAAATTCTATTTTACTTCTGTATGTGTTAATGTATGGATTGTCATAAATGTACAGTATGTGAGAATGAGAATGAAAATTAATACCCATAAATTTGTCTTATATTTTGTCTAATTTTTGTATTAAAGATATCACTCCATTACTCTGTTGAAGTTCATGGGTCTTATTGAAAACTTCTTTGGAGGGAAGGCCCGAATGTTAGAGATGCTGGCAGGAGAACAGGTTTCTCCTGATCCTTTTCCCTGCTGTTGCTGCTGTTGTTTGCCGCTCATCAACATCAACAGGTAAAGCGGGACACATCCTCATGCTCATTTTGCAATGCATTCAAGTATACGATTTGATCTACCTGGGTTATATTTTAAAGGCCTTATCTTAATATTTAATAAAGCTATCTTGCTGTAACATCACACCCCTGTGCTACAGGACAAGTCTGGGATGGATGATGGCTGCAGTCCTCCAGCTCTCTGTGGTCAGAACTCTTGTGTTCTTCATCACACTTGTCCTCTGGACAGATGAACAGTATGACTATGGGGATGTGAGTCTGCCACCAACAAGTCTAGTCCTTCCTCTTACTAATTTGTATGCTAGAAAGTACCCTTAAAATATACTTCAAACATGAAGGAAGCTAATTTAGAAAAATGATTTGATCTCACATTTGACCTTGCTGTGACCTTGATACTGTTTGAATCAATTCCAAAATTTAAATGAATGGTTACATTCATAATTCAGTATAAATCCTACAGAGTTTCAGGTTCCTAATAGTTTTAGATCCGTATGAAAGATTCACAGTGTGATGATGGTACAACTATTCATCCTTAAAGAAAATAAAAAATCCACCCTGGAACAACTTTAATATTAATGTTAACCTTTAACATGTGTTCTTCAGTGGCATCTAATATTTATTTATTTATTTATTTATTTATTTATTTATTAGAATTTTCCCTCCTGATTTTCTCTTTTTTTCCTCTTAATTTAATCTTAGCCAATTCCTACCCTCTAGCTAGGACTCCACACCACACGACAGGAGGGTGATGGGTATCATGCTTATCATGCTCCTTCCGAGAGATGCAGCTTTTTGAACTGCTGCTCATGCTGTCTTTAATTTTACACTGAATGTTGCTGAAAAACGATGGGTGGGTTTTTGGTTTGTTTGGGGGTTAACAACAAAGCCTGTCCGTTATCTATTAAGTTTGAAATTGTTGATTTGTTTTTCCCTATTCAGTACCATTGTAACTGCACAAGCAATATACTCCTGTAGTGTCAATGCAGTAGACAACCACTAACTTCTCACAAGAACAATGTGAATACAGCATCAACCAACAAAGTAGCAGTGATAAGCATATCATAAAAATTTCAATGTAAATATATTTATTGTGTTTCAGAGTGGAGTACTCTGCATTTAAGTTTTTTTGTTTATTAAGAGGGTCCTATGATATCACAGTATCTATGTATAGCTGCATTTTATAAACTACAGCATCAACTATCATATGAACCATTAGCTGTGGTGTAAATATTACATACTAGTATACAGTCACATTAATTCCTCAATTGCTGTGATTCTACTTCTGATAAGACATTTCTGTTAGCCTTTTTCAAATGATATGATTGAATTCTGGCTGTTTTGGTGTGTTTTAAAATTTAAAACACTAGTTTATTCAAATACCTTGGTAGATCAATTCAATATATGGGATGTTTGTCTAACATATTAACTACATAATGCTCTGACTTTTTGCATTCCTTGTCCTAGGTAGATTCAGTTGATCCCAACATTTATGTAAACGCAATCATTGGTGTATCCACCTTCATGTCCTACTACGGCTACCTGCTGTATTACAAAGCAACCAGGAGAGCGCTGCATGGCTATGGACTTCGAGCCAAATTTGTTTGCATCATTGTTGTCTTAGTCCTGTGTGGACTTCAGCATGGAATTTTGGAAACTATGGGGGCGCTAAAAGTTGTGCCCTGTGCTCCTCCCTTCTCTGCTCTGTTTCGCTCTCAGTGTGAGTTTTTGCATCACTCCTGGAGTTATTATATATTTGCTGAAATTTTTGGAGCACTGAACCCTTAATTTGAATTATTTTTCTCTTTGTCTCAGTAATCTACCACTATTCAGTTATCGTGGAGATGTTCTGCATCAGCCTCTTTGCTCGCAACATATTCCGTAAAGTGGAGCCCAGTCCAGAGGATGCTTACAGTCTTGAGGAGGGAATCATCAGTCATAAGGCAATTCAAACAGAAGCTCAGTTGCCCCTTACAGTTCAGCTCAGCTCTCAGGCAGAGGAGGCATGCTGCTCTAACCCCGCATACAGCAGTGATAGTGAAGACAGCCTGTGTAAAATCGAACATGCTCCTCTGGACCACTTTCCTTTTCCCTTACAGTCAAAACCTCTGGATTTGTCAGAGAGAGACAGCGGTAAGCTACCTGAGGAGTGTAAGAGGACAGAACCCTCAAGCATAACTGTCAGTGCTGAGATTAACTATGCGGTAAATACTGATGTCACTGTTGTATAGCAGCAGATGTATTAAGCCAGATATAACCACCAATGTTATCTCTCTGCTCTCATGTCATGTCAGTGGCAGTGTTAAAGCCCAAAATGACAAAATGCACAGAACCCTGATAGCTTTCAATCTTTGTGCTTCAGTCTGTAAACAATTGCTTTACATGTGAGCAAGTTTTATACTTGATTTTATATGTTGTATGTCATTGTAAACTACTTTTCTTGCAAATTTAATATTACAATTTGATATTGTTTTGTATAATATAAAAATTATTTGTATTATATAGTTTATAAACATTTCCCATAATGATGTAAACTCCTTTTGGTCGATCCATTCAGTGTAGATAGATATAGATTCAGTATAAACTCGCTAATTCACAAACTAAGCTAACAAAATGTAATTTATATCAGAACTTAGATAACAGAAAGGACTCAAAACTAATAACCTACCTTAATGCAATGGGAAAACCATAATTACTAGATGACATACAGTAGGCCTAAGAAGTTTTGATGAATGAATATATGCAATTGTGCAAACAATTCTTACAAACAAATAGAAAGGGTAGAGGATCTCTCAATATCTAAAATATATGTAAAAAAACAAAAAAAAAAAAACAAATGCAGTAAAGTAAAATAAATGTATTGACACTGTGGAAAATATATATAAAAAGTGTAAACAAAACACTATGCAAAATATAAGAAGATTAAAGAGCAAGGGAGACAGAGAAGGGTTTAATGTTTCACTGCAATATCAAAGCTTTTCTAGAAGAGTACACGCTTTGCCTTATGTGCCATTTTTATGGACCTAAGAAGAAACTCCACTCTCTGGCAAACAAACTGAAAATAGGTGATTGTTTTAAATAACCCCAGTTTACATGTGTATAAAGAATCTGCCACAGATAATGTGAAAATGAACACTAAATATTTTATGACCTATCCTTTTGATCATTTCACGTAAACATCATTTCATCAAAACATGTCCTTGGGTAAGAAAAGAACAGTAGCGTCCATCATTGTAGACAATTCATAAAAGAGATGTAAAAGGGTTTCTTTATTTTTGTTGCAAAACAACACTTGATATGGTAAAGGACTTGCGATTAGCAATTCATGATTCAGTTGGGTATAAATCTGCAATGCATAGTGTACACCTGTAATAGTGGATTTATGGGCAGTTATATTTATAGTGGCGGCACGGTGGTGTCATGGTTAGCACTGTCGTCTCACAGCAAGAAGGTCCTGGGTTCGATCCCTGGGTCACCCAGGGTGCGTTTCTGTGTGGAGTTTGCATGTTCTCCCCGTGCATGCGTGGGTTTCCTCCCACAGTCCAA
>JAQQZR010000039.1:12001614-12017092 GCA_030068235.1 Notoglanidium macrostoma | reverse complement strand
AATCTGTAGAAAACTTATGCACTTAGTGATATGACTTCAAATTGGATTCAAGTAACTGGTAATTTTGTACTATTAAACATCACGTGGGGTCAGCCAAAAAGACTGATTCAATACAGCAACATCTCAGTTTCAGTACTTTTTATACATCATCCAATTAGGGGACTTTTTCTAGAACATCAGAAGCAGGCAAAAACTTTTAATGGTTTCAAAAACGGCGAGTTGTGTTATATAGACTTTGCAGTTTTAAGGTTTCTGTTTGGATATCAACGTATGACTCATGGATTTAGCAACCACATCATATGGGAACTCATTTTCAGCATTAAACTTTCATCAGTGGAAACTAATTTATAAATATGGCAGGGAAACAAACGTAAGTCATGAGAGATGAGAGCAAGTGCAAATGTGATTACAGACTATTGGATAAACTTCAAAGACTAAACTCCATCTTGTTTTCAAGTATAGTGTAGTTCTGTTCCGTACGCTAAACCTTAAGAAGAATCAAAGTGTTCTACAGGAAACATTTTAACCTGCCCTGATCAATATTTGCCATAACATACCAAATTTGCCTTTAAATTCTCATGGCCCTTGGCACTTTAAAAGTTAAGAATACATGCATTTTTAGTACTGTAATATATTCAATTCTTAGCAGTTAAAATTTCAAATAGAAATTTCTATTCCAAAGTGAAGCTTTGAAGCTTAATGGCACATGATCTTTGAATTAGAAGTAATGGTAATGCTATGTTTAATTATTTTCACACATCATTCACATTTCTGACCCACATACACTCATAACCAATAATGGTATGTTCTGAAAACAGTTTTTGTCTTTAGAATGATAGCATCCTCAAGGCTGTAGTAAACAGCACTGTTTCTCAGAACATATTTGTATTACATTTAGTGTCTCATTTTAGCCCTGAACCCTTTCCCTTATTAGCAAGGAAAAGAAGACACAGCATTTAGATGATGACAGATGTTTTTCCACATGACCTCCCTAACCTTCCAAGAAAACATCCCTCATGCCTCCATCTTCATATACTTTAAAATCATAACTGTCCAGCTGTGACCCACCCAAAGAGAAATAAAGGAAATGATAGCAGAAATAAACAAACACTTGTCTTTACATGACACAGTAAGGCTCACGGGGTAGTTGAGGTTTAGTTCTACAACAGGGAGGCAAATGGGCCAGCAGACCCTTTTTGAGGTCCTTGTTAAGGAAAAAGCAGATAATGGGGTTCACCCCTGCTTGGGCAAAACTCATCCACACCGTAGTGGAGAGGTACCGGTGTGGGATGGTACATGCTTTCACAAAAACCCGCCAGTAACAGGCCACTATATATGGTGACCACAGCACCAGAAAAAACAGGGTGATTACGTAAAACATCCTGCCAAGCTGCTTCTCTGCCTTGAATTCCTCCATGCCTAGCAGCCGTCGGTTCTGGTTGTGCAAGTTCTGCCTGATACCCAACAGGGTAGGTGGCATTGGGCCCCGGCCGAAACCTGCAATCCAATTGGCGGCTGCCTGGCCAGTGGCTCCAGGCCCATGAAAGGTCCAGTTTTGGCTGATGGCGGGTACCATCTGGACGGGTTTCATCTTGCGGTGCTTGTACTCGAAGAGCAAGAGCTTCATGTAGACCACGTGAGTGGCTAGGATAAGCACAGCCAGCATAAGCATGAATCCCAGTGTGTCATTGGCCTTAAAGTAACGGTGCTCAAAAATGCACTGATCTTCTTCACGGATGAACTTATAGGTGCCCACATCAAATACAGGTGGAAAGGCCATAGCAACTGACAGCGTCCAGACCATACACACCACGGCAACACACGTCCAGAAGGTCATGCGCTTAGAGTAGAACCGATGGTGGGCAATGGCCATGTACCGTGTGACACTAATGCAAAACAGCATGAAGGCTGCATGGAAGCAGAACAACACGGCCATGAAAGCCACCACCTTGCAGCTGAGTACGCTGTAGGTCCAGGTTGAGCCATTCTTGATGGACACCAGTACAAAGGGGAAGCAGACAGCTGACCGAATTGTGTCAGCCAAGCAAAGATCCAACAAGAAATAGTATGGGGCCTTGTGTAGGGCTCTGTCCCTTAACACTAGCAAAGATACCACCAGGTTGCCCACTAGGCTGATGCATATGATCAGCCCTAGCAGGACAAGCTTGATGTAGGTAGACACAGTTGATGAAGGCCCTCCATTCACTGTGCCACCTGTAGTAGCCACAACTGCTGCCAGAGGGTTGTGGGACCCATCGCTACTCTCGTTTCCGTTGGCCATACCTCTTGCTGCTCTGATTGTACAGCCTCGTCCTCTCCTTTAGAACCAACACCTCCTTTACTGTCACCTCCTCCACCACCTCCTCCTCCTCCACCTCCTCCGGTTGAGCTGTCTTTCGTCCACGTGGTTGCCTCTATTTGTTGTCTCACATGGAACAGGAGAAGCTGGTTCTGCATTGCCTCATTTTGCTCATTTCTCTTAGGCGCTCTTTCAAAAATGTCTCCCCTTCTGACCCTTCACAACACCTATGAGCAAAGTAAAATAATTATTATTGTTCAATAATAAATGTTATAAATGCATAGTCTCCTATGTATACATAGTCACCTATCTCCCCATTTTTGGAGGTAATTAAAAACAGTTCATTATCTATTGAACCCTTGAAGAGCATTTTTTCTAAGAGTATATAAATACAGCAGACATATTTTTCAGAAAATGAGACCGGTTGAAAGCCTGATACGGTTTAAAAATGGTACTGATGAGCAGCATGACGGCCAATATTATTTCTTCCATTAGTGCTCTGCTGTTTGTGGCCAAATGTGCTACGATAGTTTTGATGCCTACATGGACAATATGCTAAAGTGATTATGTCCTGAATATTGTTAAAGAAAGAAATGCTTGATCAATGACTTTATATGAACTTTACATCCTCCATGAATTTATATGATCAATGAGAAAAATATACATACTCTTAGATTTACTTACCCTTTGTTACATCAGGACATACTCTATAACAATTTTCATAATTTCTTAACTTCTATTTCAAATCAGCACAATTCTGGTCTGTACTGCATCCCGGGGGCCTATAACTTGCCTTAACCCCTTATTGCTAGCCTTTTCCGTTCATACACCAGAGATCTAACATACCATGGTACACACTACAAAGTAGCCATCAGCCACAGTTTTTCTCCCAGTGTCGTCAAACCAGGATGCCTGCTGCAAAATCAGGCCATTCACTCACATATGGGGATGGATCATAGGTCAAGACTAGTGATGGGTATGGTAAATTTAATTTTGCGGATGAAATTACTCTTCAAAAGCCCTCTTCCAAATGCTAAGCAGTGTTTGGTGTCTATTGTAAAGCATTAATGAATGCTCTTCCTCTGGAGCCTCAACTGGCACATTCTAACCCTCAAGCTTTTTTCATCCTGTGTAGATCTATTGTAATGCTGCAAAGTCTAGACCAGATCATTCACTTTCATGCTAATTCTTGTGTACAACAAAAGGACATATGCATGTTCTTCTTGTTTCATTTAGTGGGTCTTTAATTTATCTGTATATGTTTAAGCCCAATGCACTCCTGCCAATCTGGGGCTTTGTTTGATTTCAGCTCCAAATATACCTGCATCTGGTAAGCCTGTTGATTGTTTTTAGTGTTTTTTTTTTTTTTTGATGCCTTGCCAAAATTAGCCAGATTTAATTCCTGCCAAACAAAAAGGAGGTCAGGCACTGCCAGATCTAAAGCATACTCTACACTGACAAACTCAATGAATTTGGACTTACAAATATGTTGTAAATATTTATTTTAGGGGTATATCTAAATCAGAAAGGTTAAAACCAGAAAACCTAGGGGCAAGAGACTACACATTTGTACATGTAAGTTGTAAACATAAATCAATCAATAGACTCCTAAAAGGCAGAAGCAGGGCTCCAGTAAGCAGCTGCTGTAGCATGCTGAGGAACATCATCTGCCTTGCTCTCTGCACAGAGCAGATCAGCTGTTCCCACCACATGCAACATGGCATGCCAGCAACTAGTCTGTCACAATGATTACCTCACTTGTTGCTAGGCTACAACACCTAACATCACGTTCTGTGTGTTGCATGTGGGTATCTCTGTGGAGAGAGGCAGAGGGATGGGGAGCAAAAAGAGAGGTGGGGGGAGAACTAATCGCTCATGATCTACACTGAAGCTGAGAAGCCTTCAACTTGTAGCTAAATGTCGACATCCACCAGGAAAAGGCAGAAAAACAATTAAATGCAGACATAGCGATGGTGGATGTTAACAGGAAAAATACTAGCCTGTATACTGACATTGATATCTTTATGTGCTGACACTGACCATTTCCATGAATGGCTACCAAGTTTTACCTCAGAGATGTCTGAGACTATTAAAGACCTTATGTGATTATGACAGTGTCAGACTCCAAAAGGACAGAGAACAACCTATTGTTTTAGAGCAGTCATATTAATGTACTTCTGTTACAGCAATTACAGCAGCTTGTTGCTAAGCTACAGGGTCCTTCTGCCTCATGCAGTGTGTGCATGTGTGTGTGGTGTGGTGTCTTCGTACAACTTAATGCTTTCGAATGTGTATGTGTTGAAGCGAGGTAGGAGGGATTGCTCATCAAAGGCAATCAGATACCAAAGGAAAAAAGACTGAATGTTTTGTTTTTGTGTAGTGGCAGATTAGTCATTTAGCATTACCTGAAATTATCAGTTCTGTTAAGAAAAACAATATTAGTCTGAAATAGATGGATGATTAATGGTACCCTTTTTTTCAGCGAATGCAATATGAACACATGCAAATGTAAACAGTAGGGATCCTAACTCATGTCATCAGTGGGTGTATATCTCTCAATGCTCAATATGCAATTGACAAAATATTTCAAATATAACTTCATGGCACTTGCTTCAGTACAGTACTTTCACAAAACCTGAAATAGATATTAAATTTGCCTGGATTGTTTTCAGAAATGCAGACACTGGGAACTGTATGTATGTGAATTTTGATGTCCACCTGTTATATGGTGACCACTGGAGCTTTCATGCTGCATGACCACTTTAGTGACTTTACTTATAAAATGGTACACGCTTAGCAAAGATGGTTCTCTGGGTGCTCTTTGTACAGTTAAGGGTTCTCAGCTAGCGAAAAGGGCTCTACTTAAAAGTCTTTCTTATAAGGAAACACAGTTCTCCAGGACAGCCAAAGAACCCTTAAGAGTTCTAGATCTGGTCTTTTTTCTATAGTGTATAATGATACCTAATGGATGGCATTGATGTTATAAACACTGTTTGCAACGGGGGTTGCTGTATTCCTTCAAATGTGGATAGAAAACATTATTTTGCTTATCCAAATCCATTTCTGCTCCTTCAAAGACGAATAGATTTAAATTTATATCAGGGGGTATAAGAAACGAATCACTTTTGGACTGACGGTTAAAATACAATTTGTAAAAAGTAGATTTTGACAAGAGCATTTTGTCACATGGTTATGGTTGCAAGACATGCAAAGCCTCAAATAACCATCAAGTAACTATGAAATTCAGTACAGTTAAAATCAACCATGGCTATTGTTGATTAAAAAAGAAAAAAACATAAAAAAATAAAGCAAATCTTACAAATATAGTTGACTTTTGTATCCCCAGAAGGGTCCCTTGATTCAAACAGAGGACTATGTCTCTTGTGAGTGTATTATGTTTAACTGTAATATGAACAATATAATATTAATATATTATTATAAACTATTAGTTTACTGGAAATGTTTCTGGTCTCGCCCCTCAGAAGTGACTGGTAACACTGGTAACAACTCTATTTACATAAATGTTCAGTTTAAACCTACACTAAATAATGGTATGAGAAAACACAGAGAAATGACTAATTCTAACAATAAGTCGTACCCAAACCGTCGGCAAAATATGTAAATAAGCTTCCGACGGGTGCTCGTAACCGCGCCATAACGCACCATCTCCTCAAACACACGTGCACTTGTAGACTATTTGGCTGTGCAGTGTGGTTAGACTGTAATTTCTAGTAGTAATACCGGCTAAACGCGTGTGTCTGCTACAGGGAGGAGTCGGATAGACTGGTGTGAAGTCTGTATGAAGGCAGAAGGCCGCGCTACACTTAAAGGCTGGATAGCAACAGCAGAGAGAGTGCGGCTAACGGCTCTCACTATGGGAGGAGCAGGCGACACGGAATTCACCAACCAAAAGCAGACACAATCACTCCCACTGTCCCATACCTACTGTTCGGCTGCAAAATGGTGAAAAAAAAAAAAAATCTCATTAGGCCATTTAGCTGTATTTTGGAGTGCGCTAGGGTTTTGTACGGGCATTGCGTTTAATGCGCCATTTAAACATTTATGCCGAGTTTCTAGTGCGTCCAACCTGCGGCTGATGCTCAATTTCATTCTGAATGTGATGGTAATGATTCATTTCTGAAACCTGGCGATGAGAAAAAAAAAAGCAGACACTGTTAATGCGTCCAAATGCCTACGCAAAGTGCAAACGACCTGTACAAAGCGAGTCATGGGCTTTATGCTGTTGCCTCCCGGGTGTAATTTAGATCTGTGTCGCTCCATGGGCCTCCTTTATCCAGGTATACACGACACAGCAACCGTGTGCGTATCAGGCCGAAATAACAATAATAGGCTACTTATTTGCAGTTAAGATGATAGCTTTTAGGCTATGCGACAAGAGATGAGGCTACTTTGTCTATCCTTGAAGGGTTAAGTACCCCCCCCCCTTCTAGCATGATAATGTATAGGTTAAAAGGTTATCCTAATTAGCCTAGCTTTATCTTTTTAATGTCAATTTTTCAGAGAACAGTGATGCATGTGAGGCCGTGATGGAGCTTCTACCTGGAAATCTCCAGTTTGTCCTCAACACAATGGCTTTGGCTTGGACAGCAGGCCTGAACGGGAGCTTGTTGCAGTTGTCAGAACCCAAAAACACACAAAAGGTGCAAAAATTGTTCTTTTCCAAACGGCACACCTCGCTCCGAGAATCACACATGAATCCAAATCTGCGGTCCAGTATCGCGACTCGTTTACCAGTAACAGAACCGGGGAAAAAAAAAATGAGATGGATGGGAAAAACGAGTTAATAAACAAAATGGTTACGTCTTGGGGAAAATAACGCAAAAAACCTGTTTCGTGTCGAAAAGCTAGCCCCGTTGTTTAGCCAGCGGCTCGTTAGCTTATGTAAACACGGGATTTAAAAAGCAAAAAATGTCGTTTCCTTTTTTTTCGTGTGCATGTCATGTCTTCGGGTTTTCCATAAACGCTAGCCTAAGCCTCAGCCGTATATTCCCATCGCACCGTGGTACAATTAAATAAATACATGGGCACTGCCAGACTGTTAGCTAGCCTATATTTCGCTTTTATGGTAGCCTAATGTAAAATCCTGTGATACGCGGCAGTGTCATGTTGAGGTACGCAGCACTGTGTTCATAACGCCTTGGCGGTCGCTAATGGCATTCCAGCTCAAGATGATGCTTCCTCACAGTCTTCATTTTCTTCCCGAAATTTCACCCGGAGCTGAAGCCATTTTCCTCCGCCACAGCGACATCCACAAAGCTCGTCTTGAAACGGGTTTAATCTGTCTGGTGAGTTAAGCATCTCCGCGTCTCCAGCGCTGTGATGGTTGTCCTTTCGCCCAGTGCACTCATCCTCCTCCTCCTGTGTGTGGATGTGGAGGCTACACGGCGCAAACAGGCGCCCTATTTAAAACACATAGACGCCACATACTGCCTTGGATTGAAATAAATAAATAAAAAACAAATAGCCTAACTATTATGGTCGAAGGTCGCAAAACGGTGTTAGGAAATGTGCCATGGTCCTTAACAGCGAAAGTCATCAATGAACTGAGGAAAAGTGTAAAAGATGGAAATAATGGGAAAGGGTCTTTGCTCTACCGTGAATACGAAAACGCGACTCGGCATCAGTTCGGCTCTCTTTCGGCTTTTTACGGAAAATGCCGAATGTAACTCGGGAATGCTCGACAACATCGCTCGCTACTCCGTGCTATAGCCTACTGAGGGCATAAATAGAGACGCTTGGTACGTCAGCCTTTTCCTTTATTGTACAGGAAGAATGGCTCGTTCCCCTGACTTCAGTTTTTACTGTCGTGATAGCTAGATAGACAGAAACAACACCATATTTTTGTGAACACCTGACCATCACACCTACTGTATGTATGTGGGTCTTCCCGAAACTGTTGGGAGTCTGGAAGCTTCCGCAAAGTTGTAGGAAGTACACAATTGTATAGGATGTCTTTGTATGATGTAGTACTACAATTTCCCTTCATTGGTGCCAGGAGTTCCACCTATTCCAGCATGACAATGCCCCTGTGCACAGAAAGAGGTCCATGAAATTATGGTTTACCAAGGTTGGTGTGGAAGAACTCGGGTGTCCTGCACAGTGCCCTGACCCCACTGAACCCCACTGAACACCTTTGGGATGAACTGTGATGCAGCCGGCACCCCAGGCCTCAGTGCCTGCATCAGCATATCCCCACAGCCATGCTCCAAAACCCAGTGGAAAGTGTTCCTAGAAGAGTGGATGACATTGTAACAGCAAAGAAGAGACTAAATCTGGAATGGGACATTCAAAAATCACATGATAGTTAGGTGTCCAGAAACCTTTAGCCATATAGTGTACCTAACACAGATTGATTCACCTCCTAAAGCTACAGAAGCATTCTTCATGAACAGCTGATGGAGATCCACCATTTCTCAAGACTTTGTGAACTAAGAGATGTGCATAGTAATGCACACCATAGTTCTTATAGTTCTGCATAGATCTTATAATCACCTGACTGATTTATTCTGTGCAGCAAAAATAGTTTTTTTTTTTTTTAGAAAAACACTATCAAGCACTAGCAAAAGGCATAATCTGTAATTTATGAATTGTGTCACAATTCAATAAATGTATTAATAAAATCAGTGCCAACAAGATGAAATAATCTTTTATTAAACCAAAGCCAGGGTACCCTTGTTTCTAACCGACACATTTGCTTAATACACTATGTACAACAACTCTATAGCGTACTAAATAAAGCAGTATCATTATGAAATCTAATCTATCAAACACCAATTTAAAAAATCACAAATTTTTCTTCATATGTTCTTTTACAGTAATGCGAAACAGAGAAATACACTCAATGCAATAATATTATGTAAGCTAAGAGATGATAGAACTAAACAGTTCTTAAAAGAACCTTACACTAAACAGGAACTAAAAGAACACTAAATTAAATTTCTATTTACTTATTATCTATTCACTCCATTCTGTTTGGCCACAGAATCCTGTTAGCCTCACCTCTGATATTTTGTCTTGAAGTGCAAAGTTTATTTTATTTTTTTTACATGACACAACCATCCATTGTGACCAGAAAAGTCATGCAGTCATGATGCTGTGTGTTACAATATATGGCCCAGTGATTTTAGAAATTCATTTAAATTTAGTTCATGTAATTACATTAAAGAATACTTGTCAGAGACATTGTTTTATTCCAGTAAGCATATACAGGTCATACTTGGCAATAATAATAGATAAAGATGGGTACAAAAGTAACAACAGTGCACTGATGAGGCCTTATGCACTGATACCACAGCTTCCTTATTCACTCACTATCCCTCTCAGAAGATACACTCTAGAGTTGTGTCATTCTCATGAGTTTTCATGAGCGCACTATCTATAGTGGAGAGGCTGTCACTGTTCTAAAAGATACCTTGTTTGCTATTACCATATTACATACTTCTTTTCCTTGTTGAGGAGTGAAAACTGCTTTTCTGCCACCAGTATGGGTTTCAATCTTATAAAGTAAACACAGTGATGTATATTAAAAACAAGTGGAACAGATGAACAGTTACAGTTTTAAAACATACATTTATTGAATTCACTGAAATACAGTGAAAAATGTTTAATGATTACATTCACATCTGCTTAAATTCCTCCTTAATCCCTCCCTAAATTCTGAATTATAAATAATACTGTTAACTGGCTCACATTAGGACTCATACTCTGACGAGCCTCATGGTTAAGCCACCGTTGACATCATGGTCTATAATTGTGTCCTGCATATCATTAGTGATAGTTCTGCATTTTTGCCTCACACTGTTTCGTTCTCATCTGCAAATCAAGCCACATCCCACATGCCTTTGATTTGTCTAAAACAAATATATATATATACACACATATATACACACACACACACACACACACACACACACATATATACATATATATATATATACAGTATATATATACATTACCAGATCAGAGCAATACCAGAACAATGTGGTTTATGTAACAGGGTGTTGTCACATTATGACGGATAGCTGGTTTGTTTAGCATTTAAGGATGTATATAATGAGCATATGGATAACTGCATGTGAGAGCAAAAACAAGCAGTATGTCCATTGTGTGCACAGAGGCTAATGGAATACATCTCTGGGCCAAATGAAGATAAATGTAGTGTGTAGAATTTGCAAAAAATGATCTTTAACATTTCAACTCTGTATGAAAAGAATGAGAAATGCGCACTCACACACACACACACACACACACACACACGTCTGTCTTACAATTCTTGCAAGGACATTCCATTAGAATAATTACTAGTACAGCTAATTAATGTTAATGCCTTAACCTAAACTTAACCTTAACCTCACTCACCAAAATAAAACCTTTTGGATCTTTTAGCTTTTTTTCAGAAAATGCTTTCAGTTTTTGTAAAAAGGTAGTTTTCCTCTTAAGGACCAACCAGATGTTCCCACAAGGTCAAAACTGTTAAATATTCCTATCCTTTTCGGGACATCTGGTTCTCACCAAGATATAAAAACCTGCCCCCCACACACACACTGTGACCTTTATGAGAACACATATGGGAACCTGTCAGACTTAGAAAGTATGTCATAATCTTATATGCCATATCTGAATAATATCTGTTAGTTTCCATGCATGTAGCAAACTAAACAACATGTCTCTAGGTATAAGGCTAAAACTTGAAAGCAATACCAAGCTTAGGACAAATTTCAGAATGATGACTGAACAACTCTTGAAGAAAAGCCCTGAAAGCTAGGGATCATATATTTTACTATATGGTATATGGTTTGGCCACTGCAAATATAACAATGCAAATTACTACTCCTATGTATTTGGGATAGGGAGCATTTCTAAATATACCTAATCATGTATTTTCATATATCCATGTCATTTTATTAAGAGTAAAAGAGCAGACATGTGATTAAACAATTTTAGCAGTTCCTTAGGGAAACTGGATCAATAATCGAACATTCATTAATTCATTTAATATCACAGATAGAATGCCCCCTGTAGTGAAGTATTAGCAATGTTTTCTACTACGAACCTCTGTAAGATGAATTTGTACACTATTTGGCTCTAAAAACAATTTTTTAAGTTAAGCTTATATGTAATAGCAATCAGCAAAGGACACATTATGACTGTCTTTTACCTGTTTTCCCTTTATTCCTGAAGAAAAGCCATTTTGCAGAAAAATTACTATAACACAGACGTGTACGATCCACCTGGCAAGCCACTAGACCTGCTTTGTTGAACATTAATCCTTTGCTATTTTTTGGAGTGTGTTTGATGAAAATTAGTGTTTGGTAAGCCAGCTCTCTCAGTAGGCCCTTGCTGCCAGAGCATTAAGTCTATCTGTAAGTTGCTGGTAAAAAGGTGTTTTGTCTCTGCATGACACAGTGCCCTTATGGCTGCCAGAACAGCTGTTCGAACTGCTGGAAGCCCTGAGAACAGATGGCCGCATCGCACAAAAGGAAAAAGAGCTTAGGACATACAAGCAGCCACTCAGTAGCATCAAACATTGACGATTAAGTGAAACACATTATGTATTTGTGTATACATGTGTATATTATGTGTGCATATATACTCACCAGCCAGTTTATTAGGAACACCTGTACAGCTGCTTGTTCATGCAATTATCCAAGTAGTGAATCATATGGCAGGAAGGCAATGCATAAACTCATGCACACACAGGTCAAGAGTTTCAGTGAATGTTCACATCAGTGACTTTGACCGTGGCATGGCTGCTAGTTCCACATGGACTGGTTTGAGTATTTCACAGAATGCTAATCTTCTGGGATTTTCTAGAGTAGTCTCATCACAAAATGATAACAAGCTAACAGGAAGGCTATGTTAAAGCAAATAAACCCTGCTTACCATCACACTGAGCCAAAAAGGATCTCAGAATGCACCAACGCCTCAGGATGGGCTACAACAGAAGACTTCATCAGGTTCCATTCGTGTCATGCAAGAACCGATCTGAAGATATAATGAGCACAGGTTCAGTGAAACTGGGAAAATGGCACCATAGTTACTGCATAGATCTTGCAATCACCTGACTGCTTTACTATGTGCAGCAAAAAACAGTTCGTTAGCAAATGGCATAATCTGTAATTTGTGAATTGTTTCACAATTTAATAAATATATTAATAAAATCAGTACCAGCAAGATGAAATAACCTTTTATTAAACCAAAACCATCAAAATGTAAAGTATAGTGTATAGTAATTAAAGACCAGTCAGTATGCCAGGGTACCCTTGTTTCTGACTGAGACATTTGCAGTGAAACTAGGAAAAGTGCAGGCAATTTTTACCCAATCTTCAACTGTCCATGTACTCCATGTCTGTGTGGGTTTCTCTGGTGTCCTCGCACTCCCAACAGCATTCCAGGAATGGATTACCTTCTCTAAATTGGCCATATTTGTGAATGAGCTTACAAATGTGTGCATGATACCCTGCAATGGACTGGTGCCCCATCTACAAAGTATTCCTGCCTCATGGGATACGTCCACCATGGCTCAGACAGGATAAAGCAGTTACTGAAGCACTACTTAATGGACAAAAGCGCATAGAAGCACCTTGCTAAAGGGGGAAAGGACATGAACATCACTCTCTCTCTCTCTCTCTCTCTCTCTCTCTCTCTCTCTCTCTCTCTCTCTATATATATATATATATATATATATGCTGCCATTCCTTCTGCTCTTTCTAGAAAATAAGGACATGTTTCTGAATAGTTTATGATTCATGTAAATGAAAGTGTTTATCATTGCACATTTGCCAGCACGCGAGCAAAAAAAATGCAATGTTTTGGCAGAAATTAAAATGCACGAGTCAACTTACAGACACTGTGGTAACATTTGCCAACCACAAAAATAAAAAAATCTGAACAAAACAGGCCGTCAGCATGACAGTGCACGTCATTTACCTCGTAAGGACAGTCCCACAATGTGATGTTTTGAAGATTTTTGTTGCCTTTCCTATGTGGTTTATTGACTTGTACATGTGAATTTAAATTGCAAATGTGTTTATTGTGTCCCAGAAAAAAACATTAAAATTACCAGTAAATTTCCCTGTAGTAAAAAAAAAAATACTGGTAATTAAAATACATCTTGTTAAAATTGTTGATGACAGTGAAAGTATTGGTGATAACAGCTGTGGTGTTAATAAGCATGACTGTCATGAAGTGCGTGATGTAAAATGGTCTCATAATCAAAGAATGTGAAACAAAGTCTTACTACTTTGACCTACGCCCTGATTCTCACACTCACGCAGAAGAATATGTAAACTCTATTCTAATAAAATATTGGTTTAGTAGCGGCATTAACATATCCATACTGTAACTGAAAAGCTCAAATGAGTCATTGAGTTTCAGAAAACTATAAGACTATATCAGCTGAATCTCATATGCATTTCACACCTACAAAGGAAAATAAGTCAGAAAAGCATGAGTCAAATAATAATTAGATGAATCAGTACATAAAATGTAAAGTCTCAAAAATGGTACATACATTTTGTAGTGTTACACAGTGAAACCGAAATGGGATTATGTTTCATAAACCTTCACAAAATATCCCATAATTTTGAAGTGAAAGGATTTTTTGAATAAAAATATTTTATATAAAATATTTAAAAAGGTTTGAAAATGATGGGTTTTTTTTATGATAAAATGATTCTGAAATCTAAATTAATTCTGCTGCAAGCAGTTATCACCAGAAGTCATAAATAGTTGAGTAGAATTGTGATATGTGATATCAAAATAAACACTACTGTCCTGAAAGGTCCCAGAGTTTGTTAAAGAGCATACCTAACCAAACAGCCTTAGGATGATCAAGACCAAAGAGCTATTAAAACAAGTCCAAGACAAAGTTTGGATATAAAATAAATATTCTTAACTTTGAACATCCCATGGAGTACTATTAAATCACTATTAAATAAAAAAACATAGAAAGAATATGGCACAACTGCAACTCATAGCAAAAGTCAGTGAAGGTAAGTAGGGCATCACTTAGAGAAGAAACCAAGAGGTCAAGAGTAACGCAGAAGGAGGTGGAGCTTTCCACAACTCAGAAGAAACTGCTTACTGCTTATCAGGTCATTACTACCACCTGCTTCCCTGTCTCAGTGCACCACGGACTCCATTTCCTAGCAGTCTCAGTGGCCTCCAAACATGACTGCTGAGGACTGCAACTTCCCAACATTACTAGGCACTTCCCCACTCTCAGTCTCCTGATTATTGATTGTTCGCACCTGTTTTGCAGATAGCAATCAAAACAGGTGCAAACAATCAATAATCAATGGGGTTTGAGTGGATGACACCCAATGGCAATCCTAGACACTGTGGTGCCTCAGGCAAAGAAACCCATCGAGACCCCCCAACCCCCACCGCCTCTATGCTTCCTAAGTTAACTCACTAACTGGCTTGAGGTATGAAACTAAGCTAACATATCTACTACACATTAGTTAGCAACCTTAATCCTCAAGGTATCTTATACGCAAGCACAATCTTCAACATTATCTTACCATGCACCATCCTTTAATCCTTTATTATAAATGTATATAAACTATTTGTTATAGTTACAGTTATTTGGCAGCAGCAGTATAGTATAGTGCCTTTAAGGGAGGTTTAAGGGTATTTATAATTGTCACTGCAAGATGTGCCATTGGCAAGTGGCCATTGGGGGACCCTTTTCACAAATGTCTTTGAGGGGGAACTAAATATTTGCCTGCTTTGCCTCTCCTGCACCATTGATGACCCATTACCACATTGAAGCATGGTGGTGGTAGCCTTCTGTTGTGGAAATGCCTTTCCTTAACAGGGACAAGGAAACTGGTATTGATTAAAGGCAAAGTAGATGGAGCCAAATACAGGGCAATCCTAGAAGCAATACTTATGCAACTATCCAAAAATCTGCATTTTTAAATTAACATACATGTCACACAATAAAAATATTTTGCAGCTTTCAATATTAGAAATATTGTTTAAATCAAATAGTAAAGATCCCAAATAAATCCATTTCCGTTTCAGATTGTAGCACTATAAATTGAGGAAAGGTTCAAGGTGTGAACATTTATGCAAGGTACGATAGATAGATAGATAGATAGATAGATAGATAGATAGATAGATAGATAGATAGATAGATAGATAGATAGATAG
>JAQQZR010000039.1:11984555-12001514 GCA_030068235.1 Notoglanidium macrostoma | reverse complement strand
ATAGATAGATAGATAGATAGATAGATAGATAGATAGATAGATAGATAGATAGATAGATAGATAGATAGATAGAGTGGATATAAAACTCTACCCCCACCACCACCTTAAAAATGGCAAGTTTTTTTGAAGTAAAACGTAACTAAGTTAATATCAGAACTTTTTCCACCCTCAATGTATAAAAATTAAACACAGAAACATTTTAGGGGAAAATGGAGAAAAAAATGAAAAAGTTACAATAACCTGGTTGCATAAGTGTGCACACCCTTTTATCATTGGAAATGTAGCTGTGTTCAGAATGAACCAGTCATATTAAATCTCTTGTTCAAATGTAATTATCATAGAGCTGTCATCAATGAAATTATTCTGATTAACCCCAAAATAAGATCAGCTGATTTAGTAGGTTTTTTGGGTTGTTTTTTGTTGATAGATGTTTAAAATAGCATGACATTTATAATCGTATTTTTGTCATACACTCTTAAAAATAAAAAGTGACATAGAAAAGTGACATTCCCATGTCCATTTTAATAACACCTGTACACCAGCTTATTTATAAAAGTCACAGAGATCATGTTTTTACCCCAAATTTGACATTTGATGTGAACATTAATTAAGCTCTTGACCTGTATCTGCATGATTTTATGCATTGTGCTGCTGCCACATGATTGACTGTCTGGATAACTGCATAAATGAGCAATTGTACACTATACCTATTAAAGTGCACAGTGAGTGTGTATTGGTGTCCTAAAGAGCCATTTGATTTATAATTCTTTAACTATTTGTGTTCTTACCACAGTACTATAACAGCCAAGGTTATGGTGGTCTTTTTATAGGTTTTCTCTGACATCAACTAAATGGTTAACGATCCATCAAACAAAAGGGTCTTTATTTTAAATGTGAAGTATCATCACAATCTGTGAACTTTTCTTTATTGCTGTATTTCTAAATTCTGTCTAATAAATAAACTTAATAGTTTTTCTTCATGTCAAATTTAGATTCTTATTTGCATGAATTTTAGTGGGAATATTATGTATTTTGGTGGAATCAGTTGGATTAACTAAAGTATGCATTACTGACTTGGCCATTAAACCACATATAAATGGTTAATAAATGTTCTCATGTGTCTCCTTAAAATATAATATAAACAAGTTAAACTGACACATTTAGAACTGATAGTGAACAGTGGACGGCAAATGGGTATTACTTTCACTGTCTTACTACGTTTTTATGCCATTGTATTGTATTTATGCCATTCATTCGACCATTTTGAATAGAGTATTTTCATTGTATTCAGGTAGTTCATTATATTACACATTATAGAGCACTGCATTCTGATCCAGCCAGAAAGTTTATGTAGTAGTTTCCTCAATTTTGACATTTTGAGACAGATATTATAAAGTTCTATCAGAAAATTCAGATTAAGGCAGATACAAGTATTCAATGTTATGTTTTTTTAATACTCCTAAGCAATATTTTGGTGTCAACCACATACCTTAATAACATATTTATATCAATGACTCATTTTTGCCTGCTCAAAAAAGTCAAGTAGACCATCTGACTATAAATACAGATGGACACAGAGATCGCGCTGCATAATTTTCTAAGAAGGAGACAACTTCAGGTGAGTCACAGAAAGCTACATCTTTCCACTGCTGCCTAAGGTCAATTTGTTTACAGGTTTGAAAATTACTACACATTTAGATAAATAATGAGATAAGAAAGTGGAATAGAATGCGTTATTATTCAGTTGTTATCAAGTATTTATAGAATTTCTATTTACAACTGATCAAAGGTTTACCGCTTTAGTGACAGTGACATTATAGATAATGATATAAAACTTTACATTTGATGATATAAAAATAAAAAAAGAGAGCTCATCTATCCAACCTGTGAAAGATGGGTTGGTTATTCAGTTATTCTGAAAAAGAAAAGCCACGCATTCAACTAGAATAAAAAAAATTGATTGCAACAACTACAGAACCAATTGTATAAATTCTTTGTTAGATGAAATTTACTGAGATTTAATGAATGCTATCTTGCTGCAACGAAACGCATTGATGGTATTGATAGCATTATTTATACTCATAATCTTATCTGGTTCTAAATCTACAGAAAGAATGTGTTTTTCCATATACGAATATCAAACTTAGATTACTGAGGTTAGGGTGTATTTTTCCATTTACGTGTTTCTTAACCACACAAAGAGCGCGCCTAACTTCTGAACACCTAGGCATGCCACAGGTACACAAGAGTTTGACATGGAACACTGTAGTCTTATGAAGTGATGCATTTACTTGTCTTTAAAAGTTAACAAAAAGGATCGCATTCTAAGCAGGTCATTGACTATACCTTCATTGTGGATTGCTAACAGCTTGGATGTCTAAAAATATGATTTTTACCTCATTTTAATTTATTCTGATCAACAAGCAAAAGACAGGAAGAAAACAGGAGGTGCGAAAAAAGTGTAAAGACGTCTGTACTTGAGCAGGTATTTGCATTCCAAAACAATTAGAGAATATGGGTAAAAATGTGATAAATCATTTGACTATATATCCTCATCTATGAAATATGATTTTGACTTGTGTAGATTGTTATTGTTGGCATGTTTATTTCAATTGTAATAATTTATTACCTTGTTTTGCATGTTTATTCATTAGACATCAAGCCAAAGCATGCATTTTTCTACACTGCAACTAAGTCGTATGCTTAAAAATGATATCCTGGGAAGACTGGAAGACGATTTGTTGTCGCCATCGTTGTCGTCGTTATTGCTTTTGTTGTGCATGTTTGTGGTGTAGTTTGTCCTGTGGTTCCTATGTTACAATTATAATGATACAACTTCTAAATCACTGAATATACTGAATTAACTCTTTTCAATTCTTTTTATTAATTAAAAAAAAAAAAGAACTTCAACAGGAACCTTGACAAGGTTCCTTGGAAATTGAAAGTTGTAGGAATGCCTGTGTTGGTGGTTACGTATAGTCATAATGCTGCTTTGTCTTGTATCACAGTTTAAATATTTCATATCGTAGAGTTTTGCTCAGGTAGTACTATTTTGTTGTCTCTATAAACAATATGTGGTGGAATGAGTGGTTAGTAGTAACTAATTCCAGGGTAGATTTTTACTAGTTTAATGCACTTTTGAATGGCATTGTGGGACAATCATTTGTAATAACGAAACGTTCCATGGTAGAAATAAAAAAGAAGAATTGCTTTTGGCAGTGAGTAATTTTCCATTCCTTTGAAGTTATGCCAAAAAAGGTTTACAGCAAATTCTGTATTCCTAAGCCAATATTATGAAGCACTACAGTGGCTATAGACTGAAGTATTGCTGTACATTGTTGCGCTATAAAAGGTGGACGTTTTAGCATTCAGGATAGTTTAGTTGTGCTTGTATAGTGTGACTGTGTCAGCTAATTGTAATATATGTGTGGTTGATATTTCGAAGATATTAGAAATATTCATTGCCACACTATGCAACTGCAGTTACTTTATATTTAGTCTTGTGATTGCACCTCAAGTGTATTTTTTTTTTTTGTACACAAGGATAACATCAGAAACCGCAAAGTTTGCAAACTTTCTCTTTCTATTTACCCATATCCTATTTCCTCTTCCTGGCCTGCTAAGCTTGTGCATGTTTTTGCAACATGCAAAGTGAGCATACATATGTTTACATGTAAATGGTTTTTTCAGCTTATCATGTTTGTGTGGTTTTTATGGTTTTCTGGAAAGAGAAATAGGTTGATGTGCATTACAAATTTGCTTTTTCTCTCCGAATTTAAACGTGAATCCAGCAACACCCTGTAGGCCCTATCGCTTAGTAGTATCAAGCGTTTGCGTGATAGTTGTATTTTGAAAGCTTCACTTTCTCGTGAAGGAGTGCTCGTTCTCTACATCTGTCTTTCTACTTTCGTGTCTTCGTTTCTCACCCTCATAATGTTAATGAAGGAAAGGGAAAAAACCCAGCGATGTTGTGGCTGGGTCGAAAAAAGTGTATTTAAATTTCGGCCTCTTTTCTATTCTTTTGAGGATATCAGAGTGTTTAATAGGTAACTAACAAACAACAATGGTGGGGCTTTTCTTCCATGTAAAGCAAAGAAATAATCACCAGTAAATAAATGGTCTTTAAGATTATTTGGTTTTGTGCCTTTTTTTTCTCTCTGCTCTCTGTCTAAATCCTATTTAGATTTAAGACAGAAATGAGAACTGAAGTGCTGTACAACTTTTTGCACCTTTTTTCCGTTTCAGAATTGTACAATAGGCATGTCACAGTTTAACAATCAGAGTGTCAATATTAGAGGTGTGATGGATGGAGATGTGCCTCCATATCTGAAAGAAGAGCAGGAGGATGAGTGTGATGTCTCACTCCAGTCTGAAGAAAACTCACCCTCTCAGGTAAGCTCTAGTTTACAGAGCAAAACTCACTTCATGCCAAAGAACAGAGCAGCTTAAAGATATTTCTATAAAGTCATTTCCTTCATTCTACTTTGCTTATTTTTCCCAAAGACCACAGCGAATGGTCATAAATAGTCAGACACAATGCTCCTGCTATCTATCAGTTAATTAAAAATTCACAACTTTCTCTGTGTATTTTGTGTGTGTGTGTGTGTGTGTGTGTGTGTGTGTGCGTGTGTGTGTGCGTGCAGAGTGCTGATAAAACAACACACACACATGTTCTTCTGCTAGAGCGTCAGAGTCCTCAGCCAACCCAGAACAGACCATCTGTGCTCTGTTCCACCTCTCTGTTACCTCTGGGTCTGTAATGCAGCATCCAGTATTACACTTTTTAATTAACATATCCAACTGAATGTGCTCTGTACAATTATTATTATTTTAAAATTCATTGTTTGAAAAGGCATGGCCAACTAAATATAGCTCATTGAAACTTAAATCTGCGCCATTGATCTGTAAAAATGAGTATGGAAATGCATTCTTACTCATCATCCTGATCCCATTTCTTCACCAGAACACACCGGACTTTCTCAGCTCATGCCTAAAAAGTGTGAGGCAGCAGATAAAAGTGGCAGAAAGGAGCGTGAATACAGGTCTAGTCAAGCACAAACTGATCAGCACAAAACCCCCAGCACAAATACGAACAGGTAAGACTCAAACAGAAAACAGAACGCTAAACTCATTTGAAATCCCGAACCTTGTATAAGTTGAGCTTCGTTCTAATTTTGACACCTTTGGAGCTGACTTCTCTTGAAAAGTTTAAATATAGATGGGATTTTTTTTTGTTTTTTTTAAATTCAGGTGTCTACTGAAATAGTTCAAAGCCAATATATGACAGGAAAAGTTTCAACTACATAGATCATTGCATTAATATACACTTACTCATCACAGCCTTATCCAGTCAAATCTGGTAAGCTCTCTGTTCGTCAATGGACGATGTCGATGGCCTGATTGTGATGGAGCATTCAAAGAGTATCCTGTTTTCCTGAAGTGAGTCTTCAGCAGATTTTGAAGCATGTAAACCAAACATGTCAAATGTCCATCTTGAAATTATTTTTCTCAAATTGTCTAGACACCTGAACAACGGACACTGCTGGGGAGAAAAAACAATCGCACAATGGAGGGTGCAGGAAGAAAGGGTGCGCCACATGGAGAGTCAGGTAGAGCAATATGTAGTAGCATTCAAACAATTAAGATGTTTAGGTTACTTTTCAGGCAATGGGTACTTCAGTAAGAATCATATTAACACTTTACCTAAGTAATCATAAGTCTGCATGACACCTACATACATGACAACTAACAAACCTGCGATTATAAAGCCTTATCCTAACAGGCATTAGTCGCCTTAATTTTTATCTCTATCTAATGTCTGGTCACTTTGAAAAATAATTCTGATTGCAACAGCACATTACTTTTTCCTGATGCATTCTGTTGGTGCTGAACAAGCTTCACTGTTATGTTGCGTTGACCAGGAAAGTAAACTTGGACCAACTAATAATGTCTTGTTCAGCCAAAACCTTCGTAAACATCAAACTCAAGGACTTTTCAAAGACATTTTAGGCCCATTTCCCTCAAATTCATGGATCCAACATGGCATAGTTTGAGACATGGATCAAGGTTAATTCCCTTACTTCAAGAAAGCACTTCCTTGAAGCAGGCGTCCTGTGACACAAGGACCCACAGACGGCTTTAGAAAACATTTAATCAAAGTCTGTTAAATGTTCCTTTTCAAGAACAAGTAATACAATAATTTTTGATAGTTAGCGATACGGTTAATTGGCAGTTAACTGGAAAGATTATTCATCTTATATTCAGTGGATGGCCAGAACTGTCAGATTCTGATGCTATGCTTGTATCTCCTATGATGCAAACCATAGAGCAAAAACCATGCACGCAATGCTCTATCCTCATAATAGACTACGCATTGTTCATAGAATTGAACATATGTTTAATTCAAAAAAGTTATTCTTGTATATTCTTGCAATAATATTATGATGGCTATTATGTGGTTTGCAAACTGACCAGAATATTGATTCTAATCCAGTGCAATACTGTAAACTGTGTTTAAGCTTGTTCAGGAAAGACAGAAGCTCCATGCCATGCAGCTCCATCTAAGACTGACTGAACAACCAGTAAGACGAAAATCACTTCATCGCTTACTCTCCTTTGAAAACTATTGATGATAAAACTCCATTTTCTATACATCATACAAATATCAGAATGAATAATTTATCATAATTTACTATGTGAAAGTTTTACCATAATGTTTTACTAGGAATAGTACATCTATTTTATAGCCTTTTTACAAGTCAAACAGTTGGTGTTGTTGCACAGTTGCACTATGTTTCTGCCTTATGAAGTGTTCGGGTGTGTGTTGTGTGCCGCTCTGTCAGAGAGCAGCTCTAGGCTGGTGGAGTCCGCTGGCAATGCCTGCACCCCCATCTGAGGAGCCAGATGGAAGTGTTGAGTGGGCCATCGATGCCACAGGACGCCATGAATATTGGCCCACAGCCACCCCCCACCTACTGACAGGTAAAGCCTATTCACACACTGACTTTCCCAGGGCTGTCAGATTCAATAATACACACATGTGTTTACATGTTTGCATAGCGCAAACCATTTTTTCCTTCTTTGCCTAAAAAATATTATTAGATTTAATAGATCTTCATTTCCAACCACAACCTGTGTCATGCAAAAACATTTCTTCTTCTATATTCTAGATTTTGTCAACAGTATGGAATGCTACAAATATGTCAATATCAGACCTCCGTACACTTATGCTTTTCTCATCAGATGTGTAAGTATCCAATTTATGCAAACGATCCATTTAATTACATTCTTTTTACTACATGTGTCTGCATATTTATTGCATCACTACATGCATATATCTATATCTGTACCCTATTTTTTCATAGTCAATACTGGAGGCACCAGATAAGCAAAGAGCTCTGAATGAGATCTATAGCTGGTTCATTCGAAGGTTCTTTTACTTCCGTCACAACACTCCCACATGGAAGGTATTTTATCATGATAAATTGCACGTCAGCTCAGCCAACACACTTCAGAGTAGCCAGTTAATATCTAACATGATGTCACTCGTCGTTATTTTTCTTAAACTGGGAAATAAGATCCTTATTGAAAACCCATGTATAAATATAGCATGGAGTCAATTTGCAGACTGAATTTTAGGGCATGCTAGAGCATAGAACTGCAGGAAGTCATGGTTTTGGGGTTTAGCCATTTAGAAATTTGTGTCTTCCTGGCATACCACAGTGTGTGCGGTCTTTATTACCAGTACACAGGCATAGACAATCCTCCCTCAACTTACTACACTTCTGAGTATTGGCTGTAGGGGATGTAGCTCAGGCTTAGCCATAGATGCTTTAGCATGATTTATCATATTCTCATCTGAATCGCATTGCAGGACACCCTTAAAGATCATCACCTCTAATTCACATCGCAAGTGACATGAGTGTACTTGCAATTACACGCTAGCTTTGCAGCCTAAATGAAACCACGGCTTGAACTTTTAATCAGGGTTGGTGCCAGTAAGAGTTACTTTTGGCAACCTACAAACATAAATGAAGAAAAAAGAAAGGATGATGCAAAGAATTCATTTGCACTTGTAAAGAGGTCAGCCAACCAACGGTCTTTTAAACTTTAATGGAACACTTTTCTGGTGAATAAAACTATAGCACTGCCAGTGCCTTATCATATGCTTCTGTATATTTATCCAAAATCGTAAGAGCTGCTGTTCTTACAGGCCTCCATCTAGACAGCCTTTTTCTCAAGGGTGTGCAAATGTTGCCCATGTATGCCATCTACCTAGTTAACTGTCCCTTTAATGTATGATAGAGGTACTAGCAATATTTTAAAGTATCCCTTTATGATATACACTCACCAGCCACTTTATTAGGAACACCATACTAATAAAGGAGTATTATTCCTCCTCCTCTCCTCTTAGTGCAGTCTCAATTATTTGTGGCATGGATTACACAAGGTGTTAGAAACTTTCTTTTAAGATTTTGGTCTGGTCAAAGGATGCCTGATACATATTAACAGGATTGATGCTTGGCAAAATAAAATATCCCTCACCACTGTCATCGACGTGCATGTTGCAACACAAAGGAAAAAGAGATTTTTCTATAGCCATCTGGTTTTTATGCTACTAATAGTAGAACAAATAACAACATTAACTGTAATCAAAATGTACTTTTCTGCTCTCTAACATCTGTGGTCCAGCTGCATTATAAGTAAACCTCTGTTATTGTTTTTTTTTTCTTCACTACACTGGGGCCCCCCCCAGCACCGGGGCCACCCTGCAGTATTTGTCTGGCATGCCCCTCCTCTATGCAACTGTCACCAAGCCTGAACGTGAGATGAAATTCATCAGACCAGGCAATGTTTTTTCAAATCTTCAACTGTCCAATTTCTGTGAGTCTGTGCCCACTGTAGCTTCAGATTCCTTTTCTTGGCTGATGGAAAGTCTGGGGGGGTCTATGGTAGCTCAGTGGTTAAGATGTTGGACTAGTGATTGGAAGGTCATGAGTTCAAATCCCTGAACCGCCAAGCTTCCACTGCTGGGCCCTTGAGCAAGGCCCTTAACCTTCACTGCTCGCTTGTATAAAAAAATAAGATGTATGTAAGTCGCTCTGGATAAGGGCGTCTGCCAAATGACATAAATGTCTACAGTCAGAAGTACAGCCAGAAGTTCCTAACCCTAACCCTAACCCGAGGTCTAATAATGCTTATGCAGTTTGCAAAATTGCGGCTTTGCGAAGTGGGCGTGTCATGTAATAGGCATGTCATGTAAATACTGTGTGTCTGTAGTTGGACAGGAGTGGAACCCAGTGTGGTCTGCCTCAAGATTCAGAGATGTTTTTCTGCTCGCTATGTTTGTAACGAGTGATTATTTGAGTTATTCTAGCTTTCCTGTTAGTTCAAGCAAGTCTGGCCATTCTCCTCTGACCTCGGTTTTTGAAATACTCAAAACCAGTCTGTCTGGCACTAACAAGCATGCTACAATCAAACTCACTGACAGGTTTTCCCCCATTCTGATATTTGATGTAAACATTAACTGAAGCTCTTGACCTGTGTCTGCATGATTTTATGCATTGTGATGCTCCTATTTGATTGGCTGGTTGGATAATTGCATGAATGAGCAGGTGTTCCTAATAAAGTGGCTGGTGAGTATATATTGCAGTATACTGTATCATAATAGAATATTAGCACACAGATCTTTGTAGTGGTTTTCTTGTACCCTGGACTAAGCCCACTAGATGTCAGCACACACATGGTGAAATCATACCTCCATGCGCATAGAAACACTTTTTAAAATCTGTTTCTATCTCTAATTTAATAATACACAGTTTATTTTTTTCTTGAAATGAATATTTGTGAGCAGAACGCAGTCCGTCACAACCTCAGTCTTCATAAGTGTTTCGTGCGGGTGGATGGAGGAAAAGGTGCCGTGTGGACTGTGGATGAGAAGGAGTTTCAGAAGAGAAAAGGCCAAAGGTTTAACAGGTAGCTAGCCTTTTGTGCACTTTATAAAATATAACACTTGATCAATGTGTTAACTTGATAATGATATTTCAGTTTGTTATTCAATTGTTCATCTTAAAGCTAGGGTAGGCAATTTATTGTCGAAGTATTTTTTGTTATATTTCTTGAAATTCTCTTAATATCCTGAAAACAATGAAGAAATCCAATGCTATGACAATAAAAAGAAAAAGATCTTTCATCTGAGGCAGTCGCAGGGCTGTAAAAAGCCTGTCCAATCGTTTCATTTTGTCCGAATAAAATGATTGGATGGCCTACCTGCCAGTCTACCTACCTACCTGCCTACCTGTGCACACTCTACCTGTGCACTCATCGCGCGCGACTGAAGTCTTCCACAGGGCTAGGCAGGCTTACTGCTAAAGCTAGCAAGCTAGTTGACAGCTGTGAGTACTAACAATAGCCATGTTTTTTGTTTACATTCATTATGATAATGTTAGGTCTTATATGTGAATGAGACATGAGAGAGTTGGGTATGACAGCGATGCCCTCCGCTCCGGTCGTCTCCTCTCCTCAACTCTCTCATGTGAACTTGTCCTCCAGCAGTAGTCAAGCAGTGCGCGCTCATGCGTTTTGGACGGGTAGCTTTAGAGGGAGGGCTGAAGGCAGGGGTGGGATTTTTCAGTTGGATACTTTCAAAATCTATCTTACTCTTGCTGGTTATCCATCCAACATTGCCTACCCTAGCTTGAAAGCATAAATGTTCTGAATTATTTTGGTAACTATGAGGAAATAAGAGTTTAATATGCTCTTTAATATAAAGTTTAATATACAGTTATACTATTATATACATATATTAATATACAGTTATAATACCGCCGTTAAATTCCTTTAACAATGTACTGGGAAAGGGTAGTGACATTTTTTTTTTTTTTTCCCAAATTAACCTCAGTCGTTGCTTTACCTGCTCCTTACTGGATTGGCTCATGATTCTTGAGAATTATCAACTTCCATCCATGACTATACTTATGAAACATGAACAAACACATTGTCGTTTAACAGATTGTCAACGACACAACACTGAGTCGACTCTTTTTTTTAAGTGACCATTGGGAGCTGATTCACATTTCTTAAGAACCTTTTTTTAATGACAATTTCTTTTAAGACAAATAGTCCATGTGGCATTCACACTGAAAATAATCAGTATTCATGATTCAGTGCTGTTATTAATATACAATGCATACAGTATATCTGAGTTGTTCGGTACAGCATAATGATGTACAGAATATTAAGAACGGTGTTTGACTCACTGACTCATTTGCGCAGAAGGATCCAACTGCACTCCTGTGTATTGTAGTGCTCTTGTTATTGAACTGAGCTGAGTGCACTGCCTCACTCAAAGAGAAAAGCATTAAAAGAACTTGACGAGGTAACGTTAAAAAAAACTACTGGAGTAAGGTCTGGCTTTGGAAACTCAGGTGTTGACGTTGGCTAAGATCAAGATGATTCTTTCTTTTTAGGGATTCGTTGAAGTGGATGGCTCATTTCTCTCATCCCAACAAAGTACCCTAATCTTTCCTGACTCCATACACTGAGAAGCTGTTTCACACAATGTTGTTGGAAGATGATAATATTTAATTCTTCATCTATTTTAGTGTAACAAACTAGTCTGTTTCTCTCAACTGGAAATAGTGATATTTTCACTGACAATATCTTGAACATAATTATATGTATCTAGAATTTCCTATTATAAAATTACAATAAGCCAAATATATGATTATTAAATCAATTTCTATACATTTTGTTACTAATTCCAAGCTTGAAATAGTCTTGCTCTACTGACACTTACATTTTCTAACTTTAAGCATTATTTCTAGAAAGAAGCAAACTTATCTGCCAATAGAATAAGAAAATGTAAAGCTAAAAATTAGTATTGTAATATTGATATTAGCCAAATATGCTCATATTCAAGATATTTTCACTTGCTACGATGTCATTTTTGCAGTGTATTTTAATACTTTCTGCTACAAGGTTATTAACTATAGTTTACAATTTTCTAAAGGATGTTTTATGAAATTTCCTTGCTCTTATTTCAACAATATTCATTATGGGTGAATCTAAGAAAAAGAGACATTCTCCTAAAGCCATAAGTTAAGTTTTCTAACTTTGTGATGTAATACTAAGATTTGTCAATATTTATTTGTCATTCTTGCATTACGTTTAAATACTGACATTATAAAGCAAGATTGTCCTAACAGAGGTCTGGAGTCATTCTTGTTGATGTTATGACAGTGTTTGGCCAGAAGAGGGGACTAACTGTGGGCTCGGTGTGTTTGGGCGTGGTAACCTCTTCCCCTTGGAGCACATTCACACATAGACACAGATATACATCTGATAGATATAGAAATATGGGTCAAACAAAAAAAAATGAAGCACTGTTTATATTCAGCAGTCACGAGACTTGTATTTAAAGTAATGGCTGTAATTCTAATGAAAAACTGTGGATGTGTGTTTTGTTAAGTGGCATACATAGATGGAGTGTATTAATTACATTAATTAGAGACTACATTTAGCAGCTGAACCACACTGCATGAATCCGGAAGTTCATACATGAGAAGCAAATGAATAAGTGATAAATGAGTACAGTACATCAATACAACATACACATATTTATTTGTACATAACATAACATAAAAGTTCGGTGTCTTGCTGTAAAATTGGCTATAGTATTAATGAAAAATTGTAAAATGTGTCATCGGACAACACAAGGCTATGCAATTATGCAAGAAACTGTTGTAAATATGCTTTTTTCCCCCTTGCTTTCCCAATTGTTACAGCTAAACCCAAAATGGAAAAATATGGTTCAAAAACTATATTACAGCACATCCTCCTTCACACACAGACACACAAACACACCCAAGCTTTTGTGCTACAGTTAATCGGTGGGGAGTAAATAAATCCCTTCATCCCCACCCCTGTTTTGTCTTCCAGCATAGATGAAACGAACAGATCCCTCATGATTCCTCTGCGTGTGCTTCTCTGCATATCCTCCCCAGCCTCCTCGGTCCCCTAAGCCTTTTGTTCTACTCAATTCCCACAATCACCACTGCGCACAGGCTGAAAAATCATTTCTTTCTTTCACTGTAGGCTTTTGATTTGAAAGATAGGTCTAAATGATTTAACTCCTAGCGCTATTGATGAAGCTCAAGGACATAAGAGACCTTGAAAATACTTGATAACATTTTTCTACTATTAGGTTTAATCAAGGTCAAGAATATTTGTCATACATATATTTTATAGCTGGAATTCTCCATGTCAACAGATCATTTTATCTTTGCCCAGTGTTATAAATGTTGTTTGCCCAGATCTGGCAATGTATCTTTCAAATTCACAAGGACAGGGTTTTTTTTCCCCTTATGGCCTTGAGATGAGCCTACAGATGTACCATGTCATAAAAGACAGCCGCAGGCACTGAATTTTCCTGCACCTCAATTATCCTCAGGGGCATTTCCTTTAGAGAAATCAGCCTATTATATGGGCTTCTGGACAGCCTCGCAAATTGTGACAGTCTTCTCACCTTGTCAGGTGCTTATTACATGCTCGTCCTCTAGCATCAACACTGGCTTCCTAACAGGTGTCTCAGCCCCCGGATCCTCTGTGTTATATGGCTGTGGCATTGTGATTATCCAACCTAGGATAGAACAGCAGTTTAAATACAGGATGGTAAGGACGTTCTGAACTTGTTTATTGATAGAGAAGGCATTCTGCAATAAATGGACATTTGTTGGGTTTTTTTTTACACTAATAACAGTGCCTTTGATATATGGACATATGTATATGTGCTAGAACCTGTTATTCAGTGAGTTAGTCAGGATGTGCTGCAGTTATAGCTGTCTGCCTCATATTTGTAACGAGATGATGATTTATTAAGGAATAAAACATGGAGAGGCATGATGTCATAGGTAAACAAATCAACTATGAAGTTATGCGATGTGTTATTTTCTTATAACACTGTGTCTTGAAGTGTTTTATTTATCTCTAATGCTGCAGGAATTTGACAACATTACAATTCATATTCATTAAAGAACAAAATGGCCTACTTTTTAGTCAGCTTATAGTTGTGGAACATCTGCAAGACAAGTTACTTATATGTTATAACAGCTGAAAACATTATAAACAGCTAGTCCCTCAACAGTCTTTCATTTTCTATCTTTGTTAATTAAAAAATTTATAACTTGCCATGTTACTGACAAACTGCAAATGCAAAGTCTTCATGAAGACTTAAAGTAACAAGCTTTACTTTTGACTGTTACAAAAAGCTGATACTAGAGACTCTTTTCACTAATGTTAAATAATGTCTCCTTAGAGAAAGATTTACCATATCACCAAATGGGATGTGACACCATAAAACGAGTCCAGCTGGTCAGAAAATGAATAGTTGTTTTATTGGATATTCAAAATTGACAGGTAATTATCATTAAAATAAGTTGTCAAATTTGGTGCAGCTAATCTGGAGAATTTTATGACAATGTTTAGGGTATTTTTATCTTAACAGAAAATCAGGTTTGGAGAAAATCAACAGTAAACTTTGATATGTAAATTGAAATTTGATTGCATAACAAACACTTCTCATATTTAGTCATATTTATAGGTTGCTTTACACTATAATATTTTGGTGACAAATATATTATAGATTAAGGAATGTACTTATGAGAAATGTATTGAAAAACAAAATGTATAAATGCTATGTGGGTCATTTTTTGATCAATCTTGTTACAAATTACTATATCCAAGAACATACTATTATGTGGAGCATGCACCATACTGTGATTAGGCCATTGCTATAGAAGATATAACATAAATGAATGAGTGAATCAGTAAAAAATACAGTTGAATTGTTCAATAGGATTTGTCAGAAATGGTTGAATAATATTCTACAACAGAACAGCACTGACAGTAGTTAATATTATATTAGTTTATATGCTCACTTTAATGCATTATCGTTTATTTTATTATAGTTATTTCATGTTATTTAAGGTTAAGCTTCTGTAATTAATTAATTCTGTAATTAACATTAAGTGGACCCATTATGTAAAGGAGTTCCTTTAAGTTTTCTGCCACAATCGAAAGTCATCATAGCAGAGGACTTTTTTTTTACCTTGGAGAAATAAAAAAATATAACAAGCCTTTGGCAAAATTGCTGTGGTATAAGAACAAGAAGACACTTCAGAATGTGCTGTTCTATGAAAATAACCAACTTCTCATCACATCACCATGTTGTTGATTTTATCAGTATTGTCCAACAGTATTGTTTTATACCTCACTTAATTTGTGACCATTTTAATGTCTAGTATAGATTCATATTTAACGGTGAATTGGCAAGCTTTGTTAAATGAAGCAAAATGTGTTCTAAGTAGAGCAGAGGTAAAGCTATTTTATCAAAGCTTCATCACAAAGTTTCTTTTTCGTTGTCAGTTTCTCCCCCTCTTTGAAGATACTACTGAAAAAGCACTGAAACCAGTTTTGGTTTCAAATCTGAAAAAAGACAGCTTATCATCTCAATTGGCCATCACTGAGACAGGCGAGCTCTCTGACAGAGCTGAGAACCTGGCATTTCTGACAGGTTTAAACAAAGATAAAGAAGAGCTGGAATGGCAATCCTGAAACCTCAATTCCACACCACAGTGACGTGCTAAATCTTACCTGAGCAAGACAGGTTATAGATTACAACAGAAGATCTGATGCAACCATTCCATAAAACTGACCTCACTCCATCAATAAAGCCTGAGACAGACTCTCTTATTGTGCATGCTTACACACTTTGAAAGAGGATATGCCACAATGATGAGGTGTGCACTTTGAAAACCACAACAAAGCACATTCTCAAGGTGTTTTCCAGAGTGAAATTATACCTGCTAAATTTGCATGTTTTTGTCATCTTAATGCCCCGATCAAACCATACAGGCATTTTCATCTCACACATGTAGAAGTATTTCAGTATTCAGTCTGTGAGGTCACATTTGTGTGACAGTTCGTTACAAAAACTGTTGTTAAACAGATTTAATCAAATAGTTAAACTTTCCTGGGATTATATTCATGCTTAACCAATGTTCCTAATACTAATCCCAGGAGTATCGTATTCTTCGCATGTCTGAGTGCGTGACGCTGGAGGCATTTGGCCAGTCGTCCAGTGGGTATTCATATGCATCTCCCTACCTCAATGAGAACTGGACAGACATGGTTTCATTGCTGACCTGGTATGATTTTTCATCCCTCTCTCACTGTTTTCTTTGAGATTATAGAGGCTAAAGGCCAAGCTTAACTCACAGTCTGTCTGACAAACGTTAAACTGCCCATCCGTTAGGAACCACCTGTATACACAAGCCCAGACAAGATAACTTGCAAAGAACATCAGTCGCCCATGAGATTACACGCTTCTGCTGCCACTGCCTTTTAAAGATGTAGACTTTTTATAAACTCAGTTACACCCTCAACATTAAAATATAAAATAATTGCAATGAAATTAAAAAGAAATTCCAGCTCCAAATTGTTTTTCTTTTCCTGATAGTCTCTCATTACTATGACTAGGTCTGTCACAATTTTGAAATGTTGACTGATGAGTTTGTCTTGTATGGAATGCAATTTTTTTGAAAAGTCTTGCTTCCCGAAAAGTTTTTGCTGATTGTGACAGGTATCTGCTGGGTATGCACAAATATAGATTTGGTTTTACTGCATCACGTAGGAACTCTGAGAAATAAACAATTATATGTTTACTGACAATAACGTATTTAGTCACATTTATGTTTCGCATTAGCTATTAAATTCAACAGAATTAAAAGTGTTTTCATCCAGATTTTCTTTTGTATTCAATGTCTGGTGCATCACGTTGCAGTGTCCAACAGCAGTCAGCAAGCATTGACTGATTCCAGTTGCACTGGTATCGTTTCTCCATCGTAGCAATGTCCTGGTGAAACCTTTCACCGTGTTCGTCACTGACAGCACCGAGATTTG
>JAQQZR010000039.1:11965739-11979429 GCA_030068235.1 Notoglanidium macrostoma | reverse complement strand
GACAGAAATGTAATATTATAAGGACATTAAGGACACAACATGTTATGTGCCAGTTTGTGATTCAATATGAAATGCTTGAGAAAGATGTTCTGATGCAAGGAGCTGGCATGGCACCTAAAAATGATTCAAGAAAGAAAGCATTAAATTTCTATGGTTCCACAACTGAGGTGTCATTTGTGGCCCCACTGCTATTACATTTACTAATATTTATACAGTGTAAAGGTGAAAGATATTTTAAACATAGGTAAAGTGTTCTTCACAACAATCTATGTCTGTATTTCAGATACATAACTTTATTTTAAAAAAACATCCAGTATTTGGTCACTATAATTACAATTTACCTAAAATTATGATCATCACAATATTACAAATATTTTTTGCATTAAAGTGTGAATCAATTTAGCATCCTTAAAATGTCCATTTAATAATTATATGTTTTTTTTTTTTTTATGAATTTTTAGTCCTACAACACTCACTCAACCCTATAACAACTGACACATGATCACATATTTGGAATATTCCGTAGGTCACATATTCAACAAGTTCCCTGGCGATCATGGGAAGAAGAAAAATAAGTGCTCTCATTCTTTTTTCTTCATTTTGATATTTGATAAAGATATTTTGATATCACTGAACTGATGAGATCACTTTAAAAGAACAACCCTGTTGCCCAAATCATACATTGAAAGTAAATTCTTAACTTAAACATAGAAATAATCTATGTCTATGTCTGAAAAAAATCTCTGTTTAAAAAAATCCTGTTAATGCAGCCATTGTCAGCAAAGAAACCTTATAAAAATGACATCGTGGCCTTCTGAATGGTTAAAATGCATATTTTCCCTAGATTTAATGTTGAAAGATCATTTTAAGAAATTATTTTCATTTTTAAGAGATTTATTTATTTATTTTTTTAATCAAATATTTTATTTTATTATTTTATTTTATTATATTCATTTTTAAGGGCACCCCGAGCATAAACTCACTCGAAAAATGTTAAAGCTTGTGTCAGACTGAGTGGAAAAATGCAAGTGTAGATGGAAATATGGAAAGAGGAACATGAACATCAGTTAAGTGGATAAATCAACAGATAAATCAATACATGTCTAAACAGTGGAAAAACACAGTCCATAAAAATCCAGTGATGGACCAAGACTGACTACGTAACCATTTTATGGTCTGAGCCGCCACAGAATTCATCCTCATTCAGATGGGCTGATGTCCAGAGCCTGACTGTAATATCATACACTGCTAAGTAGTGTCACGTCTCGAGAAACCTCTCAATATGCTATTTTCACATTTATGGAACGTATATCCAGTTTAGTGTTTGTTGTGTAAAGTTACTTCTGGCAAGATGAAGACTGAATCTGATGGGTTTATTTGATTTACAGCCAGGCAGGGAACAATGACACTTAGATGTAGCCTCCACTATTGTTGCTGTTGTTTCTTGCTCATAGACATAATTATCCTTGCTGCATTACCCAGAAGTGAGTTTACACCAAATTGAATGTTTCCACGTTCTGGAAACTGGCAGCGTGAACATAGCAAATAGACCACCGTAGATGCACCAATTTCCTTCACAAAGCAACAAATAAAGCACAAAACACTACCTCTTTTGTGAGTATACTAGGTCAGCTACACGACTGTCATAGCAGGTAAAGGACCCCCACAGTGTGTGTCAGTGAAATGCAGAGTATCTATAGCTATGCTAAGACTGAATGGTGAGTCTGAAGTGAACAGGCTTGTGATTGATTGAAGGGTGACGCCTCTCAGGCGGAGCTGGGGAACACAGTGACCTCCACACAAAGACCTGAGTAGCGACACCCGGTTTGTTTTGGGAACAGACAAGCCCTGCACACACACACACACACACTCACACACACACACACACACACACTCACACAGGAGGGGAATGTGAGTGTGCCCTGATGTGAATGCTGTTTTTAATCCCTCTCCTGGTCACCCAGCTTCACTTGTTGTGCGCCACCAGGGCGGACTCCACAGAATCCCAGGAATTCTCATGATGCTTTTCCTCTCATTTGCTCACTGAGGCACAGAACACAATAACGGCTCATTCACTCCTGTTGAGTAGTTTAAGGTGCTTCTCACTTTCAGTTACCATCGCTCTCATTCACACATTGGAGTGTTTTGCCAATAGCCTACTCTTTGGGTATTTGATACATACAAGTCTGATTGATGCATGTATTTTAAATGGTGCTTGAGAATGTCTAAATGACACAATATCATCTCTAACCCCTTTCTTCTTTACGATAATATTATAATATAAAACCACAGCATGCTTGAAGTTATCAGTTGAATCATGTTAGTCTTTTTTCATCGGTTTTATAGAATAACATATGGCTGGACCACAAAGTGAATTAATTAAAAGTCCTAAAAAGTGTAATAATATAATATTCTGTTAAACGTTATATGATTTTTATACACATGCTGTTTATGTTTTCTCAAGGAACAAGATTTTGTTGTGCTTTTACTCTAAAATGTGAAGGCTTTTGACTCTCCAGTGACAAGTTTCTCGGAGTGAAGAAAAATTCTGCTTTTTAAAGTGTTTCATCACAAATTTTGGCGGTATTCAGAGCAGAAAAAGTTGCCAGAGCTGAACAATTCTCTAAGGGCACAAAGGTGAAAAAAAAATCAAAGCGTTCTTTTTTTAAAACCAGTGACACCAAAGACTTCTCTGAAAATCGCAAGCTTGAGAGCAGATAACAGGAACAAAGAAAGATTTACACATACATAAACAGTACGAATATAACTGAATACAAATGCATTATTCAGAATGAACAGTTAATGCATTCTAAGTGAATACAAATTCCTGTTTTTTTCCATGAGGTATTTTCCATATATTTTAGTACCATAAAGACTACCATATAAGAATAAATATATCAGAATGTACCGTTATAAAACACTGGAATGCCTAAAGGACTGGAAAGGCAAGTTACAATTTGCTTAAAAGTACAAAGAAAAGAACTTAGAGACAAAATGGTTTGGACAGGTGAGTTTGATGAAGATTAATCTGTACCAGAGTGGAATGAGGAAATTCTAGAGGAAACTTTAGAACTGTTAATGATCTGAAGTGCACCACTTCACTTTATTGATTAAGTAACAGCACACTGCATGATGTGCAAAAATATCTAAACTTCATACATCCCACAGATGTTGTTAAGTCATTCTTTCCATGTCCGAGACAGTGTCTGAACCGAAGTTTGCACCAGTCTCATGTTGCATACTTTACTCATGTACTTTAGTTAATACTCATACTGTTAGCTGTAGGCCTTTTATTGTTATTTATTTGTACAAGTTACAGCCTATTCTTTTAAATATCAGAAACGATATGTGTTATATGTGACAAAATAAAATGTACAGCATTTGCATGTATTCAAAGCATTAAAACAAAAATAGATATTGCTGTTGCTAGATGTAATAGGACTCAAGTGTGACTTGTAAAAGGTAAAGTTTTGCTGACTGACACAATCATCTGTATCCGTATGAGCATGCATTTCACTTCAGTACAAAACAGAAGCTCCTTGAAATAAGCAGAAGCTGACAAAAGGCTGCATTGACAGAACATCGCAAACCACCAGTCACACACTCATTAACAACTAAGGGAATTTTTGCATCACTAATCCACAAACTGGCATGTTTTTGGGAGGTTGGATAAAACCATAGAACCCGGGGGTGCATGCAGACACAGGGAGAACATGCAAAATTCCACACGGTAAATAGGCTAACGTAATCTCAGTATCAAACTGGTAACCTTGGCAGCATCACTACCCGCTGAGGCACTGTGCCACCTCAATCACTTATGGCCCTCCTGAAATACGGGGTTATGTATAATAAGAGGTCCTATTCTCACAGCATACCCTGCTGTGATGTCCTAAACCAGTGGGGCCCAAGTCTATCCCTGGAGGCTGGAGTCCTGAAGTGCTCTTTCACACTTTGTAATGCAGCCAAACTACTGGTGGGATGAAATTGCACTAAAGCGATGTTGCTTCTCAGCTCTTTGAATAAGGGCAAACTAGAATCATGGGGCAATCTAGAGTGGCATTTTGTCAATGTGGACCTCTGTCTTAAAGCAGTTCTATGATGATTTAATCTGTCTGGTCCAAGCTGCATTAGACAACTAGACTTGTCTAATCTTGAATATGTTTCACAATTCACCACACTTTACTCTCTTCGACTTTCTGATATTCCCAAACTGAATTCCCAAACAGATAAACAACTTCAACATTGTACAACAACTCCAGCCACCATGACTTACTTATACAGGTATAAACAGTACACACACACACACACACACACACAGAAGCCAAACTAGAATAGACCCGGGGAGACAGAAGCCAAATTAGAATAGACCCGGGGAGCAAATTAGTACCACAAAGATTGTTACACCAATACCCAGGTTCACGTGAATATAGTTTGCATATGTTTCTTTGGTGTTCTCTTACTAACATGTTGGACCTGGTTACTCTAAATAGTGTGTGTCTGTATATATAATGCCTTGCAATGGACCGGTATCTCATCTAGGGTGTATTCCTGCCTCAGGAATTCTCTGGATCCACTGTGACCTTGAAGAGGATAAAGCGCTGACAGAAGATGAATGAATAATCAGGAGTGCCATAAATGAAGTGGGGGAGATTCCAAGGGTCCTGAGTAGAAAATCCAGCAGGAGGAAAAATTGTTTAGGAGAATGAAAACTGTTCAGGCAGCTAACCTATAGTGCATATTACGCTTTCATTGTCCCCCAAATTAGTATTGGCACCCCTGGATTTAATGAAGGAATTTCCATTGAGAGAGAAAATGTGAGAGCTCACTCATGAGCATAGAGCAGAGGAGCTGCTCTCTCTCTCTCTCTCTCTCTCTCTCTCTGGCATGGATGTGGTTAACTGCTTAACACGGCTGGGTGGATTTTAACACTGAGGTAGCAGGACAACCCAACACACACACAACGAGCACCTGCCACCTCTTTTCCTCTCCATACCCAGACTTTATTCACTTCAGACTGACCGGAAGGCTGTATGTGGATGGAGTAGTGACAGAGTTTGTGAGCACGGTGTAGGCTCAACATTCGCAGGGCTGTGGTCTGCTGAGACGTTTGTTGACGGCAGGAAACTTTGGTAACTCGTCCTAAAGAATCACTGACCACCAGCCTCCGTCAAATGGACAGAAACACGGCGCGTTTGGTAGTTTGTGAGTGTTTTGTGTGTGGTGGGATTTATGGATAGCTTCGTCCGACGCCGCGGAATGTAACGGCCAACACAAGCGCCTCAGCCGCCGGAGTTACCTGTAGTGAAGTGAGTCGCTTCCTATTGATGTTCAGTAGCGGTGCACATTTCTAACGAGCGAAATGATATTATTCTGTAGCCGCAGAAATGTTTTCCTCCCTTAGTTTTAGTTCAAGTGAGAAAAGAAAAACAGCAGAATGTATCGATAATGCTTGTTCGAGTGGCATTTTAATTCTATTCAGATGCCGTATTTGCTTTGTAGATATTCAGCTACTTTACCCTTTTCTAACCTTATTGTCGTCAGTGTATAAAATGTGCAGAGTGAAAGCTGTTTTTTTTGTTTTTTTTTGCCATGTCATGAAGTCTCCAGCTCAGCTTTTGTCTCTTACTTAAGTCTCTTTTTCCCTTTAACAGTCCATCATTACACTACTGAGACTTAAGCAATGTAATTTTGTAATGCACACACAGTTTGAACATTCTGACCAGCTAAGTTAAAGTTCTTATGCACTGTTTAATACGGTAATGGTTTTTTTGTTTGTTTGTTTTAATAATGTGTTTTATGATTATGTTGATATGATGTCCAAATATGAAATAATACTATATAGACTACTAATACTATATGATTAACAGGCTGCTCTTAAATGTTGAATTGAACTTGAGCTATAGAATTAAATGTAGGCTAGCAGTTTGCAGATGCATAATATGCCAGGATATTTAATAGGTTATTATATTTTATACTTCCTCCAAAACTATGTACATTATGTACGTTAGGTTTATTACTATACACTGAGGAAAAAAAGGGTCTTAAGTGTAGTAAAATGTACTGTTCATATTTTGCATTTTTTGTACCTTTAGTTATATAGGCTGTTAGCTAGAAAATTTTCAAGTTTTACTCTAAATGTTAAGTATGGTCTTGTAATGTTCATTCAATAGTTTAAAAGGAAGGATATATCCCAGTTTTCAGATGAAACGTAAAGGTACATTTTTGGTTTGTTGTTGTTGTTGTTGTTGTTTCTGAGAGTGCACACTGTATGTGCTGTGTTGCATCAGTTTCATCTACTGGTATCAATCCTCTTTTCTGGATGTGTGAAAGTTTTTTGTAAAGCCTTGAAAATAACACTATCTGTCTACCTGTCTGTGATATTGAATGTCGGATAAGCAGTTCCAACTATACACATAGACTGTTAAACTAAGGAGCAAGCAAACAATGTCCTGTTGCCTTACATACAAAAGTGGAATATTTTTGCAGTTTTGTCTACAATCACATGTAGTGTCATACTGTATGTTTTTCAGCATCTTCCCAACTGGCACAGGCCCTGAATGTATAATTTTTTAGGTCATTGTAGAATTTGCACCACCATATTGACCATATTGACATTATTCATAAAACCAACCCACGAGAGCATAAATTTAGTGGAATCCAGAGAGCCAGGCTGGATGCTGCCTCGTCAATTATTAATATGGCTAAACTCAAGGTTGAAGAAAAAAATGGGTAAAAAATCAATACAGAGGCATCTTGTTCTCAGGACTTTTGCTCTCTGGGCAAGCTCACCAGTGGATGTTGTGAGATCACTAACAAGCTTTGTGAAATATTTATTCTGTCAGTCATGGACAGCCTAAGCTAGCTGAATTTCATTGATTTTGGGGTGATGTTACTTTAGTTTTCTAAAACATGTTTCCCCATTTCTGTTGGCATGCTATTATGTACTGTGCGTTTTTTAAAAACATTAACCATCAATGTAATTTTGTCAATATTTGTTTTTTGAAGAAGCACATCATTGTAGCTGCAGCACAGTTTGATCACAATTAAATACATTGTCTTTCTTTGTGTAGCTTTAGACTATTCAGTGCACAGATTTTCTTTTGCTTGGTTTTTCTTTTTGTCCATCTGAGTATTTTGTTTCTGAATGAGATCAGAATCTGAAATGTGTTTTTTTTCCCACAGAAGTAAAATGCACTGAACTGAGATGATTATACAATATTCCTATAAAGGATTCAACTGGAATTAAATTGAGCAATTACTTATGCTAGCTTTGGTAAGGTTTATAGACATTCCTTGAGTTATTTTTCAGTAAAAAAATTTTAAAAGACACAACAGACAATATTTATAGCTGAAAACCTGTACAAACGTTTAACCTCGAGCAGTTTGCTCTATTCTGCCTCTTAGGTCTGTGTGTTCACTCAGATTTTATGACAGCAGCCTTTCTGATATTAAATTTGTAGGCTGTCATTATTTCAGAATGCCTCCTCCTAACATTTATAGACCAATTATGTAAACTGCTTGCTTTAAAAAAAAAAAAAAAAAAAAAGAGAAGAAGAATTTATTATTTCACCTTCATTGCCATCCTTTCTCATAGTCATGACAGTTGCACAACTTGGAGTGCTGTACTGAAAATTTCAAGTGAAAATGTCTTCAACAAATATTCTAATCTGTTCTTTATAAATGGCACCATTAAACCTTGAGTTAAGTAAATACGCTTTCTACTTCTTTCATCTGGAGTCAGATGGATTTTCTTTTTATGAAACTTATTTAGCTACTCTCCAGGGTTTTATTCATCACTTCAACCACACTCTCAGCCTCCCATTTGTCAGCAATGGCTCTGCTTTCAGGCAGTTGCCAGGATTCTCCTTGTCCCAACACATATGCAAACACATGCACATGCATAAATATATACAGAGTTAGTCATACACAGCCTTGTTGCTCTCCACAAATACAACCAGCCCCTGGAGACAGTTGTCATGAGAGCTTCTGGGGGTCAGCGGTGGGCCAGACAGGACTTTGGGATGGGCAGTGTGGATGGGGAGGGGTTGAGAAGAGGGAAATGCGAGGATACGAGTGATAATTTAGTGATACCTCAGCCGAGGTGCTACTTTACTAATAAGTACTATCTCACATCAAATCCTGCCTCATCTGTCGCCTTTTAAGAAAATGAATTCTGCTCTGCGCATGTTGTCACATTGTCACTTATCCACCTTGTATTGGGCTGATTATTCACTGACACCCTTTTTGGTTTGTTTTTAAAGTTCACTCTGCCTGTGTCGCTTGACTGCTTCATATTAACTATTAATATCGTACTGATTTTTAATTTTTTAACCTTTGCATATTTTCACACATTCACACGTAGGAGTGGATTAAAGAGTATCTTTGAGGGAGTCGTTAAGAAAAGGAGGTCCATGTAGGTGGCAGAGTGAGAGGTCGAACGTAAAGTCACATCCTTCTTAGTGTTAGATGGAAATAGCTCATTTGCTACTGATGTCAATTTCCATGGAAAATGCTGTAACCATTGCTGGTTACAGTTTGTTCTTAATGATAAACAGACATTTATTAAATGCTGAAATCAGAAAGCTTTAGTGGTTGTATGTATTATTGTACAATTGAAAAGCAGAAGCACCTGACAAGACTTCAGAATGTTCACCTCGATCTCCCTTACCCTCCCCTAATAATTCTGGTGCCACTTTTACAGGGAATGGCACAACACAGGGGCGTCAATGACAGTGAGCAAGGGTGGTTTATCCCTGCAGCTGTCAACCCAGGGGGGGTATTAAGCCTCCATTCTGAGGATTCTTGAGCCTTTGCCAACCAAAGACCTACTATAATCCATTTCAAAGCACATGGGCAGCCAGTGAGTCTATTCTCTTTACAGAAAGAGCTGAGCTGAAAAATGAAGCTGTGAAGTCATATGAAAGAGACTAGAACAAACACTCTATAAGACCTGTGCATAAACCATGATAAGTTCAGGGAAGTGTTGTACTTGTTCTTCAGATTTGTGTGTGATAATCAGCCATGTATCATAAAGTTTTCAGGTTTCTTAAAGTTGAGTAAAATTTTCCTGCAGCCTGTAGTGCATGGGCTGCTTAGCAACAAACAAATGTCCAGTCATGGCTCACTTCATAACTCATAAGCCACTGCACTGAATCCTGGAAAATACCAAAGTAAACATGACAAAAATTGGGCTCCCTCATAAAGCAACCTGATGTTGGAAAACAGCTGTGAGCTATGAATAGGTGAGCCTGTTACAAGGGCTGGATAATGACTAAGGAATCCAGTGTTTATCATGCAAATGAAAAGAGTGAGGCCCATCAAAAGAGGTGTTGGAATGGGATGCGCACAGATCCCTCCCCTGAGTAAAGTCCTCCTAATGCTCTTTATCTTGATTTGGAGTATTACAACATAAGAAGTTTGAGAAATCAGGCTCTTCTGAGAGAGGTATGGGGATTATAAACAGAGACTGGCAGAGTTGGTGTGTGTGTGTGTGTGTGTGTGTGTGTGTGGCTAGGGGGTGTATGATGCAGTACATAAGTGCCACATGATGCAAGAGCCCCAGTTTTACTATGCTGCCAGGCGTGCCGTGCTCTTATCCCCTTTGGAATCAGAGGCACCTGCATTATAATTCCTGAAACAACTGTTCACTTGAGATCTTTTTTTCATCAGGTCTCATTTTGCAGCAAGAAGACGTAGCCCAGTTCTTCTGGGACTTGGAAAAATTACTATATTCAAGCTCTTCTTTGACAGTAAATGTAAATGTGTGATGTACTCTCATACCACTGTTGAGCTTCATGCCATGCTCTGTGCTTTCACGTGTGTTTTGATGGAGTTGTTGTAGGTTGCTTAGTGTCATACCAGTTCTGTTGAGATGAAAATGATAGGACTGAGAGTAGTGGTCACATCAGCATGTGCTACACAAGATGTCTGGGGTTCAGCAGCCTTTGAAGAGAGCTGGTTAATCTGATATTTAAGGTGGAGAAATTTCAGCACATTGCCTTGTGTTAATATAGTACCACAGAGTCCAGTGCAGCGGCCAAACACAGTCTTGGAAAGGGGCCCTGATTCCATCCTATTGGCATGGACTCAACTATCTGAATATAGGAAGTATGCATATTAAAACCATACATTTTCTAAGCTGCTATTAACAATTTTGTTCCCATTAAAAGTCTTAATTTTAACACACACGCACAACCTTTCCATTTTTTAAATATTTACTATCAGAGAAATTATGTTAGGCGACCCCTTTAAGTGTTCTTGACCTCTACAACTCCTGTTGGCAGAGATAGCACAAGTCTGTCATTCTGTTTAGTCATTGTTCTGGGATAAAGCTGTATGCATTTGAACACTGTCTCTGAAGCATAAGACATCTATCAGCATCTCACTTTCAGGCTTCCTGTCTATATTATATATTATATATTATAATGTATATTATATTTTTGTTTACTATATATTACATATTACAGATAGAAAGATCTCCGTCTTAAAGGTGTCTTAAAGACATGTAAAGAAGAAAAGTTCATTTTAACTGAATTTAAAACTTTCGGTTCACTTACAGTGTTTGGCATAAGCGCTCCACATTTGCATGGAAATGAAATGGACTTAACTGAACTTTTATGTCATGAATCTACACAAAATAGTAATAAATTGAGGTGAAGGGACTCAGAGATGGGATTAGTCAGAGAAGCAACCAAGGCATATTGGAGACTCAGTCAATATGTGGAAAAGGGTCTCTGGTCTGATGAGACCAAACTAAGCCATTTGGCCTTGGCACAAAGTGATACGATTGGTGGAATCGCAAAACTGCTCATCATTCTGGGAACACCATTCACACAGAGAAGCATGGTGCTGGTAGCATCACGTTGGGGGGATGCTTTTCATAAGCAGGGACTGAAACTTGTCAGGGTTAAAGTTAAGATGGAAGGAGGCAAACACAGAGCAAGTCCAGAAGAAAACCTTTCTAATCTGCAAGAAACTTGAGACTCAGGCAAAGGTTCACCTTTGAACCATGCAATGGCCATAGGCATACTGCTAAAGCTACACTGGGGTGGTTAAAAACCAAGAACTTGAATTTGTTAGAATGGCCCAGTCAAATCCCAGCCCTCAATCTGGTTAAGAATCTGTGGCAAGACAGATTTGGGGTGGGGGGGATCTCCAAGATGCCATCTTGGAGATGCCAACGACTGCCTTTGAATATGAAAATTATGTAAATCATATGCAATGGACTTCACGGTCATTAGCTATCAACCCAGCTGAACACCTATGGGAGATTTTTGTTGAGTGTTGTAGTTAGCACGTTCCATCGTGACAGTAAAACCACCAGACATCACTCTTGTTGCCATGTTTATTGTTCTTCTTGGTCCTTGGGGTTTTACGCTAGGATTGTCCACTGGAGTTGGTTGTGTGCCAAGTAATTCTAATATTCACTATACATCAAATATGTTGTAATGGTAAAACGTTCAAATTTTTCCAAAATGGCTTTTCTTTAAACTGTTCTTTAAGTAGTACTTTTATTAAGTAAAGAAGGTGAGACTCTCTTGTGCTGAGTACATAAAATTTAGAAGTAAAGATTAATGAGAGTTTTTTAATGCTCACTATAAAACATAAAGCATCATAGTGCTGTCATTGCCAGAACTATAATTATTTCCTTTGGTTCATATTGTCTCTGTATTAAGATATATTTCTGAGACATACTTTTCTTTTGTGCTTCTTTGGAAATCCATCTTCCACAGCTTGAATTGGTCATATAAAAATAGATATTAGAACATATACCAACAATATCTCATCAACCCCATATTTGTCCTCATATACCACTATTTCCAGACCCGATATGAGCAGGTGGCCTAGAAAAACACAGTCTGTCACTACTAGCAGCACTTAATTCCAGCCATGAGGGAGCAAACAGCTTCAGGACTTGTTTGTTATAACTTTTTTCCCATGCCTCTATTTCTTTCGCCTGGAAAAAGGCTTCGGTTAAGAGGATGGTCTTAAACCTCAGGATGTTTTATAGCTGTGAGTAACAAAGACGGTCAACTTTGGATAGTGACACATGGAAATCTAATCAAGTCTTAAACTGTGCAGAACAAATAAATACAGTTAAGAGACACACTTTAATTTGATAAATACTGTCTTTACTCAGTAAAGTCAATTTCAAGACATTATTTGTCTTCTGTTTTGTTGGCATGTAAGCTTTATTCTGGTCATTAATGGTTAATGGAGTCCTTTGGCCTTTTGTGAAGAAGAACTGCAAAGCTGCTGTTGCAGAATAAACCATTGTAGAGACTCTTTTTTCATTTTGGCCATGTGTTACATGCAGCTGCTTTTGCTCTTAATATTATGAAAACTTTTTTTAGGCATTAGTTCCAATAAAACCAATCTTTTCACTTCTAGCAGAAGAATTAATATATATATATATTTTGCTACTACAATTTCATTCTTTATTCCTGGATCTTGTTTCAGAAGCAAGTTTGAAAAGAGTGGCAGGGTTTACCTATTTTGGTGACAAGTCACTCTTTGCCCTTTCAGATTCATTATTGTGTAACTTAGGTCACACATTTTAACAGACTTTTCTGGAAAAAGACAGAACTGTAAGTTAAAGTAAGCTGTAAGCACTGATTTCCTAAAGGTTAGCGAGCAACTTAATAAACACCAACAAAAATGTGGAAACTGATTTACTAACAAGACCTATGGAGGATTTAGTCTTTCACATGAGAAAAATAATATCTTGTGTGCTTTGATTGTCTGACTTAACGATCACGCGCTTTGGGCATTTCCTACTAAAAGTCCAGAAGAAGTGCAGCATGGTGTCTATGCTGACAGATTCAATTTGCACCTACAGCGAAATTTAATAAGCCTGAAAGGCAATTGTATGCACAATGTATGTTGGCCTTATTCACCAATATTGGACGGGCGAAAATTGGAAAAAGACCAGGCTTTTTTTTTTCAACCGTACAGTTTTGGTTAGATTCCTGTTCTTGGCTGATGGAAGCGGCATCCGATTTGGTCTTCTGCGTCAAGGTTTGACATGTTGTGCATTCTGTGATGCTTTTCTGCTCACCACAGTTGTAAAAAGCTGTTATTTGAGTTACCATAGACTTCTTGTCAGCTTTACCCAGCCTGGCCATTGTTCCCTGACCTCTCTCACCAACAAGGCAATTCTGCTCACATAACTGCACTCACTGGATGATTTTTGTTTTCATACCATTCTGTAAAAACTCTATAGACTATTGTTTGTGATAATCCCAGGAGATCAGCAGTTTCTGAAATACTCAAACCAGCCCATCTGGCACCAACAACCATGCCATGGTCAAAATCATGGCAATTCAATTTTCCTCCATTTTAATGCTTGATATGAATATAAGGTGAATCTCTTGACTTTTTATGCATTGCACAACTGGCACATGATTGGTTGACTGGAAAATTTCAGGGTTAAATGGTGTACAGGTGTTTTTTATAAAGTGGCTAATGAGTGTATATCCGCCTATGAGATTTAGCTTACCCCACTATACTTTTTATCTTCCTGTTAAACGCTGTTCGGTTGTTTTGTATCTTGATTGTTTGCTGTCTGGTTTTATTTTGGCACTTGACTAAAAACTGTGCTGTACAAATGAAACATTATTATTATTATTATTATTATTATTATTATTATTATTATTAGTAGTAGTAGTAGTAGTAGTAGTAGTAGTAGTAG
>JAQQZR010000039.1:11949298-11959644 GCA_030068235.1 Notoglanidium macrostoma | reverse complement strand
CCCGAAGGTGCTGGGATTGGCTCCAGCTTCCCCGCGACCCAGATGGATAAAGCGGTATAGATAATGGATGGATGGATGGTAGTAGTAGTAGTAGTGGTCAATTCAGGTATGAACAAAACAGACAGGGGTACAGACAGTACCACAAGACTACTGCTGTCCAGATATTATATGGGTGGGGGATAGACACAGAAACACTGTCTACATTTCCTGACGTTTTTGTTAGACACACCAAATTTGATTGTAGACTATAAGACTATAGAGTCTAGGTCATCATAGCATATTACATTTGCTGAAGAGAGTAGAAGGCAGCTGACAAACTGTAGAGCAACAGATGGGCTACAGTTGGTCATTTCATACATACAAAATATGGTAGATTTAACTCATAAAATGGCCACTCGATAGAGATACATTGAGCCTCATTTATCAGTCTTTGTCAAGATGTGCTACTTAGCAGTTGCATGCTAAGTTCAAGGTTAAGAGTTTAAGGCTGACTTATTGTATCAATGCGCACATTTCTAAGGACAGATGAGTTCACATTACAGTTAGATAAATCCGATCTTATGGGGCATTTGTTTTGTTCTAATCGAATAGTTAGTCTTATTAATTTTTTAATTCATTGGCTTGTTTCGGAATTTAAGCTTAACAATGTAATCTATTTCTAAAATTTAAGTGACACAAGCCAATTATACATTTTTGATACCTACCACTAAAGTGAGTCTTATATGTAAATTTACACAAACTCAGAAGATCTTGTAGGATACAAACGTTTTTCCGAAATGCCTGGATTTCCATGAATACCAAATTTCTTGTGTAAAAGCTCCTGTAACTCATTTACAAACAAATTTGTTTGTATCCAGCTTGAAAAATGAGGCCCAAAGTACACAGCAGCAGCACAATGTGTACAACACTACCTTCATTAATATTCACCACTCCGCAGATGATGATAGGAACAGATCTAACAGTAGGAACACTAGTTTACCTATCCTGTTTACAATGAACGAAATTGATTGCACAGAAAATACAGCCTGTAAGCCTAGATTAGTTGCCCTTTAATAGCCAGGCCAGCTTACCTGAAGATTTACCTGTGTAGAATTGTAGGCTTTTCAGGTTTAAGGTTTCCTTTACTGCGCAGAACTAGCTAAGGCTGTCTTGGGGCCTTTTTCCTCACTTAATGCATGGGAAGGCTTTCTAAGCTGCAGCGTTGAGTAATTTATCTCTGTGCATTACAGAGACAGATGGCTCTCATCTTACCGATCTTTTTGTGTGATAAGAGAGCACTATTAACATTAAACACACATTCTTTTGAAAAACGAGCTCATGAAAAATGCTGTCAATGCTGTTGTCTCCTTTCTCAGACTTCTACACGGAAGATCCTTTAAACCATTCACTTTTCGGTGAATCTTTTGTCTGAGGACTCCACATTCCTTATCACAAGGCTGACTTGCATTGTCCGTTTTTTGTTTTTTCTTGTCAGCAAGCAGGACTTCATTTCAAGCTGACCCTGAAATATAGCCATCACATCAACAAACACCCTCATGTTTGCTCACCACGCATGGGTGAATTAGCGGCACTTTGCAGGGGCAAAGCATCACTCGAGCAGATAAGGATCTGCTGCTGTTAGATCGCTTAAGTGAAGACTCAGGAATTTTGTTTTCTTATGGTTTTTTTTGATACAGTGGTGTAGTGACTTGCGCAGTTGCCTCGCAGCAAGAAGGTTCCGGCTTTGATCCCCAGGTCAACCGGGGCCTTTTTGTGCAGTGTTCATGTCCTGTCCGTGTCCTGTGTGTCTGTCCGGGTGCTACACAGTCCAAAGACATACAGATCATGTCAACTGGCTGCTCTAATTTGCCCATAAATATGAGTGGTTGTGTGTTAGCCGTGATAGATTGGCAATCCGCCCAGGGTGTATCCTTCCAACTGGGATTGGCTCCAGCTTCCCTGAGACCCTTAACGGACAGAAAATGGGTACATGGAAGATGAACACCATGTAGCGGTATTGTAGGGTTCATTTTGTTTTGCTGATCTTTTTTTTTTCTTTTTTAAATGAAATGTTTTCTTAGACCTCAGTCTATTCTGAGAGGTCTGTCCGCTCTACGTACTGTACGCCTCTTCATTCTTAGTGTGTGTCCAGGTGTGGTCTCTCATTACACACAAACACACTCACACGACACACACAGATAATGACACATACAGTGCCACTTGCGGCTCATAATTAGTGAGTAGACATGTGCGGATATTTAAAGATAGGTATTCTGCAGGCCACACAGAACACACCTTGCTTTTCTTTTAACCGCGAGAAGTCGAGGATATAGGACAGACACGTTTATCTTTAGCCCAACGTTTCCAGTCCTGTAGTGCCCATAGCCATGGGAAATTTGCGGAGGATACAGGAGGAGTATCTATAAAAACATTACTACTGTGGGGAGACATCTATAGAGTGTTATATAAGTGTCATCCCTGTAGCATCTGATGGATAAAAGGAAATCCATTTGCACACAACCCTCTTCTTCCAGTCAGTTCAGATCCCCAGCGTTATTTATTTAAAAAATTTTTTATAAAGGAATCTTAAAAGCTCTCCAAATGCCTTTTTTGTTTAAAGTGGCAGCAAACAGTGAACTTCTGCAATGGCATTATGCGTTATCTCATGTCCGAAGTGCTTTAGAAATGATATGTGCCCTTATTTACAGTATATATGTACTGCATATCAACTTAATTGCTTATTATTCCATCCATACATCCAGTACCGCTTTATCCATCTGGGAAGCTGGAGCCAATCTCACCATCTTCGGGCGAGAGGTGAGGTACACCCTGGGCAGGTCGCCAGTCCACCACAGGGCCAACACAGACAAGCAGCGACACACGCTTGCATTCACACCTATGGGCCTAAATTGCCAGTTGTAGCCAGTTGACCTAATCTGCATGTCTTTGGACTGTGGGAGGAAACCGGAGCACCCAGAGAAAACCCACGCATGCACGGCAAACTCCACACAGAAAGGCACCCTGGGTGACCCGGGGATCGATCCCAGGACCTTCTTGCTGTGAGGCAACAGTGCTAACCACTGCACCACTGTGCCGCCTGCTTATTATTCCACTCACCACAAATAAAATAATACATTGTTCCAGTGTCAAGGGCTCTTTTGATTTATTAATGTAACAGAAATATACTTTTGGCTTAGGCCTGGTTCAGCATTTTACATTCCACACATCTTGTTGCTTTTTATAGGTTATAATAGGCTACATGCAAGTGTTCTTCACTCCTTAAAATTCTAGCTTATTCACTTATTCAACTTATATAAGCATATTATTCAGTAACCTCTGAATTATTCAGTGCAACAAAACTAATATGAAAGGTATGTAGTTATGAGAAAGTAAGAGTGGACCCACAGACAGCGCCTGGGATTAATTTCATTATTAGCACAGATACATGTAAGCAGACCGTCTTTGCTACAGAGGCCCCCTGTGCTTGTAGTCACCCGCTGGCTGAGACTAAGAGTTTAAGATTTAAAGCAAGGCAGTTTGACAGGGATTTGCCTTGGCTGCTGAATCTAAGAGCCCTTTCAATTTGAAGTGCATCCTTCTATAATCTCTCATGGGATCATTTCCCTTTCAGAAAAAAAGGTCTGCTACCCTTTCCTACTAAATCCAGAGCTTTGTAACTGCTCATGCTCTGGAGGATTCAAGAGTCATGATTAACAAAAGGTAGAAGACCCACAAATTTCTAATAGCATGGTCTTGGTAGTAATTTGAAGAAACCTTTTTTAAATCTTTTAATCTCTTAAATTTTCTATTACAACGGTTCTAACACAAGGTATGAAGTTTTGGGTTAAGGCAAAACTTAGTGCCCCCTAAGGCACCCTAGAAAGCTGTTAGGCAATATATAGGTAACACACCCCTTTTCAGGCTTTGTTTCCTTTTTGTGTTCCATTTACAACCTTTTCATACGGCAGGAGGGAGAGCCCGTGCGTCACATGCGCCCTGACCCATGCGTGGCCTGTAATTTGGTTCAGTGCCTTTCAGAGGGTGTGTTCACCTTACTAGTTAATCTCTGGAAGCTGAAAGCTTTTTACAAAACTGCTCCTGCTTAATGGTGCTTGTTGATTTATGGAAACTTACTGGAACGAACTCGAAAACTACACACGAATGTTGTTTAGCCAGTTTGCCAGGAACTTTTCCTGAACTTCTCTCATGCCACCTTGCAGGTCTCGGAAGGTTAACTCTGCTGTCATTTCCATGGAGACGACCCGGGCCCTCCTCCCACTCCTCCTCCTCTTGCTGAGTGTGTGCACGCACAGTTGTCATGGCAACCTTCGCCCGACCCCCAGAGTATATCTGTCTTACAAAGGTGAGCGTGGCTTCTGTTTACTATTGCACACATAACAGAAGAGAAATCTTAGTTTTCTCATAATGCATCAAATTAACATTTGACCACCTCCCCTGTTCATCATTTATTTTTTCAGTTATACAGACCCGGCTTTGTAATTTAACGAAGCAGCTGTAATGTCCCACTGGATTAGATTAAAATAAGAGTGCATGTCCTGAGAATAATTGCTTGTTTGTTTCCGCTACTAATTGTCGAAGGTATTGCGTGTAGGAAAAGACATTTTTTCATTATATACTTGAATTAGCCACATATATACATGATTTTCTGTTAAGGAAATGTTTCTAATGGTGCATCTGTGACAACCGTCATCCATTGCCGAGTTTTGCAGCATGACAGTTTTTCGCCTCTATATTCACTACACGGTGCCTTCTCTCACACACACTCCCTGCCTATCGCTTTCTGTCCTTCTCTGGCAGAGTGTATCACCAGCATGCCTCATCGCCCAATTAATGCTCTAGAGAAGTGACTACCCATCATCCCCCCTGCATGTTGACGTGTCACTGTGGGGCACAAAGAGAGTCATGCAGAGCGGGGAGCGTTTGATGTTAAAAGTCTCTCACAATGCCATTAGAATTTATCACGATAGAGGAGCTGCTCATACACAAAGAGGTGGAGAATAATGACACACTTTAGTCACTGAAAAGGTGTTTGTTCTGCACGATTAAGTGATATTTGTCACAGCTAAATACAGACACATTTATGTGACTGCCTGTAGCCCGAAGCATCCAACGCTGGCTTGGCAGCCAGGAGGTCAGATACTGGCATGGATATGCAAGTAGTTCTTAGAAGCAATAACACACATATGCACACCCACACACTCACACACACATGCACAATGCACATAACTCTTCGTCTGTCTGTGGACTGGATGACTTTTTGATCAGATGCCTCTTTGACAAAGGCACATCACACAGTTACACAGAGGCACATACACACTTGCGGTCTTCACAGGGGATTTGAATGTTGGCATTGTGCCGGACTGCAGGCAGAGCACTGGCTTAACGTGGCATCCTGATCCCAGGACACTGGCCTTCGCCTGTAACCTTAGACCATGTAGACCAAGGAAGAGACGAAGAAGAATATGACGGATAAACAGAATTATAAATGAAGGCAGAAAGGTTTACTAAGAAGGGGAATTGTGTTTAATTTGTGAGAAGCCGAGTGCCGGATTTAGGAATAGAATGAATGTGGGGCAGCAGAACGGCAGAGAGGAACTGCAGAATAAATTGGATGGATGAAGAAGGAAGATCTAGAGGTAGGGGACAATGTGAACTGAGAAACAGAGAGAGAAGAGAGGGGAGAGAGAAAGAATGAGGAACGAGAGAATATAAATATGGAAGAGGGAATTGTGGGAGGGAACCGAAAGGAGAGAACTGATGAGCAGCCCAGAGGCATGAGAGATGGAGGTTGAGGTAGAGAGAAGGACAGAGTAGGTGTGTGTGTGTGTGTGTGTTTGTGTTTGTGTATGTGCGGGCACAAGTGGGGAATGTTTGTCTACAGATATGTGTGTAAAAGTTACAGAAGATGTGCGGTTGTGTGCACACTATGGCCCATATCCATAGTTTTGAGCAGATTTCAGCACACAGAATGGATATATAAACGAGTCTGTGTTTGATTAATGAAACTGTCATGCAGCATCAAAACAAGCTGTGGTTTGAGCACAAATGATGAATCAACTGTGTGGACACGAGCTCTCACTAGTCTCTTATTATGCATTCAAATGACACACCCCAATTTACCTTCGAGCAAGAGTCATCCAAGATCCAAGATACACAGAAGAAGGGCAAATATAAATTTCAGCAAATCTGTGTTAAAGCTGCTTTTGTCTGAGGCTACGAATAAAAGAACAATGTGCACCCTTTATAAAAGCTGTACAAGGCTATAATCTGATAGAAAACCGAACGTCACATGTATGTAATATCACCTATTTACAGCGAGGTTTTTATTTTTATTTATTTATTTAGAACTCAAATAACTCGCATTTAAATGAAGTATGATTTAATTAATGGTTTCATTTAAAGGCAGATTTGCTTAAAGAATGAATTAAAACTTGGTGATCCATTCTGAGCAAACACACATGTTCATCTACACAAAGCAATTAATCACCATGAATGATTCACACTTACAAATCACATTTATAATTATGCATGAGGTTCACTTTCCTGTTTATTACTTACTCTTGCTCTACTTGCTCTAATTGCTGAAGATACTGATATGGTTTTTGATTATTTAACTGCAGAGCATTTTCAGGTTGTTTGATCATACACATATGAAAAAGATGACCTTTTTGATCATTTGTGATTGATAAATAAACTGATGGTGCAATTTGAGTTTGCTTGTTTATACTTACCTTGATGCATAAAAGGTTATATACTGTATGTATTTCTGATGTTGTGTGAGCTGTGTGTGTGAGGTTAATTATGAGCATGGTCTGAGTGGAGGTATTGTGTGCGAAGGTGACAGTGGAACAGATCCCTGTTCTGAGAAATGGGATAGGTTTGTGTAGTTGCCAAAGTATTATTAGCCTGTGCGGTTGCTGTGTTTAGCCGAGCACAGGGAAGCCCCCCAGAGCACATGGGCACCTGACGCCAGCAACCTGCTCTGGTATGACACACACACACACACACACACAAACACACACACACGCACACAAACATGCGCATGCCAAGCTTCAGCTCGCGTCATCCAGCTCCAGTCTGAATCACGGCAGGTTTGTATGTAACCAAGTAACTAAGCAATGTCAGAAACTTGCACTTGGTTTACATATCCGTCCAACCCCCGTAGTCTTCTAATGGACAGATTGAGATATAGCAGGCCTGGTGACTCTTCCTGGAATGAAGCCCTTTTCCCAGATTGCCTGACGCCACAGGACTGATAGTGACGCTCCCTTGGAAATGTGGGAAACAGCTTTGGAAAGTAGAAAGACATGCATATGCTCAATAACTGGAAAAACGAGCAGGATTAATAGCTGAGCGATCAGAAATAGCCTTATGGGAAAGGATGTTTTTTTCTTCTTTGGATGAATCTTCTAATGACACAACCCAAGTCTTCGGCCTTCAGTACAGTGGTTTGGATGAGAACAGAGGGGTAGCGATGAATTAAAATGATCGTTTTATATAGCACCATCGATGAAAGTACTGCAGCTTTAGATCTCTATCTTAGACTAAGATGAAGAGTGACAAGACAGTGATGAATTTTTCAAGCAAGATCTATCTATCTAGCATAAGAGGTCTCTCTATCTAGCGTAATATGTTTGTTGCGCTACATTTGCAATGAGCCACTGCTAAGATTCCATACAGATCCAGTGAAGTGTTTCCTGAACATATTGTAACCAGATATTTGGACGGACCGTTTGTTTCCATAATTGGGAATTTTAATACGAGGAGAGGCTGAAACAGCAACAATCTCAATAGGTCAGTGCAACTGACCTGTTTTACATTGTTTCCCAAGAGAAACTCTGAGGAATTTTACACAAAACTAACCTTTTGCTGTGGCCTTCTTGTAAAATATGTTTTGGAAGACACTGCCCTTTTAAAGTTAAGTATTTACATGTATTTTATGGTATCAAACCCTAGTTTTACTCATTATAAGATTTTCTAGGATCTAAAATTAGTACTGAAAGAACCAAATCTGTCAGAGCAATAGAAAATATAGACATATGTGGACTTTCATGGCATTTTATGGCATGTTTCCATGTGTTCTGGCCTGCAGCCAGCTCTACTGGCCAGCAGCCACTAATTCTACTCAGAGTGCTTTTACTGTTTAAAAAATATGACAGATTAGTGTTAGATTGCTAATCATCACACCACGAGGTCCTGCTCATTTCTTATTTGGGCCTGTCAAATCTGGATAAAGAATGTAAAGTAATAATACAGACTTGTACCATATTGTTTACATCCCTAAGAGGGAAACTGTAGCAATGAGACCTAAGAGATGATAAATTGCTGAACTGGTTGGTGCTGCTTGTGAACCAGCTGTAAAGATGAGTCTGCAGCTAGAGTTTAGACTAGGCTCAACTTAGCCTTTACCAAAAGAAACACACCGACATGGACTGAGTTCTGCACTTTTTAAACAGTCTGAATCTGCTTTCTGACCTGATTGAACTGTAGACAAAGCAGTGAAAGCATGTTTCCTTTCTTGCTGAAATCCAGATTATAATGACTGTTAAAGATAGCTTTCTCTTTATAATAATGCAAATGCTTGGCAGTAGGTTTGCTAAGGTTGGACCCATAAAAACATTTTAAATAAATATAATATCATATCTTCATGAATGAACTGAAGTATTTAGGCTTTTCAGACTCCGTGTTACAGTGCAGGCAGCAGTGAGGTTTTTAATTACGTGGAAAGCACCCTGCCCTATAATTCACCCAGTCCCTGAACTGTGGGCAGTCTGTCACAAGCCGGGTTTCCATTAACCTGCTTAATGCGCAATTTGCGATTGCGAACCAAAAAGTGAGTAATGGAAACGCACATGTATTTCAAAAAAGCTCTCATCGCAAAAATGTTTATACGCTAGCATGAGGTGATTTTTCAGGCATTTCGACAAAGCAAAATTGAAATGGAAACAGATTTTTCACATTTAATTCACATGAAATGAAATAAAATGCTAAAAAGAGCGCTCTGTAAGAGCTATTGCGCGAGGTTATTGTGCCCAGCTTTAATCGAATAACATCACAGTGAAAATACATACCATTCCCAATTGTGTTTTGTCGAAATGTTTAAAGTATCACTTCTATTTTGTGCAAATCTGCAACTGAAATCCAGCTACTTTTGTTTTAAGGTGAATTTTGTAAGATTTGGAGATTTGGACTGTAGCCCAATGGTCTGTTGCTGTGCAGAATTTATAAGCCCCCTTCTATCCAAGCTATCAGTGGAAATGGACCACAACAGGCCTACTGCTGACCAGGTTTTATTCAGTTGGGGCCCATTCTTAGCACATAAGTGGTAGTCTTAAGGTGGTCTCTTTCCATTGGTGGATGAAGGAAATGGCTGAAAATGTAAATGATAACAGTTGGTTATTATTATCCCAATTGTCTGCACCTATAGGTGTTCTTAATAAATAGTGTAGTGCCGTAGTGGACTTGCCATTAAATCCTTGTGCTCTTGACTTAAGTGCCAGCTTGAACTTGAATTCTGGTGCATAATAAGCTTTAATGACCTACTTAGCAAAAGCTCTACACAGTTTGCCACGTGTTGCATATTATTAGAATGAACAATTCAGTCCAGTCTAAAAGAATCTGCGTGTATATGTGTGTGTGTGTGTGTGTGTGTGTGTGTGTGTGAGAGAGAGAGAGAGAAAGAGAGTGAGAGTGAAAGTGTGCTAAATGTGTACGCCATGTGGCTGTGTGAAGAGGGATATTATCAGGGCATATTATTTTTAAGAATTTTAAAGTAGCAAGTTAAAACATGCATGGTGGTTGCTCTCCAATTTACGATTATGAATGATAGAGTTCACTTATGGGACATCAATCCAGATAATGAAAGTGCATATGTGCTACATGAAATTGTACATAAATGTAAAGAAACACCAAAGGCTCTGTGAGAAGAAGGTCTGTTTTATGCCTTGGAGCACATCCCTCCACCCTGCTTCAGGAATGAGTCACCTTCAGCCGGATATTTCAGTTCCAGGTGAAAAACTTTTTCTTATAACTATAACCCCAAATACACTCTATATAATATACTAATATATAGTATGATATACACAGTCATTAAACTCAGTGTTATCATCTCGGTTTAAATATTTAACTCTACGCCTTATATGCATCCATATACTGTATTTTAACTATTCCTCTATTAGTGCTAAGGTTGAGTTCTTCAGCTCCAAGAGGGTCTGGCTTTATGAGCAACTCCTGCGTAGAGAGGAGCAAGAGAGAGAGAGAGAGAGAGAGGGAGAGTGTGTGTGTGTGTGTGTGTGTGTGTGTGTGTGTGTGTGTGTGTGTGTGTGTGTGTGTGTGTGTGTGTGTGT
>JAQQZR010000039.1:11933017-11943454 GCA_030068235.1 Notoglanidium macrostoma | reverse complement strand
TACTTCTTTAGATTCTCCAAAGTAGTCAGTGTTGTGTTTACCTTGATGACAGCTTTGCAAACTAATGGCATTATCTTAACCAGCTTCATGAGGTAGTCACTCGTAATACTTTTTAATTACGAGGCGTTTCTTGTCAAAAGTTCATTAGTGGAATTTCTTTCCTTCTTAAGGTGTTTGAGATTATCAGTGTTGTGTTGAAATAGTGTTGGTACACAGTAAATAGCCCTATTCCAACTGTAGTAATCCATATTATACCAAGAACCACTCAACTAAGTAAAGAGAAATGAGAGTCAATCATTTCTATAAGAAATGAAGTGTCTTTTAAGTAATAAATATTAAGAAAAACCACTGATTAGAAGGTGTGTACAAACTTTTAACTGGTACTGCATATTGCAAGTGATTTGTTGATATACATTTCCCTTTTTATCCTTTTTCATAAAGAAGCCATGTGGAATGCAAACATTAGCACTGAATTGTATATCACTCACCTGTGATTTAATTCCATGATAAAAAATTGACACCTGATGTCATGAGATATTCATATAAATTTTACTGATATTTCATTAGATTTCATTTAGAGAAAGCAGGAACAGAGTGGTAAACCTACTCCTTAACCTTTGTCACTTTTCTTACAAATTGAGTTTTACAAATTGTTATGACTTTGCAAGTGTGATACCTTGTTGGCAGTTCTATGGAGTGTCAGGTTGTTGTTTTATTAAATATTGCAATTACAGTGTATGCATATAAATTATTCTATGTATTGTAGTGAGTAACTCAGTGTTTGATTCTAGATCCACTGGCCTGCTACCACCCAAAGAAAAGCGGAGTGCAAGATGGCTGGAAAAGGAGGACAAGTAAGTTTACATTTATCATGAGTCTTTCTGTGAATAAATGCTTAGCTGTAGGTATCAGTGAATGACTAATTATAGCTCACTGTCTGGTTTTGGGGTTTTGATGACCTTTCCATGTGTGTGTGAAAGATGAAATGAGTTCTCCTGAGGCATGGAATGATTCTTCCTCTCGTTCCAGGGAGAGTGTGCAAACTTTGTGCGCCTGATCGAGCCATGGAACAGGACTCATCTGTACACATGTGGCACTGGAGCTTATAAGCCCATCTGCACTTTTGTCAACAGAGGCTGGAGGGCTGAGGTGCACACATACTCACAAACACACATGCCTACATCTGAGGCCTAAATGCAACCCCATTCAGGTTTTTAATACTCATTGTCCTGTCACAGCAAAAGCCTGGTGATCATCCTGTCTATGTGTTTGTATTCAGGAATACCTCTTCCGACTGGTGCCTGGCTATGTGGACTCCGGAAAGGGAAAATGCCCTTATGATCCACGCCAAGAAAATGCTGCCGCTCTAATCAGTGAGTATTCGCTCACTCTCTCTCTCTCGCCACCGTTCCTCTGAACTTCAGAAGAAATGAGCTGCTATGGCAGAGTCATGCTTCATTAACACTGATTAATTTTTGTCTACACACCATTCTCCGCCTTTGCCAGATGGGAACCTGTATGCTGGAGTGCATGTTGACTTCATGGGCACAGACCCAGCCATATTCAGGACTCTAGGAGACAGACCTGCTGTCAGGACAGAGCAGTATGACTCACGGTGGCTTAATGGTAGGAAGTATAGAGAATGTATTTTGAGAGCAACAACAAATATGGGTATTAAATGTAAATGTATCAGAGTGATGCTGAGTTTATATCTGTTCAGGTTTGAACACTAACCTTTATTATACTCTCTTTCTCTTAGAGCCCGTGTTTGTGAAAATTCAGAAAATTCCAGATAGTACAGAGAAGAATGATGACAAGCTGTATTTTTTCTTTCGGGAAAAGAGTTTGGATGCAGCAGGAGGCAGCACCCCCAGTGTGTTGGCCAGAGTGGGCAGAGTTTGTCTGGTGAGAACTTGTACAAATAGAACTACTAAGAAATTTCATTTTGCTCCTGATATATAATCTTCATTCCCATTAAAAAATAAGAAAGTTTTCTTTTATTTTAAGCTTCTTACCTAAGTACTAAAACACTCAAACATACTGTACTATATAATGTAAGAACTAAAACTTTCATAGCATACATGACTTAAGAACTAAAACACTTATAACACACATGAATTAAGGACTATAACACTCAACATATACTGTACATGACTAAAATACTCATAATTTACAGTATACAGTACATGACTTAAGGACACGGGACTAAAACACTTATATGCATGACCTAAGGATTACAACTTTCATAACACACTCATGACATCTATCAATCCATCCATTTTCCATACTACTTATCCATTGTGGGTCACGGGTGAGCTGGAGCTGGAGCAGCTGAATACGGATGAGATTCAGGGTACACCCTGGACAGGTCACTAATCTATTACATGCCTACACTCATAACATATGCACTAAAATAACATATGGACTAAAATGTTCATAGCATATGCATGAATTAAGGACAGAGGACTAAAACACTCACATGAAAAAAAAAAGTAGAATAAAAAAAAGAATTACATACTAAACATCTATCCATCCATCCATCCATTATCTATATCGCTTTATCCATCTGGGTCACGGGGAAGCTGGAGCCAATCTCAGCAGACTTTTCGGGCGAGAGGCGGGGTACACCACAGGGCCAATACAGACAAACAGCCACACATGCTTTCATTCACACCTATGGGCAATTTAGAGTAGCCAGTTGACCTAATTTGCATGTCTTTGAATTGTGGGAGGAAACCGAAGCACCCGGAGGAAACCCACGCATGCACCGGGAGAACATTAAAACTCCACGCAGAAAGGCACCCTGGGTGACCCGGGGATTGAACCCAGGACCTTCTTGCTGTGAGGCGACAGTTCTAACCCCTGCACCACCTTACTAAACAATCATAACAAAAAAAATGATCTTTTTGATTCTAAATGGATCAAATATTTCTCTCACGTTTATATAACTAGCAAGTGGCGCTCCAGTATGGTAATGGAAGTGTATTATCATTGCATGTCATAATGTTTATAATAATACTGACGATGCAGTTTTATTGTATGCAGTTTCACACTGTTTTATAGAAGGGAGCTTTAATGTATGCATTTGGTCCATGATTCGTTACCCGCTTAGAAAAAACATTAGATTATGCATTATATTGCAAAATGAAGTTATACTGTATATCTTATCTGTATCTTTTTTTCATAGAATGATGATGGGGGCCAAAGATCGCTGGTAAATAAGTGGACAACTTTCTTGAAGGCACGTCTGGTCTGTTCGGTAATTGGGTTGGACGGAGTCGAGACATATTTTGATGAACTAAGTAAGTAAGACAGTGTATTTTCATTTTTTTCATGTTTTCATGAGTGCTAGATATGAGATGTGTTGCTTTTCTGGATCCACTGGATAGACAAATTAATGTTATATGTTCAGGGGACGTCTTCATTCAGCAGACTAATGATGAACGCAATCCCATGGTGTATGCACTGTTCTCCACTGCTGGGTAAGGACCGAGCAGGAATTTATTAACTGCATTTTTCTTTCCAAATCATGATGTCACTGTGGTCTGTGTAATCTGAGAGATTACATGGTGACAAGGGTCTCTCTGCATTTTTCTTGCTCTCTCTTTTTAGGTCTGTGTTTAAAGGTTCAGCAGTGTGTGTGTACTCCATGGCTGACATCAGAAATGTTTTTAATGGACCTTTTTCTCATAAACATGGGCACAATTATCAGTGGACGCCTTACACTGGGAAAATTCCTTACCCACGCCCCGGGACAGTGAGTGTCAATGGGGAGAATAATTACACAATGTGATACTGAGCAGCAGATTATAATCCACGATGGGAAATTATTAACCCTCAAAATCAAGTCGTTTGTAATACTGGACTCTAGTAGTACTGTAGTTTATCATACTTTATTCCTATTTTAATTTATTCCTATTTTATTGACTCATCCCAGTGCCCTGGAGGAACATTTACTCCTGGAGTCCACAGCACCAAAGCCTTCTCTGATGAAGCTGTCAACTTTGTACGCGCTCACCCTCTTATGTACCATCCCATATACCCTACACACAAGCGCCCCCTGGTGGTGCGGACAGGAGTGGACTACCGCTTCACCACTATCGCCGTGGACATGGTGGATGCTGTGGACGGGAGATATGAGGTGCTCTTTCTGGGAACAGGTACAGTTCTGACCAAATATATCTTTTTACTGTGCATTTAGTTGCATAATTATAAAAACACATGCTGAAAATCATTTTAAAATAATTCAAGGATAAAGTTTTATTAGCTTTTCAGAACTCTTTACATTCCCTGAAGTGCTGCTTCTGACTTGTTGCTTGACAGACAGAGGAACAGTCCAAAAGGTGATTGTACTGCCAAAAGATACGAGCTCAACAGAAGAGCTCATTCTTGAAGAGGTGGAAGTTTTTAGGGTAAATATAACATTAAATGTATTCTCCTTTTTTTATATAAATAAAAGGACCTTTGACTGAAGATAAAGTCTTTCCTGATAAAAATGTTAACTGAAACAGTGCAAAAGGTAGCTCAATATCTATCACTGATGATTTTCAGACACCGGCACCAGTGAAAACTCTGAAAATTTCCTCTAAAAGAGTAAGGGATTATGTTTTTTTATCTGTCTATCAATCTCTCTATCTATCAATCTATCTATCTGTCAGTCTATCTACTTTGTAAATATCATATATAGTAGCTAAATATACAGTACAATTCTTTAAATCAGCACTAGGCTGAAAAAATAGGGATCATTCACTACCACAAAGGGCAAAATGTCAAAACAAAGGCAAAACAGGGAGTCAAAACCAGAAAAAGGAAATCAGTGGTCAGACAAGGATAAAACTATAGGCTAGGATGAGCAAAACTGACTAAACTGGTATTATAAACCCTTCATGAAACACTCTTCCAGTTGATCTGCCTGTCTGGTGTGACTTATGGGCTATTGTTCTGTTATGGCTAACAGCAACAGCTGTATGTGTCTTCGGCACGAGGACTTACCCAGGTGTCTTTGCATCGGTGTCCTGCTTATGGTAAAGCCTGCTCAGACTGCTGTCTGGCCAGAGACCCTTACTGCGCCTGGGATGGAGAGAGCTGCTCTGCTTTCACCCCCGCCACCAAGAGGTCTGTCCCTTCTCCACAAATGCACATGGTGTTATTAACAACTGTCTACTTTTATTGTTTCAACAAGTTTTTACCTAAAAAAAGCAGAAAATGTGTATGATAATGTGTATATTATTACAGCATATAGGTGTATGTGTAAGAGCAGAATCGTGGTTCAGGTTTTCGTTATGGAAAATGTCTGTTAATAATTCTTTAGGAGAAGCAGGAGACAGGATATCAAACATGGCGACCCGTTACGTCAGTGCAGGGGCTTCAACTCTAAAGGTTTGTGCATGTGATTATGAATGCATTAAGACAGGAAAAAATCCCTCTATGCATTTATTTTTTGCATTTTTTACAGAATATATGGTCTTCATGTCAGTTTGTAGAGCAGGGAACTACAAAAAGCATACATTTAAGACAGTTCTGATTATTAGGTTACAGCACATGAAAGCTACAGTTAAATGCTTTGCAAATTTGCAGAAACACAGCCAGGACTAGCATCAGCTGCTTAAGCATCTCTTCCTATCTCTCAGTAGAGAAGCGTCTGAGGGAGACGGTGCAGTTCGGGGTGGAGGGCAGCAGTGCGTTTCTGGAGTGCCAGCCCAGGTCTCCTCAGGCCACTGTGAAGTGGTTCTGTCAGAAAGATGGCAAACGTAAAGCGGTAAGAGTTCAGGTCAACACTCATAAGCAGCTCAATAAAAAAAGGCATAAAGTGCAACAGTTTGCTTTCTGCTGCTTTCAGAATACACATCCACAGACACTGAACTAGATAAAAGCTAATAGTTTGAAAGTTAAAAGTTTTCACCCCCATGGTTGAATTTAAATAGGGAAATGTACATGTATTTTATAATTAATTAAAAAAAAGTGTGTTTCTTGCAACAAAAGATAACAGATTATTCATTTTTTTACAATTAATAACATTTTATAGTGAAATGGTGTGGTCCGTTATTGTTTATATGGTTTTAGCTAATTCACAGAGATGTCCATGGCAGATGCTTCATATAATCTAAGGCTGATAATAGACTAATATAAAAACATGCTAGTTTTACAGCTGGTGCAACAGACGTGTCACGTTACACTGTAAAAAAACAAATCGTCTTCCCAAAGAAAAATTCTTAAGTAACTGATTTCAGTAGCGCTTTTGAGTTAGCTAAATTTTTTTATGACTAATTGTAACAGTCACAGTGTCTAAATTAGAAGGAATGTTATATGTTAGATTGACAAATAAAATGTTGGCTGAACCGAAATGAACTACTACTGCTAACAACAATCAGTACTTGCACAGTTATGTAAACACCTGGTTTATTTGTTGTAACTCATAAAACTATGTTAGAAAGACAAAACTAATTTAAACAAATGATAATTTACTTATTCTGTCAATTAGCCTATTATAATTGAGCAAACAGAAAAGGGACAAAGTTATCAATTATCTATTGAAACTTCAATATATCCAGCAAAATATTCCATTCTGGAGGAAAACTGTTTATTGCCTTGAAACTAACTCAAATTTATAAATGTTAAAAAAATAAACCATTAGTCTGACAAAAATAAAGTTAGTGACCATCACAAGTATTTGGGAATCAAATACTACATAAACCACAATATGTCTCAGTGTATGTCATGACCATGTAGCATTTTATACTTTTTTTCCCCAAGGGTTGGACAAAAACAAATCCCTATTAAATGTAGTATTTACAAGACATGTTCTTGTTAATGGTTCATATTCTCTTAAATTAAGAAGTCCTCATAAAAAAAAGTAAAATTGAATAGCTCATCAAAAGTAGCAGTAAAATAATGTGGCATTTTCCTAATTTAAGATCATTTTAAATTACACAAAGATTTCATTATGTGCATTCTGAGAGATGTCTTCTCCAACAGTTAAACTACACAACGCACACTGTTCTGAAAATGAGCCAGAAGTTTACTTAAGCTACTATTAACTATAGTCCAACGTACCATCAATTAAATCTTGTTTTATTGTTCTTAACGTTATCTAAATATTCCAAAAGGTTCTTAAATTACTGTGTCGCCTTGCCACCTTTTGCTCTGAACATCTTCAATAGTGCTGAAGAATGCTTTTCCAGGGATGTCAGGAAAGTTTCTTTCAGGTCAACTTGTGTAATTCAATAAAATTTGTACATAGCTGTTCCAAACTCAATTAAATTCCACAAAAAGCATAAATCAGAATTCAACAGTTTTTATTTTTACCTATTAGAAGGCAGCAAAATGTAGGCCTCCTGCAGGATAACAAATGTGAGTCTTACCAGGTGTTCCATAAAAAGACCTGGCCAGCGCTCTTGTAACACTGAGACCAGGGGTTCATCTCTTTTCTTCCAAAGAAGAATGTAAGGTCCATTCCAGCACTCACTCCATCAAGATTACGGTTTGTCTTCTTCACTTCATCTGCAAGCAGTTGTCCTTACTTCGCAGGATCATCATCATTCTGCCCAGTGGAATGATTTGGAAGGATGTTTATCTCTGACTTGCAAGGCTTTTTGAGGGCACCTCTTGAAGAACTAGATCCCCTTTTATGAGTATTTATCTGGACTTCAGTGCAACCCGCATGTTGCAGTTTCTGTCGAAGGTTGTTCATCTTGTACTGAATACTGAGTTTCTAACCCTCCCAACCACCACTACTGGCCTGAGTGAGACAAAGATGCTTGACAGTCAAAGCTTTGGCCACTTTCTCACATTCAGATTCATCTGGATTTGCATTTTAGGAGAACATAACCTCAGAAACTTTGGTAAGTATTTCCATCTTTATGTCAGGTGTGACCTCCAGTGGAATCTTGTCTTTTTTGTAGACCTCATTTGCTTTTAGAAGACGAAGTTCAAGTTCCAGGGAGAATTTGGGAACACGAAACTCCTTATGCCAAGGTTCTGTTCTTGTACGTGGTGCTAATGACACAGATGAAGAGTCATATGAGAGGCTAGCTTTATCAAGAGTTGTATCTGAAAAACTGCACTCTTCTGATGGTGAGAGAGATATGCTCCAGAAAAGTCTCAATGTAGCCTTCTCAGCTGGAAGATCTGAGAAGTTGAGAAGTCTGTTAGATTGCACAGTTCATTATTGAAATTCGGATCCTCACACTGAATAACAAATCCACTCTCTGTGTTTAGTTTCACACATAGTATAACTCTAAGGTCTTCCATAGTTGAAGATGTGGCAGTATATATTAATTTTCTGACGTTGTCTGGACCAAAAATGATCTACAACAGCATTGTGGTGAATACAAATGATTCACTGTTAAACAAACAAAAAAGAATAAAACAGAAAGAGCAAACAGTGAGTCAATTAATGACAAATTGTTCATATTTAACAATCTCCTTGGTGACACCATAAAGCTTCCCTCAATACAATAGAGATCCTGAGGGTGAATGGTGAGAGTGTCTCCACAATCCTTCTTAACAACAGGCTCTCAGATGTTCAAAATACCAGGTATCAACTTTCTCAACAGTGAAGCGGACATCACTCCCAACAACAGCAAAATTAAGCATTTGGCCAAATTCTGTTAATCCAAAAGAAGACCCAATAGATGCAATCATACGCTTTGTATAATTGGCCACATATATGCATACAGTAGATGTTAAAGATGCAACAGTTTATGCACTGCACCTTTGCTGAACAGCAGCCATTATACATGGATGAAGAGAGGTAATTCAAACAGTCTTTACTCTCTCTATATGTTCTACAGCCTCGAGAAAGTTAGGGCAATCCAGATAGTATGCAACCATGAACTGATGTTTGATGGCTTAGGTGTTTAGGATGTTTCTGAAGCTGTTGGTCTGATGGTTTTTTTTTTTTAAAAAGCTATGCTTAGCTTCAAATTGCATAATTCAGAAATGTACTAAAGGGTCAAAACACCAAATTACATGTGGGTAGTGTTCGACAAAATGGTGTTTTGGTTTTAGACTGATCTCTGGAAAGACTTCTTGGAACAACAAGCAATGATCTGAAATTTTCAGTTCAAAGTAGCATAAAGTTTCTTCTGAGAATTTGACGGCAACAGATGATTCAACAATATCTTTTAAATCCATCAGGATTTCCAGGATATCCTCTGAAACAGTGAGAACAGTTCCCATTATTTGGTCAGCCAACTGATCAACAAATAATCCATCTTGTTCCAGAAGTTTAATATCATTTACCAGTGGCTCTAAGAAGACATTGTACCCAAATGCATGCACATCAGTTCACTTTCTGATTAATGCCATGTGGATAGACTGCAGGCTAGATCGAAATTGCACTGCCCAATTTAACATTACCCAGTAGACTGTTCTTATGTTTTTTTAGATGTCCCAAGGGGATTAGAGACTTCAAGTCATCTATATACAAACCAAGTACTAAATTAAAATCTTCTCCTTTAAAAAATGGGCTGTTTTTGCAAATACTTTCCATCAAAAAGTGCACCCCTGTTAAGAGTTTGTTCCAGTAGATCAGTGCGATTTAACAATAATTTCAAAACTTGTAACAACAGAACATACGCAAACTGCTTTTTCTTTGATCTGCTGAATGCATATTGAATGAGTTCAACAACTGGAAAGTTCTTCTTGAAGTAGAGTTTTCTTCAGTATTCAGTAGAAGTTGGACCTTTGTTGGATGTTGATAAAAATGGACTAGCTCTCTAAATGGAATCCACTAGCTCATAAATAACAGACTGGCTGACCTCAAAATGATTTCTCTGTGTGGCATATATGTCGGTCTCAAAGTCTCAGTTTATAAATGGACATTTAACCCTTTTATAATTTTTCAAATGCTTTCTTAAAAAGTTAATTTGATCTATAATGTCTGAGAAGTGTGTATTGAGTAACACCTTGAAATCTGCATATCTTGCACTGCATGAAAAGCCTGAAAAGTACAAGGAACACAGTAAGACAGCATATATGAAAATACATCTACACTATGAGATATTACCAGTATTTTGATATTGTAAGAAATATCTAAAACATGCTGTTGTAAATTCTTTCATTTCTATGTCAACAAACACAATATATAATTTTTCTGCAACCTTGGTGATGTCATCAGTAACTATAGGTTCTGTCACGTTTGAGATCATGAATATTTCAGTAATGTTAGATGGTCATTACTCATGGAAATTAGTCTAAAGTCAACAAGTCTGGCAAAAAACAGTTAGGGAAGTGACCATATCAGCACATCTATACATTTTTAGGTACTCATCTCTATCTCAGAAATATTAAAGCATTTAAAAAGATTTGATCAACATATTCGAAGCTCAGTATAATACCAATAAATCCCAAATTTTTATATTTATCATAACCCTGTAACATGACGCACTTTTGTAGTGACAGAAATTAAAACTTCACATGGTCACTGACCCCCTC
>JAQQZR010000039.1:11911025-11932917 GCA_030068235.1 Notoglanidium macrostoma | reverse complement strand
AAATTTAAAATTCACAGGGTCACTGTCCCCCTCCCCCTCCCCCTCCCCCTTCCCCTCCTCTTCAACATCCCCGACTGTAACACAGCACTAACACCATCTTTCCCACATGTATCACCTTTGGCGTGTTTTTTTTTTTTGCAGTGCCGGTTTATATGCGACGCTCATGACGCATCGGCATGCTTTTCATTTCGGTTCTTTCCAAGCAGAAGTTATTTTCACATTCCACTTCCAGCATTCTTTGTCCTTGTTTTCTATTTGGTGACTGGTTAGAACGAAGTATTAATAACGTTCCCTTTTTTAAGGAAGCATAAAATAGGCAACTCAGTTTTCAGTAATGTTTTAACAGGTTACTTGTGTGATAAAATAACATTTTATATCCGGAACATTTGAAAGCAGCGTTGTTCCTGTTTTCAGTTACCGTCTGCTAAAAAATCGTCCCCATTCGTTTCTTGACCTGTTTCTAGTTATAGATTAAAAAGTAATTTCACTTACTGCTAAACAAGGTTTTCCTTTCCAATGAAAGCTGCTGGAGCGGCTGAGTATGTGGGAGAACACGGTGCCAAAAAGTGGATGACCAACGATTATCCCGAAACTAGAAATTACTCCCACATGTGCAAAGAATATATTCATTACAAATCGGTCTTTTCAGAGAATGAAGATTTTTACGTTCAATGCCAAAATGAATATGGGATTGAAGTGAACTCCTCCTAGGTAAATAATACCCAATATTTTATCATATACATGTTGGAACAACAGATTTTATCATGGATTCATATATGAAACTAAAAAAGCTTTCCTCTGGGGGTGTTACGCTGTCCTCTGATGCAGCCTGACCATGTCACTGGCTGGGAAATCTCTGGCAAGTTAAGATGACTGGAGTTGTGGTGAAATCTTGTTTATAAGTGATATCATCATGCAAGTCCTATAAGTTTGGTATTCTCATACTATACACTGATGATCACTGATGTTTTTACCATTAGTTTCAGCAATAACTGAAATAATATATTATCCTTTTAAACAGCTCAGTCATGATAAAGATGTTCTGAAGACGGCTCATGGCATCCTGCTGAAATCTCTTAGCCAATCAGATGCCGGCCTCTACCACTGCCTGGCCACGGAGAACAACTTCAAGCACACGGTGGCCCGTGTGGCCCTGCGCATCCTCGACCGTGAGATCGTGGAGGCCCTGACGGCTCCAGACGGGCCCTCAGACCCCGAGCGCCATCACCAACACGACAAGCAGCACCACCCACCTCCTCCTCCACCCCCACCTCAAACCCTGCCCCCATCTACCCAGATGCACCCGCAGCCTGAGGTGACGCTCATCAACCAGTACTGCAAGTCCTACTGGAAGCAGCCTCACAAGCCCAAGCGCACTAACCGCAGGCATACAGAGAAACAAGAGCCTGAGGAGCTGCAGGTGCAGTGACCATGTTGAGGGAAAATTCTCACAAAGCCACGTTTTGGTTGCATTCTGTGCATTGTGCATCTGAGCAGGCAGAATCACTCAAAACTGTTTATAAGCTTAATGTCATGTTCATCCCCTGGGGCCATGCACAAGGTCAAAACTAATGAACTCATTTTATAAATTTGGAATTTTACACTGCATGTTGGATATCGGGTAAGAAACACGGTGCTGTACCTTCAGCTCAGCTTTACTAAAGTTACATGCCTACTGGTTTGCAGTGCAGTGCATTTTGGAATAATTTACATACACTGAGCTAGCAGTTTAGCAGGTATGCTACACCTACATTGTACCGACACACTTTGGTCATTGATTATCAGTCACATCGGCCTGTAGTGAGTGTATATGTTCAACAAAATCTCATAAAACTGATTCACACCAGCATTAAGTATAAGAGTTAGTCCGTTTTGTTTACCATTGACAATTTAAAGAAAAATCAGTGTTCCATAAACATTGTAGTTGTGTAACCCTGCTGCTTTGCAATGCTTGTATTTAAAGCTTGTCATGTTGAGTCAGATGATTGTTAGTCCTCAGTGTGTGGAAAACAGCAGTGGAAAAAATGCTGTGCAGGACCTCTGTATGATTCCACCCTCTTTAACGGTACAGCCGTCTGCTGATTCATCAAAAAGAAGCCTTTTGGTCCTGTACTGGGATGTAATTATGACATGTATTATGCTGACCAATATTTATCAAGACCAAGGGTGATTTATAATCAGGATGTGTAAAGGTAGATACAGTAGCGTTCCTTTTCAGTCTTTGATAGTAAGTACTCTTGAGCTAGTCTGCATCAGACAAATCACAGCTGCAAATTTTGAACTCAAGTGTCATGACGTGTTTATTTGTAACGAATTACTAGCAAACAGTGTTTATAACAATTTTTGCAATAGCAAAAGTCCTAAGTGGCATTATCACCAAGTAATTATTACTCTAAAAGCTAAGATCTACTCTATGCTAATAATAGTGAGGAGATATTCAAGAAAACTACTAGGATTTGGAGGTGGTTGTAGATTCGCTGTTTCGAACAGGAACGATGGGATGTAGGTAGATGAATGGACCAAAATCTGCTCCAGCCTCCTGTCATAGTAAGAGGGATTTGCTAGCATAAATACTGTAGAGAAAGCTGAGAATGCTTTAAAAACTGAAGCTCACACACACTAAAAGGTAAGAGAATATTGAGAATGAGTCAGACTTTTATGCCTGTGGTCCATTTTTGCATATGAATACGAGCACATCATTCTAGGGGAAAATAAGGGTCTACTTGCTTCTGTCCTGTGAAACAAAGTTGTGTGGGACAGCTATGGACGGTATTATTCTTGCATAATCAGGTCATATTTTGGTGGGAATTTCCATAACTTATTATTGTTGCATCTTCCAAATCACCGTATTTGAACTTTGAAATGCAAAGTAACTACTATTTTTGTGTTACAGTGGTAGATGTTTTCAGTGGTCAGCTGTGGTCTTGTGCACGTGTATAAAGGCAGTCCTTGTGCTTGGCTATGTGTATGATTATTACACATGTACATAGAAGTGGTAGGTGTTTGAGTGTTGGTCCAGTTTTTATCTCTAACCTCTCTTTCTCTCTCTCTCTCTCACACTCTTTCTCTCTCTCAATTGAAACGTCACACAACATATTTATTTTGAGAATGTACATATTCATGGCTGTTGTGCTCTTTGGTGGTGGAATATGACTGGGAATAGAAGACTTTATTGTGTGTACACACTAAACAGGACCAGAATATACAGGCTCGCAGCGATGCTTGTAGCAAAAAAAGGTGCAAGGTTTTTTTTTTCCTGCAGTTATGATAATAGTCAGTGGTATTGTCTATTCCACAAGCATGTTTTTTTGGCATTATGTGTGAGAAAGAATTAAAGTTTAAATGCAGTTCAAATTGACAGGTTAAAAAAAATGTAAACTGTAAACTTGTCATTTGACTGGAAGAAATAAAATAACAATGTTGAAATTCATTTTGGACAAAAGGTTTATGGACATGGACAAAACTCCTCATCGGTGATCTGTATGTATATTTAGGCTGGAAAGCACAGAGTTGTCTGGGGGCTAGCACGAAATGTTCCGGTCATTTAAATGTTTTTGTGGTGAAAGATTTGGGCTTTTAGAGGAAATGTGGTATGCAACACAGATGATGTTTGTTCTTCTTTATCTTTGCTCAAGTGGCTGCATATTACAATAATTCTCTTATGTATTCACTGTGGATTTTGTTAGCTTAAGTTAATGTGGTCATTTGTAATAAATAATATTTTATTATGATTATATCGTGAGGTTGGAAATACTCATAGATGTTTTATAATCATAATAATAAACTGCTGTATTTGTTCTTATTTAATCTCTGGTTGTTATTGAACATTTAGTCTTTTATAGAACTATTATCAAAATATCAAGAAACTAGGAAGACTGCTTCATATTTAATGACTTCCTGTTTATAAGAGAATGTTATGGGTTATTAGAGGAAAATGTAGTGTAAATAAAGTGGTTTTTTTACTTATGTATTACCATTTAAATCCATCAGACTGAGTTCTGCCTTTTTTAATCCAATTCATAAAGTCCATAAAATTATGATTTATGAAAATGTTTTTAAATAAATATTTGTGACCTATTAAAGGAAAAACATGAAGCATCTTAATAAGGTTTTGGGCCAGAACAGACACCAGAACAGCTGCAGTGTGCCTTGGAATCGAGTGTACAAGTCTCTGTAACTGTACTGAAAGAATGAACACCAAAGATATTCCTTCAGGTGGTGTTTTGATGATGGCCGCTCTAATTCGAGATCTGGTGCCTATGAAGGCCACAGCATATGATTTTTCTCATTTTCATACTCAACAAATCATTCAGTGAGCCTATATGCCCTGTGGATGTGGACATTGTCATCCTGGATGAGAGCGATTCCATTAGGACAGAAATGTTTCATCATAGGATAAAGGTGATCAGCCAGAATAACTTTGTTTTTATTTGCACTAACCTGACAAAATCAATACAAACCATGCCTCTAACAGGATAACAGAGCCATCAGTTTTTCCTTTATAATGTCATACTGTATATCTGTAACTAGTTCTGTATATGATTAAAGTTCAGTTAGACTCAAGTATTTTGGTAGGGCTTAGAAATCGGAGTTATGGATAAGATTAAGTCTAAAACTCTCAGAGCTTTAATTTTTTCTTTGTCTTTGCACATGCTGAAGTAAAGCACTTTATGGTAAAGCCACAGTCCCTTCAAGTTATCTTTGCATTAGTAAAGCAAAGAAAGATGTATTTGGACCAAGAGTACAAGTTAAATATAGAAAATTGCAGTCAAAACAGAAAATATTCAGACATGAGCCTATGGTCACAGATTGTGCAATGAGTTTGCTTTATTCAGTTTTAATAATACTTATATTTATCACCTCAACCCTTAAAGTCATACTCCGGGAAGCAGTGAAAAGATTGCAAATTCTGTTAAAACATGATTGACAAAATAACAATTTTACAAAATGTGTCTTGCTACCACTGGTTTTACAATATCGTGATATTTTGAATAAAATCATGTTAGTGATCATTTTTAAGTTGATAAAGAACTGACGTACCTACAAACAGTTACTGAGACACCCACATATTAAAGAGTTAAGATTATTCTCGTTTAACATCCCACTCCTTTTAGCCTTGACTGTTCACCTTGGCACCATAATCCCAAGTGTAAGGCCTAATTTACATCATTTTGTGTGTGTGTGTGTGTGTGTGTGTGTGTGTATACACAAAGGTATGTTTGTATTCCAGAGATGGATAGTGGCATTAGTCATCCCATTCATCATCATCATCATCCTCAACTCCATCATCTTCTTCATCTTCTAAGGAAAGTTCAGTTGAAATCGGACATAGTTATGAGGTTGTTCATAGAAAAAACACAAAATCATACATCATTTATCCTACATTTATCATGCTTGGATATTTACCTGAGGAATGAATGACTTTGCTTCTTTTCTGCATCACCATCATCAAGGCTCCAACGATGCCCTCACCATCCTGATCTTGTGATGAAGGATGAGAATCAGAACTCTCTGTAACCTGAAAATAACACACAGTGATACATGAACTCAGCAATATAAAAGAGTGCACATTTCCTAATCAGGGCAGATGCATGAATGTGAGAAAGCCAGAAAACCAATCCTAGTAGAAATTATATAAGAAATCTCATTACGGGCCATATTCAGATTTGAACTCACAACCTTCCAATCACTAGTTCAACATCTTAACCAACATCCAACGTCTGAGCTATCATTACCTTTTGACGTTACCATATGATGTTGATGATCGTATTAGAGGACTTTACATGGTGAGCATCAGAGGAGACAGCATTATAATCAGAGAAATGAATGCATTTATGAATTAGAGTAGAGTGAGCTGTTAGTATAGCAGATGAGTGCTTGGTCAGTGTATTCTTTCAAATGTGGGCAATTTTTCTTGGTGAATCACAGAAAAGCCCCAGTCAGCAGGCAGGTTCAAACCCAGAACCTTTTTGCTGTGAGTTGACAATGCTAACCACTGTGCCACTACTGTCAGAGCAAAATATTAAAAATAATAATAAAATAATGTAAAAGAGTAGCTTGTGGCTGGCATGGTGGTGAAGTGGTTAGTACTGTTGCCTCACAGCAACAAGGGTCTGGGTTCTATCCCTGGGTTGACCAAGGGTGCTTTTCTGTGTGGAATTTGCATGTTCTGCCTGTGTGGGTTTCCTCTGGGTGCTCTGGTTTCCTCCCACAGCCCAAAGACATGAAGATTAGGTCAACTGACTACTCTAAATTGCCCATAGATGTGAATGGTTTTTATAGATTGTAATAGATTGGCAACCTGTCCTGGGTGTACCCTGCCTCTTATCCAAAGTCAGCTGGGATTGGATCCAGCTTCCCTGTGCCCTGCAATGGATGATGTATAGATAATGGATGGATGGATAAGAGGAGGTGCTGGATCAAGTGCTATTTATCTATTTATAAGCTGCCAAATAATGAGAGTGGAAGCCATATAGGATAAATGAAACAAATTTTGCAGTGATTATTATTTGCAGCCCTAGAATTAGTCAATATATTGGCAATATACTATACTCCTGTTAGGTTCTTATTTGAATACTTTCCATCATCTCAATTGTTCCTATAAAAATTCCAAAGCTTAAAGGCAAGTGCTTGTGGATAAAAGTAGTGGTCTAAACAGTACTGAAAAACCCCATCTCAGATGTTTTTACTCCAAAAAAATAATCTGGCAACCTCAAACATTTTGTACCTTAAGTTTTTGACATTGCCAACTCTAAATATGGCCCTATCTTTATGAATAACACTCTGTCTTACAGTCTTTAGCTTTGTGCCCAGTCGTATCTGATCCAATAAAGCTCCTCTGCCGCCTCCTGAGCTTGAAGAAGGACTGACTGGGCTGCTGGTGTTGGAGCTAATGGCAGGAGTGGGAGGTGGAGGAGGTGGAGGGGGAGGAGGAGGAGGAGGTGCTCCTCCTCCACCCATAGGAGCACAGGGGGGAGGAGGTGGACGAGGTGGCGGTCCACCTCTTCCAGGGGCAGGAGGAGGTGGTGGAATGGGCCCACGTTGAGGAGCTTTCTGATTACGGGATGGAGGAGCTGGTGGAGGTTGGCCAGGGATGCGAGGAAGGCTCCGGTCCCCACGAGGTGGAGGGGCTGCGGGAGCTCCACTGGGGACTGGGGGGACACTCCGAGATGGAGGACCCATTGCATCTGTGTGAACAATAGAACTTATGACATCTTCGCTAAAGTAACTGAAGTACTATGTGTATAAACAGATTTAGCTTTATTCAACAATACTGTTTTGTTGCAAGAATATGTAATGAATTAATTCATATAATAGAGGATTCAGGATTTGTTTAAGTTCTATAAGGATCCATGAAGCCAGCGCTCACCCTGCCTCCTCATCTCCTCTTTGACAGCATCCAGGCCACCAGACTGCTCAATGAAGTCGTAGATAAGTTTAGATGTCTCTTTGTCTGTGAGCTGGTCTTCACTGATACCAGCACAAGAAAACAGCTTTTTCAGATCTGGGTCCAGATTGTTGGTCTAGAATAAAGGAACATAAACAGGTACATTACACATGAATCATGGACATCACTGTCTATTCTATTTTACAGAAATTTTCATTTTGTTGTCTAAAACTAAGACAAAATATATTTGTTATTAACAAAGTTTCGATGATGAAAGTGAAAGGGTAACTAAATAGAAAACAAATTCATTCAAACTGAAAATGTATGATGGAATGTAACTGGATTTTCCTCACTGTTTAAAAATGAGAAGTCAGAATGTGAGCTGGACAGGTGGCAAAAACGATGATGGTTAGATCTATACTGCCTTAATAAAAAATAATATTGAAAAGCATTTGAATAAATTTTGTATCCATAGACAAAAACTGCTCAGTTATACATGCTGCAGTTTTTCATAAACTAAACCTAGACTAAACCTACACAACATGACTAAAGTACAACAGAAAATTCATTATTTTGTCAATCGTACAATTGGATTTTAGTCAAAGATCTATGACTAAAGCTCAACTCAAATGTTTTCAAAAATATACAGTCCTTAAATAATTAGAATTAAATAAGTTGTAGTAAAAGTCAAAGTTCAGCATTAATAAAATGGCCATTTCAAATAAATTTTTTTATTTTTTAATTTCATAAAAAAAAAGATTTTAAAAAAGATTTTAAAAAATCTAGCCCACATTACCACACTAACTGCTTCAATATTTCTCAGAATTTCTCACCACCACAGTAGTTAGTAGTTAAATTACAGTATTTTCATGGGAGTGTTTCAGTGTTTATTAGCTGACACGGTGTAGAAACAGTAAGAACTTAATTGTGACCATTTTCACTTCCTGACATGAAAAGAGACGTTTCTTACATCAAAACCACTGTTTGGATCCCATCCTACATGTGTGACATGCCTGGAAGTAAAGAAAAATCAAATGTGAGTTTTAGATTTTTAGAGTTTTAGTTTTAGAAAAATAATGAGAATTTTAAATGTCACTTCTTGGGAAAGTCACTTATTCAAACTTACTTAAACCCACTGGGTGCTCCGATATCTGCCTTGGTAAGTCGAGGTCCCTTCTTCTTGCCCTTCTTGTCCTTTTTGCCTTTGCCGAAGGAAGCAGGTGCAGGCACAGGGACACTAGTTGATCGATACCGAGAGGCCAAAATGTCTGGGTTTTGGATATCTATCGTGGCCATGCTACCTGGCAGCATCTGTGGACCTGAAAATAAATACAACATCCGATATCAAAAACAAGAAAGTAGCTATACACACCAGTGAGACACAGAGCATCTTATTCAACATAAAAATATTTACACTCAGCAACTGAATTTAAGACCATTTTAATTCAAGTCTTTAGATCATACAGGACTCACAACAACATAATACTAACCATTTGATGGAGGTGTGGGTGGTAGTGCTCGTTTTTCTGATGAGAAACAATAGAAAGGAATGTTAACCTCTTTTCTTCTAAACTTGCAATAGAACAATGGCATTTGATTTAACAAAAGTAAATATTAAAGTGCATTTCTGCAGACTTACCTTCACTTGGAGCATTATGTCTTTTGTCTAATAAGCAAAAAAACATAGATGGACCCTGGTCAGGTGCTAGTATAAGAAAGGCTCTGGCACAAATGTTAAACATTTTGATAGCACATTATTGGAAGAGTGTCTACATTGGGTCTTCATAACACATACACATTCATAAATATCTGGTGTAAGATCTGGTGTAAAGTATTAAGTATTTATATTTATATATATATTTTGTATATTGTATTGCTATATTATATCTATCATTTATATTGTATATCTGTATATAGATTATATCTATCTTTATATATATTATAGTTTTTAGGTACTTATCTAGATCTGGTGTACGTATTTACATTTATATATATTTTGGTGCAATAATTTTTTTGGTGCAATAATTTTTTTCTCATTACTATCATCACATAAACTATAAACCATACTATGCTACAAATGTAGAACTTTATCATACTCTGTTTATAACCTTTCCACCACTATATTCTACCACTGTGTCTCTGTGTGACTGCTATATGCTATATTACTGTATATATATATATATATATGCTATATTTATATATATGCCATATTGTATAGTTTTCTTATTTTCCCTTCTTATATTCTATTCTAGATTTTTATATATATATATATTTCTTGTTAAAAACTGTCTGTTGGTGTTCCGCTACTGGAAACTGAATTTCCCGGAGGAACCTTCCCTAGGGATTAATAAAGTTCTATCTATTCTAATATAAAAATATCTCTTAAAGCAATACTGGAGAGTTTAAGTAAGGTTAATGTCAAAACATAGTTTTTCCTTGTCTTTACATGAACAAGAAATGAGGCCCCAATTAAGATGATGGGTCTACTGTTACTGCTACTGTAATCTTTTAATGTTATTTATTTTATTAGATTATTACTCACTTTGTGTGACTGCTTTGTCCTGTCAGAGTTGCGATAGATATAGAGTCTGTCACTGATTGCGATGCAGGAATACACCTTGGGTGGAACAGTCTCCAGTCTCCACCATGCACATACACATTCATATAGTCATTCATACCTAGGGGCAATTTGTCTAAGCCAATTCATCTACTGGCATGCTTTTGGCAGGAGGTAGGAAACCAGAGAACCTGGAGAACACCTACACAGATAGTAATCTGAGCTCAGGATCAAACAGAATCAAATCAGGATCAGTGGCGCTTTGAGGAGGAAGGACTGTACCACCGTGCTACCCTGTATGTTATTACTTTTTTCAGATTTTATGGCATTTGGAAATATTCTAAGAAGCATCCACATGTTTCTTTATCTAGTTGAGAGGTTTACTTACTTCATTCACTTCTGTAGAAGTATGGACTCGTATAACTTGAATTAACTGTGTGGTGGTTCGTTTACTTTAACTGATGATGGTCCATTCATATCCGAGTGGTAATCAAATAAGCATTTACTGCACTATGTATATGTACAGTATGTAAGGTACTATTTATATCTAATTATAAGTATTATGAATGTGCTTTTTGCAAAAATAAATGGTATTTCACAATACCAGTCTTGATCAGGCAACTCATAATGATATTTGAAGGTATATGTGATATGTGAGGGTTGTTCTCTCATCTCTCTTTCATGTAATGACAAAGTTCCATAAAATCCCTCTTGACTTTGACATTCTCCAGTATTTCTGGTTGGACGAGCTGGATTGTTTAACAACTGACAGTAGCATCTCCGCAGCAATGTAAATAATAACAGTGCCAATGCTTAAAATTTATTTATTTATTTTTTTAAAAAAGGTAGGATGTGTTGGAGTAATGTACACCTTCCCTGCTAAACTTATTCCATTCTTTGTGCTTTTTCACACAACATTAGGTATAACTACTTGCCATTAGTACACATAAAAGCAGTGCTCATCTGGTGTATATAAAAGGCTAAACTGCTACCTACATGCAGTTATACTCAAGGTTTCATGAGTGGGAAAGAATTTAGTTCAGTTTCTGTGGTCGGGGTAAATACAGTGTTTGACGTAGCAAATGGCTAGGCGTGATGTGTACCTGGGGCAAAACAGACACTGGGCCATTTTAGAATGTTTGTTACTTGGTTCCAATGCAAACTGCAGGCCCAGCAAGGCCAAGGCTTGATTTATATGTTCACACTGTACTGTCTGATGAAAATGTACAGTAAAGTAAATATGCTCATATTTAAATGCTCGTACTGCACACTCCAACTGAGGAATGCAATGTAGGTGCTAAAACTGTACATGTGGAACAGACAGTTATACAGTTATTCATTGATTTTCAGTAACCACTTTATCCTGGTCTGTGATAGCGGATCTAGAGCCTATCCAAAAGCACTGGGTGTGAAACAGGAAAAACTATAAACAGGAAAAAAAAAACTATCTATAGGCTTCTCAAACTTTAACCAGCAATAATGAACAGGTTAAGTGATTGATGAATAGTGTATGTGATAGTGTTGCTGTTTGACCTTGGCGATTGGATCTCTGGTTGAGCTTTTCCAGTACTGAGTTTCTGAAGAGATCCGACTCCTGCTCACTTGCAAAGTTTAGACCCACTTGGCAATCCTGAAACATAAAGATGTATATTGTTCCTGTAAGGGAAGTGATTGACCCTTTTCTTAGGTTAAAATTGTGTCAAACTGCTACAATCTCTGAGCACTTAATGAAAATATCAGGCATATTCAGATGGAAGGATAAACATTAATATTACAATATTACTATAGGTTAACTATATGCTACAGGGCAACTGTATACAATGACACTTAAAAAAAATCCCCTTGAACCTCACAATCATAGTGCCCGCCATAATTATTGGCACCCTCTATACAAATGAGCAGAAGTTAATGTACAAAACAAACATTAAAATTGTAGCCTTATATATTATTATTATTATATTTTTATATATGACAATATTTCTGGAGCATGGTGTATATAGTGATAAAACACTGGTGATAAAAATCAGTCATATATTTGCCTGACGTTACCTCAAGGATCACAGTGTATATTTATATATTAATGGATGTATTCTTACATCTGCTGGGAAACTGTGGAAAAACTGCTTTGGACTACAGTAAGACATCTGATTATATATCTCTTGCTCCCATATCATTTTCCCCTCCTGAAATACATAAACATACATAAACAAACACTTACATAACCATGGGTACATGTTCATCGCATTTATTATTCTTATTATTAAAACAGATGACAATATTATCTTTAATAACTGTATATATAGCCTGTATTGTTAAGGATCACTTAAAAATAAAATTATAGTAAATATTTGCAAATGGGACCTTCATATCATAAAGACGAATGAAGTATGAACGGCGTGGGTTGTCCTTGACAAAACACACCACTCCAGTATACTGTAGATTCCAGTGGGCTGGACTGTGAGGAAGGGCCATATAGAGCTGCACAACAGCAGTGGCCAGACTCTTCACACACACACACACACACACACACACACACACACACACACAAACACACAAAAGCATGCATATTTAGAAAGACACAACTTTGCTAAACACATAAAACAATGTCAGCGCATCCTCTCTGCCACAACAGGAAGTGGCCTCAAGCAGCACTTCCTGTCATTCGATTTGATACTTTTTCTCATGTTCACAAGTGTACAAATACACTGCTGATGATTTAGCCACATATAAGTATATATATGTATATACATTCTATCAAAGTGCAGCTAATAGTCCTGTTTCTGCCCTTCGATCAGTGTTGAACACATCATAAGGAAATATATCAGCTCATGAAAATCACAGGCTATGCTCTAGGGCCTGTATTGTGTTATCAGTTTAATCTGACTTCTGTATTGTGTCAACAGAATACACACTACAAAAATGAAAACATAAAGCATTAAGACTGAGAGTTGTAGTTATTACATTACATTACATTTATTAAGCATTAGCAGTAGCGTATGCTGTCTCTCTGTCTATAACAAGAAACCTTTTCGGAGAGTACTTTCGAAACTTGCTGCTTTCGAAAAGCATCCAGGCATGCTATTAATCTACAGGTTACATGTGTTTGTTTCAGATATTATCTCATTTCTCAGCTGCCTCTATCCTCCATAAGCTTGGATTGATTGATAGTTAAACAGTGTCGCTCACCACACATCTCCGGCCCAGCAGGTCCACCAGACGTTCATTCTCCTGGATGCTGAGGAGGGAGCTGGGCATGTTCTCCTGCCCTTTAGCCTTCCCCTTGCTCATCTCTCCTCACTGTGAGAAACACAATTTGACCCTGTGGTAATGCCCTGACTTGGTCCACGTTGGCTGTACTAAAACTTTGATATTTGTTTGAAATGGGTGAGAGGTTGGGGAACTGGGACTTCCGCGTTCTGTGATATGATGTCAGTCTTAGTGAACAGGAAGAGCAACCACATCGTGTATCTGTTCCGTTAGCCCTGGGTAGTCTCCAGCTCTAGCTTAAACAAGGAACTACACATAACCTCAAGTAATCTGCTGACTGAGTCGAGTTTATGTCTATCTCAATTGGATTACTTCATAAACAATACAATCGCCCAGTTGTTCATGTTTTTTCCCACACTGCCAAGCTTTTTCAAAGCTCTTTTGTGGAAAGTTGTGACTGCTCAGGCATTTAGGTCACAATAAAATTTGCAGCTGATTTTTGCAACCCTGTTCAGTTCCTTTGTGCTTTGAGGAGTTGTGTATTTACAGCTTACCTCAAGAAATCTTAACACAACTGATCTGATGCTTTATACAGCTTGGCTGATTGGCTTGGAAAGTCCAAATTTTTTTAATTTTTCCCCCTTGTCTTGTGTATTGTTTTTGTTTTCATTGGTTGGCTGGACTTGGGAACTCACCAAATGAATCTGAAAGGCAGTTTCAGTTTCCATGACCAAAATGTAGAATTCTTATCTGGCTACTGACTTTTGGTGCCTGCTTGGGTATCAAGAACTTTGACCTGGACTTGTTATGATAGCTCCTTTGTTCTACACGGTGCTGTTTGCTTCGGCACAAGCTCTGAGGTCTTTCATGAACACTTGTTTTCACACCAAGATCAAATGACACTAATGAACTCCATTCAACTAATTGTATGACTTCAAAATGTGTGTACCTGAAATTAATGTAAGTGTTTCACAGCAATTCAGTGAATACGTATGCAATTACAACTTATATGTTATTATTTGTAAATGATTTAGCCACATATATTGATTTTTCCACAGTTCAGTATTACTTACGTGTAGATTCATGAAAATCCCAATTAAGTTATGTTCAGTAAACACTTATGCATGGCATAACTTTCCCAAAGCAAATAAAAAAATTCATATCATACAGAATTCATCTTTATTGAACACTGTAAGCATGATCAAGTAAACAGCCAATTCAGTAAACAGAAAACATTAAACTGTTGATGAAGTAACTTCATCAGTGGCAAAGAATCTTTGGTGTCACTAGAATTCTGTGTCACTTCATCAAACATTAGCACCATCTTCTTTAAACTTGCAGTGAAGATGCAGAGCTGTTCAAAAAACATGAAAACAACACTACTATACATGACTAGTAGTATGGACTCAGCAAGGGTTCGCATTTAGGGGATAAAACAAGAAACAGGTTTGAGTTCTTTTGTACGCATGAGTGTACGAGGAATTTCATTCCTCACAAATGCTGTGAAGCTAACAGAGAAAGCTAGATTGCATGTTTAAGCTAAATGTAAAATTGTCAAGTTCACAGGTTGTAAATTGTCAAGTTCACATTGGCATGAACAGCTAACAGCCAGCAACCACACCAGCTATGTCCAATGTGTGTCAGTTACACTGTAAAGTGGGTTTAAAGCAGTCCGACTCACTTTACTAAGGAGAAAGGAATAGGCTGATGATTGTGGGAGATATTAGGACAGTGTTTTGTTACCTAAAAATATAAATGAGCTGTCCAAAAGGTCATTAATAAATGGGAAATATTCCCTAAATGTTCCCCTTTATTTGAGCACATTGTATGCATTAAATAGGCAGATTTGTCTCACCTTAATAGTGAATATTTTAGATTTTCCCCGGTGTATATGTGGTAAAATATGTGGGCTGTGGATATTAGTCTGCTTTTGAATATATATTTCACAGATACTGTTTCACAGTGACCTCTAGACTCAGATGAAAAATTTTGCACTGTCATACTGGCTTAAATGCATAAGTTAGATTTTTTTTTTCCCTTCTTATTATTTAAATTTGGAAATTGGATTTTTTTTTTCTGTGGCCCAGAAAAAAATATGAACCTAAAACAAAAGGCCACAGGAGAAGTGCTGATAAATTCATGATAGTCAGTGGCACATAAGGAGCTCTGAATTATCAAGTTTCACTCATTCATTGGAGGGAAATATTACAGATGGAGACGTTGCTCTAGTTCTACTGATTAAATTTAAATTTAAAACTATTAGTTCAGCCTTGAAATCCATTACAGAGGTTCTTATCTGCTGTACCTTTGTTATTCCAATAAAATGTAATACTGCATAAACAAAAAAGCTGTTTTGAAAACTTGAAAACTAATCAATATTTGTCTATTCTGCTTTACAATCAGTGGTTGGTTTTTGTTTTTTCTTTGGTTTGATTTTATTGTTTGAGGTAATGCCGGTTGTACTTGGCACTTTAAATACTGTAAAGAAGTTGTTCATGAAAATAGATATTATGTTATACATTTGCTGTTAATAGAACTCTTTTTATAAATGACTTATTGTGGCTTTAATGTAGTTCATATGTTTGGGTTTTTTTTTTTTTATGTTTTTGCCAATTTCAGAATTTAGGTTTTTACAAATTGTGACTTAGGTGAAAACTTCAGCTTTTACCAAAACCAAGCTGTGACAGAGAACTTTGGATAAGATTTTCTCCAATACAATTGTAGTGTGGCATATCAACAATCTATTTGCCCTAAAACCAAAATTGAAATGAATCAACAAAAGTTCTGAAGGTTTTGAACTCCAATACAAAACATAGATTTTTCCTGTTTACATTAAAGGGAGAAAATAAACCAACACATCTGCTTTTTGGGATTCTCTTACAGATGTCGCAAAAGAACTTTTGGAATTTTGCATCTGTAAGCAGTTACAATAAGAAACTTAACAGGCATTTATCTCTGTGGATTGTCAAATGCCAGTTGACTGCATGCAGGATCTTGAACATTACTGCCTTGGAAGGGCGTGATGTCATCATGTTCGGCCAAGATCCTCCACCACAAAAACACTCCTTTATTTAATTGAAATATGGTGGGAAGCTGGTCCTACCCTCACTCAGTGCAGAGCGGGACCAGAAATGAGATGGGCCCAGCCTATCAGTGATATTTTTGTTTGTTTGCTTGATTTTCCTCTTCTCTCAGGTTCCCAAACTGGGTTTGACAGAATAGGATGGCTCAATGGTGTTCGGCTGAGCAGGCATTCTGGACCCCTTGTATTTGTGGTCGGAAATTAGTGTCCCCCACCACTGCGGTTCTCTCCACTAATCCAGTCCAGGGCTATGAAGGTTAAACTCATCGACATAAAGACGAAACCCATGGCTGTGAAGCAAATAGCCTGAAGAAAAAAGATGGTATATGGACAGTTATCAAAGACTTGTCACTGAAATCCATATTCAGAAATGTTTGTCATACATTAATCATTCAACTCACCTGAATTTTTGATCTTGAGGTCAATGGCTCCTGGTCTGTCGGAATAATGCGGATATAGAATAGACCCGGGAGGATGAAGATCAAGCTTGGTGCAGAGGTGGCACCTGAAGATAAGGAAACATAGCATTCACATGATGGAATATTTCATGATGTAGTTATGTTCAAAGCCAAAGGAACAAGAAATTTCCGACAGATCCTGAACTTTAGTTCTTTCATCACTTTATTTCTCTCCAAGAGGAAATTTGTACATACCGATGATGCCAAAGATGTCTCGGATGTTGGGAACAAAGATGACAAGCAAATTGACAGCAAAGAGGAGGCACACAGCAATGGAAATATGACGAGCCCAATGAAAAGGTTTCTCAGGGAAAAGCAGCTGCTGAAGAGCTCGGCGAATCTAAATGAAAATCATATTTATATTTATATTACTGCTCATGTGTTAAGATTGATTGTGATTTGACCACTGATCTTACTCACTGAAACTCAAAACTGAAATTTCTTAAAAGTTGGCAGAGATATGAAACAGTGGCCTTTTATTAATCCTTACACTACAGCACTGGAGCTCCATTCTGGATCATGAGTAATCAAATGTTGATTAATTTTCTGTAACATCACTGCTCTGACAGTAGTACTGGCTGCAAGGTTCATATTAATTCACTTGTTCTGATATGTTATTGTCCCTGTACTAATCAATGTGTAATTGCTGATATGGTGGACTGTTCTATGAAAAGATGTTTTTAGCATTTTTGGAAGAAGTCTCCAGGGTCAGCACATTATAAACATCAGACTTAAAGCTGTAACTTTATGTTTTCCAATAAGAGAAAGTCTTCAGGACTGAGGACTTTGATGTATCAGGGTAACATGGCAAGCTGCAATAATGTTGCATTAAGAGGAATAAAACACTTTGGGTTGTGCTGACAATAATCAACTTCATGGCAATACCACACTACATCAGATCAGCAGTTTAGTCAGTCAACTGCCAAGAATTATAACATGTGCTGAAGCTTTGTAGCAAAAAGAGTGTGTTCACTGCACGGTACGCTTAAACCTGTCCTCACCATCTGCAGACTGTTGTTGATACATTACTGCACGAAAAGTAAAACTGAAAAACAGTGTCCAAATAACAAGAAACTTTATATAAAGTACGTGTTGTTACCGGGAAGAGCACCACAGGCACAGTCAGTGTGACAGCCATCAGTACAGCCAGTCTCACGCACAGGATCAGAATGTCCAACGGGTCCACTTTACTGTAGGTGTGCAGCAGCTCTGACTCTGTACTTCCTGTTCAGGTAAAGCAATGGAAAAGAGTTCACTTTACATGACAAAAAGCCTATAACAAGTAAATCACATAAAAGTAGACATTTTAAACCAAAACATACTGGAAAATATGTGGCGGCCTGGGAAATCTCTTTATATAAATACATACAAAATTACGGGTTTTCTTAAGCTGAAATATGTTTCTCTTGTGAATGTATCAACCTCAAGTAATGTTAGGGGTAAAGTTTGAAAACAGAGAAAATTTGCTTTCTATTTCCAATTCTATTTCTGCTTCCAGTAAATTGATCAAAGCATGAAATTGACTATGTGAGGAAATCATACTACGATAGCAAGAATTTAGACTTTTTTCATCACGATATTTCCAGGTTGTGATAGTGAAATATATTTACGGGTTCTTAATATTTGAGATGTCCAAGTATACAATAGGCAAAAAACTTATTTTGGCCAAAACACATTTTCTCTGGCCACTACACGCGTAATAAATGCCTAAATGTTTAGTGGATAATGCAATGAACAAATTAATATAAAGATATAGAAGGCTCACCATAAAAGGTGAGGTATCCAAAGATTGCGGTCAGCAAGTACATTACAAACATGCTTAGGATGGATACATTGGCAATGGCCTGCATGCGTTGCTTGGTAGGGCTGTTAAACAGAGAAAATGTATAAATTATTAATAAGTTATGTTAAATTATTATAAAATATGACTGAAAATGTATATCCAAAATTAATAATCAATGCAAGTAACTTAATTATGAAACTGCATCATATATATATTACTAATCCTCAACTATTTGTACTTGCTCAAATGGCTCCCATGGCAAATAATTAGAAATTTTATACATTTGCTCATTTGCAATGTGCACTCCAAACATACTTGCGCAATTCAGTGTAGATAGGCAGCACTTCAGGGTGGCACACAAATGCAAAAGCCAAAATGGGAACTGTATAGGCTGTCTGCAAGACATATAGGGAAAGAAATGAGGTAATGAGAATAGAGAGTGAAGTATAACTGGAGTAGTCCAAGAGAATTTATCTGATAGCACTGAACAGTTTCCACACTGTCAGATGTCACTATAGTCAGGCCAGCAGTGACATGGTAACATGACCTGGATGACTGGTAGCTTTACCCTACTGGATTTATTTAAAAAATAAAATAAATTACTGTAGATAACCTTAGATAGATCTGTCAGAATTATATCCACCTCTGACATATGAAGAGGAGACAGCTCTGTTTCACTAACCTGCTGGTTGATAGTGAAGTACTTGGCCTCACATCCTTCTTCTGTTGTGATGTTGACTATAGTGTGATTGCTGAAATCCTCCAGAGGACAGAGGATGTTGAACTTCTTATAGATGACCTAGATCAGAATGACACAAATAAGGAAGAAAAAGAGAAAGAGGGGAAGGATTATTGGTAACAAAAGACACTGAGTAAGAGTGAGAGTAAAGTAATGTGAACTCTATCTAATCAGAACATTCAGAATTCCTGTAGTAGTTAAATGAAAGCTAAACACTTAAGCAATTAATACAAAACTATACTACTGTATTGCAGTGTGGTACAGTATGCAGGTATAGTTTAATCCTATGAAAGAAGCATGAGGTGTCTGTGCCATTTAATACTCACTGAGATGAGGAAGAAAACCATGCATGTCAGTGAGAAACCACTGGTGTAGCCCAGGTACCCTACAGACACACATGTCACAACTTGACATTAACCGTATTAAACTTCAATAAGTGTGCTTATATATTTCTAATTCATTGTTGAAGTGATATTCGGCATTCAGGCCCATGCGCTGACATTCTCCTGTTCGCTGCATTTCGATTAGGTACTTTTCATATCACTAGTATGAAGTCTATTTCTTTAATTATTTCCTTTTTTTTAATTTCTCAACTCTATGTTTCCTCAAAACATACCAGACTCTTTGAAAAAAAGTCAGTAAAGCTGCAGTCAGTACACATACAAATCAGGTCTAAAGAAAATATAGATGTCTTTTTCAAACTATGTGCTCAAATAATAAATAACATGCAGTATTTACATAAAGTCTGATGTATAAGGAAAACTAAAACAATTACACTGTTACATACTTTCTATATGGTTTATATATGTTGTACATGTTAAATATAGGTAGAATTTTAATTCTTATTCGGATAGATATATTTGTATGTATTTGGATATGTTTTCTTTTTACATGTATTCTTATATGCCCTCCTTCATATGAATATGTGATGAACTGATTTCATGTTTATGCAGCCATATTTCAGGATTCAGAAAATTTCTTCATGGGACATCCACAGACAAGTAAAAATAATTCTTGCCGATGCATTCCAGGCTTCTTGGTGATGAAGTTCAGAATTTTAGCTTGCATGGTCTACCATAATTACAAAGCAAACAATTTATTGTTTTGCAGCCAGTTGCACCATCTGAATGTAATTTTGAACATAACTCAGGGTGTAAACCATACGTTACTAAACGACTGGAAACCACTCGTTGTGAGCAGTGTGGTGCAGAATTTCATTTGCACCACAGACACTTAAGGTATGTAATATGTAGCTCGTAAAGGGCTCGTCACACAGAGCGATGTATGTCACCATCACCAGCCAATCAGAAATACGATCCAACATAAACAGGAAATACAACATTCATGACTGAGATGTGGGAAAGAAATATTTCTTGGTGTAACCTTACTTAAAGCAAGTTCTCTCTCTCAGGTCTGTTGTATTTGCATTAGCATTTGTACTGCTTGGGCTCTCGTACAAGAAAGATATTTTAATATTTAACAGCCCAGAGTAATAAAAAAGACAGTGAAATTGCAGCAATTTGAATATTGAAAATATTTGACTAACAGAATAAATTATAACATTAAATTAGTGGTAAAATGTTACAAATAGTTCGTGCTGTACCATGGCAATAATATCAATTTGGCATATAACATTTTACATTTACATTTATGACATTTATTAATAGTGACTTACAGAAGTGCTCTATAGTCAGGGACTAAGAGTATCATCAGTCTAAATACCCTGTTAGGGATGTTAGAGGTCAGAAGTACAGTCGGTTGTCCAGGACTACCCCAAGGTTGTGTGTATTGACAGATGGTGAAATCTGAGAGTTGTCCAGGTAGAAGTACTGAAGTATTGAATTCTTCGCAAATTTGAGCTAGGCTTGTTAAACTGCTTTATATAATAATGATCTTAAATAAAAAGTTGTAGATAGCTTATGATCCATATAGGTGTGTGTGAGGGCTTGTGACTGAAGGGTGGTTAAGGGGTGAAAATAGTTATTAAACTTATATACTATGTTAATAGTAGACTTACCAAGCTGTCTCATCATAGCCAGTGGAAGAATAATACAGATAGACACAATGATGATCAAATAGTTGCCATTCAGGTACCACTGTCTGGATAAAAATCAAACTGATTATTTAGAACTAGTGTTATACAAAGTATTAAAAGTTCATACTGCTGCAACATATCAAACAATACAATATTGTAACATTTAATACTATTATTTAATACATTAAACTCCCAGGAGCTGCTGCATTTCCCACTCTCATAGCCACAGTACAGACCTATACTATTGGAGTCACTGTAGTTACTAAATAATATACTTTAGCATGATAATAAGCTTTGAGTTGAGAGGTTAATAGGCTGACACTGCTTACAGATGTGACTTGGGTTACATTGGCTAATTAGCAAAAGTCCTAGTAGGACACAGACATCCCACCTCTTTCAGACGTTTCGGGAGGCTCCTGAATATTGATAGAGGCTCCTTCAAATTATATACAATATCCTGGAAATATATTTTGTGAAAGAATGTGCATGAACGAGAGAGAGAGAGAGACAGAGAGCGAGAGAGAGAGAGAGAGAGCATGTGTGTGCTGGTTTGTGTGAGTGAAAGACAGAGAGAGAGAGAGAGACAGACAGAGAGAGAGAGAGAGAGAGAGAGAGAGAGAGAGAGAGAGAGAGAGAGAGAGAGA
>JAQQZR010000039.1:11886531-11909181 GCA_030068235.1 Notoglanidium macrostoma | reverse complement strand
GAGAGAGAGAGAGAGAGAGAGAGAGAGATGACTGCACTTTTTCCAACAGGCAGACCTATAGGCCTTGCCAACTGTGCAGCTATATTTAATGCTGCAATATGATTTAGGAACCTTGTGTTTCTTCATTATCACTGCTCACCAGTTCAGCACACAAACTTCTTATTTCACAGTAGCCTTTTTATTTAACAGCAAATGCCTACAGAAAAGATTATACATTCTAACTTTTAGGAGTACATTTATGTCCAGTTATCCTCTTTGTGGATTAAGAGTGCACTACACACTATAAGGTGCTACTGAAAACCTATAGCCTAAAATTACAATTGTCCATGCATGAACATGGGAAATATATCGTTTGCATGCAGGAACATGGGAAATATACAACTGTGGCCTCTGATAGCTGGTTTAAGAGCACACACTGTTGTGTGCTTTGTGTAATATGAATCTGACTTCAGCAAGCCATTTACAATTCAAAGAAATGTGACAGTATTTTGCAGCAGGTTATCATGCTGAGCTGAAGCAAGAGTGCACTGGCGATGCACTGTGACACTCACAGGAACATAATTATACCAGTATTGGACATGGCATATGACAGTCCCAGGATTCCACTGCCCATGATAGCATTGCTGAGGTTAAATACAGACATTCCAAATGAGGTCTTCCCTTCAAACTGCCAGAAACACAAAGATAATATGCACAACATGTGAAAAACACGCAGGGAACTGCAGCATTACCATATTTGACTATGTTTACTATATACTACTGTATATTTACATTGCTTTATTGTATAAATGCATATCATTATACTGAGTAGAGACGAATTTCTTTTTACACTTACATCTGTAAACTGAGTTTTTTTCCCCCCGTTGCTCGTATGTGGTAAAAAGTTTTCTTGCTCTGGTGACAAACTGCATATTTCCAAAAATGAAAGAGAAGAAAAACCATTGGCATCAACTGATTAAGCTGGAATGCAAAAGATTTGCTGTTTTTCTACTAAATCCTTCTTTTTGAAAAAAAAATGACAATGCATTTACTGTAATGCATTTACAAGTTATTCATTCCTCCTTAGTAAATGCCTGGTCATGGTTTCAGTGAGCCAAGGACACTAGATTGTTTATATTTTGGGAAATAGAACCACCTAAATTCATTAGACAATGCTGAGGGATGGTACAAACAAAAGTAATAAACTTTGTGTAATTAAAAAAACAGTCCAACACACATCTTTTTCTAAAATAAAAAGAAGGAAAGAAAACATTTTCTGGTATAGTCTGCATCTACTTCGGGTTTAAATCTGAATGCAACTATTTCTACACTGCCCTAGTTCCACTGGATATTGATGCTTAAATTTTGCATTCAAGATTTCCACCATGTCAACTTTTTTTGGAGTGTTAGCAGGTCATGTTCAAACAAAGAGGACACATACCCATCTTCCAGAGGCTGAAATTCCTGATGGTGTCCATTTGATAGTTTCTGAAGTTCCATCTTTGTATATCTTTTTGTGTATTACTGTGTAGTGAAATAAGTCTTAGTGAAGATGGTTGGAAAAAATGTCTTTAATGTTGATCTGAAAGACAAAACAACAATACAGAAAACATTTAGTTTTTCTTTCTTTCTATTACCTAGTCTTTTTAAGCAACCAAAACATTAACTGAAATTAAAAGAACGTTAGGAAAATTTTACATAGTTGATTAATGACATTAAATTTCATGTTTTTATTGTGTTTCTACCAAGTTAAGTGCAAAGAACTGGATGAGTTCTCAAACCGGAGGCAGTCAAAGAAAAAAACATGAGCTCCATGTGGCTTTTTTCCCACTCTCTAAAATTTGATTGGTTCATCAGAGCTCATGTTTCAGCAGAGGACCTGGGCATGGGTCACATTTTTCATGCCTAAAAATTTCCATACACTGCTGAGCTTGTTGTCAAATTTCTTTTTTGTTATATTTGCTGAAATACATGCGTCATTCCCAGACTGATCTAGCAGTGACATGTGGTGACTATTTCAATTAGTTATGTTTTTAGTGAAGGTGATAAACTCACACACTGTCCCCATTCTGAATAAAGTAATATTTGTTCTCTCTCTGTGGTGGTCAGATGTTGTGAAAAGCTGTGGGAAATCTCAACACAGCACAAGGCTATTTAATATGAAATTCATACTCAGACTCAGTCTACTGTTTCTCCCTGCACTCGAATTGGCTACGTGGCTCAGAAGCCAAAAGCTTGGAGGATGTCCAGACAAGCCTGCCAGCTGTAGCTCCCACACACTTTTCTGATTTCGGCCTTGTAGACTGATGTCTAGGACATTTGATAAGTTTTGCTTTAGTGCCTTTCTGTCCACACATGACTTTTCACATGCTTGTCTTTCTGTATACACACATACATGTGAATATACAGATGGGTGACAAATTAAAGGGAAAATAACATAACGTGTGTTTGTAAGGTGTTGGGTCACCACAAGATGCCAGAACAGCTCAGAACAGATCAGCATGCCTTGATATAGATTCTACAAGTCTCTGGACCTATACAGGAGGGTTTGACATGAGTTTTCCAAAAAGATTGCTTCAGTTGGTGTTTTGATTATGGTGGTGAAGACCACTCACAAACATCTAGCTTTTAACATATAGCACAGTCCAAAATCTCCCGTAGGTGTCCAACTGGGTTGAAATCTGGTATGTGAAGGCAATAGCGTATAACTTACTTCACTTTTATACTAATCAAAACATTCAGTGAGCCCATGTGCCCTGTGGATGGGAAATTCTTATTCTGGAAGAGACCCTTATAATGAAACTAGAAATGCTTACGATGAAGTGATCAATGAAGTGATTTACAGTGACACTTTCCTCTAGGGGGACATGTGGAGAAACCATGCCAGTAAAATGCCTCCACAACAAAACAAATATTGTTATTTGTTATTTTCCACATGTCTGTCTGAGCTTCAAGTTAGCATTCTCATCTCGACTAGAGAAAAGAATCTCTTCATATGTTCCTAAATGGTTGAGAATATTATGCCTAGAATATTATACAGCAAAGAGTTGAAACTGCAAATAAAGCATATTCCAGATGGGTTATAAATCTAGTAGCATGTGTTTAATGAAGTTAAATATATCATAGGAATTCCTACTGCAAGGTCAGTAATAAGTTCAGCTATAAAAATATTATGCTTCATGACTCATGGACATTAGAATGCTTGCTAAGGCATGAGCAAAAAAAAAAAATAGCAACTTACTTCAGTAACTATAGGCTTTTGTTAAAAAAAAAAGTAAATCTTAATAATAAAAGTAATAAATTACCTTTCTGTGATATTAGGTAATTTTATATAAAATTAATATAATTTTGGATGCAAATTTGGCAACGAAACATTTCTTGCCTTGGTGATTACATTTCATTTCGAGCATTTCAAACCATAGTGCCATATATTAGAAATATTTTACAGGAATATCATAGATTTAAAGCAACAATTAATATGTATTACATGTACTGTATAACTAAAAACAGCATTACCATATGCACTTTCCTGTGTGATTGTATTTGATCATTAATGATCTATGTTAAAATAATATGTTCAGTTCAAACATATAAAACAAGCATGGGCCACACCTTGCAGAGTATAATTTATTTGTCAGAATGTCTCCTCATAGAATGCTACACTGAAGAAGCCAAAACGTGCCTGTGAGGTGACGTTCCCACTAATAAATTATATAAATGTGGCCCATTCTTTTTGTTTTTTCTTTTTTTTCTTTTCTTTTTTTTTATCAGTTATGCTCTTGGTCCAGCACTCATATTAAACACAACATTTTACACACTGCCTGTTATCTCTAGTCAACTACACGAAACCTACAGCAAGCTCAATTTATTTGCTTGTGTGCTGTTCTGGTGCCATTATTTAGTTTTTTGTTTTTTGGATTTCCCCATTTAGGTTCAGTAGTTCTCTCGTTTTCTCTATTTGTTTTGCCCTTTTCCCAGTTACCTCTGCACTGGAATTCACAGGGATTGGCATTAGACATGGTTCTGCCTGTCTTATTACAGATTTATTAGATTATACAGATTAACTTATTACAAAAGACTTCACTGAACGAACAGATACGATTAAAGTTACATGGACAAAGAATTTCAGTTGCCACAACTCCAGGTGAAGCACGCTTAGAGAATCTCACAACACATAGTTGCTTACATTAAAAGCCAGTGTTTATAAATGAGTAATATGATGGCTGAACTTGACGATAGTGAATTTTTACTAAAGCAAAGCTCAGAATGTTTTGCAAATTATTTCTTGAGAGGGATGCCGAAAACTGTAAGATCACTTTGTAGACACAAAATTCCTGTCCTCAGTCAGTTTATCTGGATCTGCATTTTTGAGGAATCAACCCCAATTTCTACCCCCAACTGAGTTTAGAACAATTGTTGCAGTCAGTATATGGCATGAACCTGCCCTTGGCTCTTGTTTGTCATACAGTATAAATATACTGTCGATTTCCTCAGGTAAACATGTGTAATTGCATTTTTTCAGGTAAATATGTTTACAAAAAGGTAAATATTTGGAAAAGCCATGTATCTCCCAAAGGACCAGCATAAGTTAAATGACAAATCTAAACATGTCTTTATTTAGCCCTTAATGCACCTCATGCCCTCTGCTCCCCACCAAGATTAGATATTATTTGCTCATCACTGGAAAGCACCTCATACTAGTTCTGTACAGATTACACAGCGTGACATGCAACTCCATCACTTAGAGACTCATTAACAGGCTGCAGATTTCCACCACAATCACAAGCTGAAAATCTACACGCACAAAAAAAACTGTCTTTACTTGTGATACCCATGACAGATAGTATGAGAGTATTTTAGGATATCCCTACTGAGTGACACATGATACGGTAAGCTCTTGGAAGAGTAAAGAAATTACTCTCTGTATCAGGCAATGTATCCTGTTACCCTGTCACACACAAAGGCATGAAATCAGTACAGATGCACTCATTGCCCTTAAATATCAGGACCTCTACAAGGTATATAATAAGCATAAATAGCAACTCTGTTACATCTGCCCTAGAGTAACTAAAAAATTGCTATTAGTATCTTTAGTAGCAGCAGCCTTAGATAGATGAGCAGGGGGCAACATCGTTTACCAGAACACACATGTGTACCATATTTAATTTGAATATAAGTCTACATTTGTAACCAGCAGATGGCTATCTGGACTCATCAGTGCCCCATCCGTTTTCCAGACATTCATTAATAATGTATGTTAGGTACATGAGTAATAGTTTTTGCTGACAGATATACAGTATGCTATGGTATGAATTCATCAAATCTGCTATGGAATCTGCTGGGTATATACTTTCAGCACAAGTTAGTGTGAATAAGAGCAAGACATAACACAATGAAGTGCTGTTAGAATGGTGACAAGCTAACACCACTGCAGACCTTCAAAGGTTCCTTGGCTTTGCTTGGACAGATGGCTTAATTGTGGGTTTATTTGTGGGTACCTCTAACACTGCAAACAAAAACAAGTACAGTTTTTGAGACCACTTCCAAGACCTTCAAATGGCTTGGGTCATTTCCATTTCACCAGTGTCCTTATAATTCAACAAAGTGAGTAGTGTCTGGAATACACCCCTGGTATGTTCTCCCAATGACAAGGAATTGCTCTTCTATCAATTTTCTCAGAGGTTATTACCCACTTAAATTAGCCATTAGACTGTCCTTTAACCCTTATTCAGAGGGCAAAATAGGGTAAATTCCTTTACGAATTCAATTTGAGTGTTTCTTTCTGAAAATGTAAGCACTGCACACCAAGGACTACTCTCTTAAATGAAAGGACAGACATGTACCAATATAATTCATGGTTTAGAAATATTATCTTTTACTAGATAAACTAAATAAAGTATGATATTGCTGTTGCTTCTACCTGTCGGCTGTATGTTATTGTTGCCTTGTAACAATTTTTTGATCGTAAAAGTACTTGATTTTGAATGTCCTAAATACTTGGCCATGTTACAGGGGGAGTTCTGGCAGGCTGTAAACATGTCACGAAGCAAGACGCCTGTTCAGTTATCGAGTGAAAAATGAGACAGAAAAAGCTGTAATTTCATATGTGGATAGATGATTTATTATTTTAACTTATAACTTCAATCTTATAACTTAAAAGATGACTACAGCTTTTGTTGTTATTGTTAGGTAGACATTTCAGCCCATGGCACGTTCATTAAGCATTATTCTTCATCCATTTCACACCTACAAACCTGAAACTGAAAACTCCAAGCCAAACCGCTCTCTCTCTGTTACTTAAAGCCACAGGCACTAGTTCCAATTTTAATGCTTATTGTGTCACAGTGTTCAAAAGCTGAAAACTAACCGAGCGAAGTGTGTATACACCGAAGTGTAGATAAGCAATCAGATTTCAACCTTCAATATTATGAAGGCTGTATCTAGCTTTAATGTTAATCTCAGTTCTGATCATCTCAGTTCACTCATTTCAGGTTAATATAATTAATTTAAAAATATACATATATAATCATAACAAATGTATTATTTATTTGTAAATGCAACCCACAGGTATCACTAGATGCTTGTTATCTTCCCTGGTGATGCTGTGCCAGGTCAGTAATGCAGCATTTTGCAGTTCCTGTTGCTTTCCTTTGCCTTTAGCCATCATCTGGACTTTGGATGCCCAAGTGGGTTACGAACTGAATAATGGACATTGCACTTTTTGTCCTTGAAATACAACATAGTTATGTTAATGATATTTCAGACCGTTGGACTGCTGAAAGATATTCTCTGAAAGATTTGAAGGTATGGACATGCCACCAAGGTGCCGCAGGTTTGTTTTAGTACATTTTCCTCATTTCCTCACACTGATACAGGTTTATCTTAATCCCATCTCTTAGATGAATATGACCTGCTTTACTGTTACAGGCAAGTAATTGAGCATTATATTTAGAAATGATAGCAACAGATTCTTGATGCAAATAACATATATAGCCTATAAAAATCTTACACTGCTTAAAATGACAAAGCAGAAATGCACAACAAACCAACAAAAAACAACTAAGCAGCCATTTGCTCCCTGTCTTGGCTCCCTGGAGTGTCTTGGAAAAGGGTTGTTTCATATATGGGCCTATATCTTTTGAGTTAAACCTCATTTCATACCTAATGAGTTGAGGTAAAAGCCAAAAGACAAAAAAAACCCATAAATTGTGTTACTGTCAAGTTACCTACAGACTGTGCTGTGTAATTTTCCAAAATATCTGGAATATATATTAGTTCTGCAAGTTGGATTGTATTTCCAGAACAAAGAACTATTGAAACTCAAACTGTAGCTGAACCAAAAACCAACTCAAAATCCCATGGAAATATCTGTCATTGATCTCAACGTATGCCAACCACAAAATGTCTCTTCCGTTCACCAAGAGGAGGAGCAAAGGGAAAGGAGGAGTGAAGGGAAAAAAACTTTTCTGATGCAAGACTCCCCTTGTTTTCTCACCCCTCCTCCCAGTGCCTCACTGATCAAGAGCAACACGAACCCAGTCCAGACCCATGATCCCTTGAGGCAACTTACTCCTTTTTCTTTGTCATTGGACATCACAGGACCCTGTAGCCCCCAAAATCAGTCAACGATTAGCAGTGACAAATGTCTGACTCAAATCAAAATGTTATTTACTTAAACTTCTTAACACTCAGTTGAAATGTTTATTAGTTGAGACACACTGGGGCGTTAGACTCGATAGAAGAGAGGGGGTGTGGTAACGCAATTAACCCTCTTGCATCCACTGATAAGTGATAATTACATAATCACTACAAACCGTCTTTCTTAGAATACTGTTTACTTGAAGTGCTCACTGCTGTACTCATATATAACTGTTGCTAAGAACCACAATGTTTCTGTTCAGCTCTGTTGACTTGAGCAGATATTATGTTGGCCTGCATTTAAGTCATAAGGGGAGGTGCTTGCTTTGTGTATGATACGCTCCACACTCCGCACTTGCTGCTCAAGTTAAACAACTCTGAGTCCTCCACCCATTCCACTAACATTCCTTGTTTTTTTTTTTCTCCTTCCTCATCTCACTAGTTCTCTACAAAATCTCGTGCACCCCTTGTCATGCAAACACAAGCTTCACAGTATAAACATTAATGATTGGCAAACCAGAAGTGTCCGATTCTACACAATTTTTTTTTGTCACGCTCAAAACCTATTAGGCATGCCCGTACTTGAATTTCTGTACCCAAGTGATACTGCAATTTTTCTCTTGACTGAATCACAAGGCCCCAGACATATGTATGCTTCATATAACCCATAAACATGCGCTCTGCAATTAGTACTTGGACATGTTTCCATGAAACCAAAATGAACAGCATGTAATGGCACTGGATGAAAAGAAAAAGTCAAAAAAGCAAAGCAAGCCTTTTTCCTTTTGATCAAACATGTGATTGAACACCACGAGTTGTGCTAATGACATTCTAGCCATTATTGTTGATTACATGATGACTTGTCTATCAGCACCTCATATTCTTTTTCCTTCCATCAATCTTCTTCAGACAAACAGAGGAGGTTGAATATGACCAGGACATCCGCTCTGTGTAACTGAGGAAGCTACTTGATGCAAATCAATTGTGCAGGCCACAACTTCAGTGTGAGCATTATTCCCTGAGTGCCAACAAAATAAAGTAGCCACATTCCATCTGGTTTCCACTTGATAGTAATAATAGTGGTGTGCTATGACAGTTGTAGGATGTATGCTGTGTTCTGTACAATTTTCTCAATATATACTGCTTGATAACTTATGACATGTAATAAATCAAATTACACAATCACCACACATGATTCAACTATGTTTTGCTTTGCTAAAACAACGCGAGGCTCTGTTTATGCTCTTTTCCACATGGGCTCTTCAAACGTGAGCACTACCAGCATATGACGTTTCAGTGTTTTTGCTATCGGCTTGTGGTTACACCCTGAACAATTTCAATTATTCATTATATCAATTTATTACATTGTCACTTTTAAATCTGTGTTACTGACCCCAATGCCCTATGACAACTTTTTCACAGTGATACATAAACTCGTTAACAAGAGGTTATTTAGTTTATACATACACTTCCGTAGCAAATTAAATGCTGTATATTAGAATCTGGTGGATTTTAGCATTTGAATCAATAATCAACAGGGTTGGGGTTTTTTTTTTGTTTGTTTATTTGTTTGGACCACTTTTCACCAGTACTACTAATTGTGTTGTCTGTTCCTCGAGTTATTTAAAATGGAAGCATTGAAAATGTGTGAGGCAACAGCAGGAAGGAAATTATCCCTTTTGAGACAAATATTTGAGGAATCAGACCACTTCAATCTATGGAGGACTGTCTGAAAGGCCAAAAAAGTATATGTCCTTTACAGTGTGGTAGGTCTCTTAAGCTTTTTTTCTCCCTTGCCTGCAAAAGACATTAGTAGCCAAGATGTCATAAACACAAACGGGTCAGAACTTAGGTCAAGACAAATCTTTAGACTTTTTTAATGTGCAAGAGTGAATGCGGCTGTATTTAAATTAAGCAACCATTTATATATGAATCCTTTCCTTTTTATAGAAATATGACTGATTTAATCTTGTGCTCTGGTCCAGCATTTCTAATACATGACCACCAAAATATCACAATGTTCTAAAAATAAACCAATAAAAATATCCATTGTTTTCACCAAATTTCTGCATTTTTTATTTTTGTTTTCCCCTTCTCTTTTTAACAAAAACCGAAAAAGAAGGGTGTCATGGCTGTTTTTTTAGTTTCTACTACTACAACCAGATTGGACAGACAACAAACAGTGTGCTGACAGATGATAACACTTTTAAAGGATGTATGTGTGCACATAAATATCAAGCATTTCCTTTCATGAACAGCAGTTTGTTTTATGGACCAGGCATGCACCCTGGCAAATTAGTTGTAAAAACAAAGCCTCTCACCTTTTTTTTTTTTTTACCTTTTGAAGTTGCAGTTGAAGTTTTCTCAAATGTAGAAGTGGAGAAGCATTACCTGTGTAGTTTTCTCAGTTGAAATATTTCTTATTACCTCTCTAATTGAGTAGAAACCAAAAGAAGAGCCGAAAGAAAAGAGGACACTACAGATCCAGTCAAGGGAGCAAGTGAGCAGGGGGAGAACGCACATGTGTGGAGGAGGAAAAGGGCTGAAAGGCAGGGCTCTTCACAACCATATTCTCAAATTTCATGTGATGTCACACACACTACTGAAGTCACTTCTAGAACAACTTAAACAGGACAGAGTGCTTTTTTCCATTCCGTATGTGTATGCTTACCATGCTAAACATGAGCTGCAGTTCAATAAAAAGGAATCTTATAAAACCAACAACTTTTGTTTTATTAGGAAAATAGTTTTGCTTAGTTTTATCTATTATTAGCTTTATTTAGTTTATCAGTTACTGACATGTGTGACGATGATTCAGCATTTATTATATGTGTGAACTCATACAAATACTGCACATTCATGTGGATTCCTCACATAACTAAATCATTAAAAAGATTTAAGTAACAATGACTTTACGGGAGGAATTAAAGTTTTTTTTCCTGTTGCTAACCAATATTTGACCTTATCCAAGTCTTGTTAAAGAAACCCAAGACAAAACAAAGGAATAATTGTCAGAATTATTAATGTATAATATTAATTCTGTATTAATAATAATATTATAATATTGAATAATAATATTAATTCTGATTGTTTGCCCTACCTCTTAAATCGAAGCAGTCTGGCGATGTACAATACTTCCCATGATATTTCAAAACATAAGAAGATAATCTCTGAATGGAATCTTAGTTGCACTTTATTTTTCCTCACCCAGTTAACTAACTGTCTGTGCCACATGATGCAAATCTGATGTAACTCAGAAATGTCTACCAGTAAGTACACGTGTACTTTAAACATTAACCAATATTTTTTGGTGTGAGTTGAGTGACTGAGAAGTAAATAGGTACTTTGTACACATTTACATCTTGTTGAGTGTTTCCCCAATTCAATATTCATGTTGGATTCAGTCCTGGTGTTACTCATTACGTCAACATTGCAGGGCAGTTGGCCATGACTTTTTCCAGTGTGGTTTAGTTTTATTTAAACCAGAAGATTGATAGTTCTAACTAGATTTAGATGTGTGACCTGTAGAGTTACTGTATTATGGAATATGAAATAAAACGTAGCCAAATATAAACTAATTGTAAAACGGTATTGTTAATGGTATTGTTTCAATGGTATTGAAACAGATGGTAAGAGAAAACAGAAAATGACTTTATTAAAAAAGAATAGTGTTGTGTTGTACATTTGTTTTAGACTTGTTCTTTTTAATATTTGAAAATTATAGACAGACTAGATATTTAGTTTGTTAATACATCAAGCAAAAAGAATACATAAACAGGATTATACTATTTGCAGAATTTACCATAAGTGTACCTCTAATGCAATTTCCTTTATAGGCCTTCACGATCAATAAAGAAAAGTATCTATCTGATTTCAGCAATAATTATATGCAAAGCTGTGCTTTGCATATAAAGATAAAAACTTTTCTGTGAAAATTCAGGGTTTCATAGTATGAAGTAATAAATGTAAAAAGGTCATGCAGTACACTGTATTTAGCTAACAAATGTGTCGATAAGCCGTTAATAGGAGAATTATCTAATGTATAACCTACAATAAAATAGACAACACCTGAAATAAATATGCACTAATATGAAAAGCATGTTTATAAAAGTCTATCAACATATGAACTTATGGCACCGTGTTACCTTCACTTTATTCCATTGCTAACATTTTATTTTAGCCCGCAGTGTACATTTACTTCCTTTATTACATCTTTTATTCCCTTCATCCTAACTGTTCGTATGTTACTTTTTTCAAAGCAGATATGATTTTGGCTATTTAAAGAAAAAAAATCAGCGCGCACGTGCTTTAACGTCATTTGAGTCATGAGATTTGAACACCTAGGCCTTCTGGGAAAGCGTGTTTTGATACCATATTTGAACAAATAAACACCAAATTATTGCTGGTGAGGCAAAACTTCATATCCCATAATGCACTTCGGCGGGCACTCCTTGCATATGACTTCCTCTTCACTTTTAGCAAAAAAAAAAAAAAAAAAAGAAATACACTGAACGCAAAAAGCTTGTAATTTTTTCCGTGTCGTTTTCTTGGACAGTGTTGAGCAGAGCATTAAACATCGCAGGAATTAATATTTTACGAGCTAATTATGGGAATTCAGTGGTTGTGGGTTGCTAGTGCGAATGATTTACCTTAGTTAGCAGCCGTGCTACTACCGTACAGTGAGGCGATGCTAATGTCTGTTAGCTCTGAGCGGGTGCACACAGCCTTATGATAGTGCTTTGGTTGAGTGTGGTGGGGGCTCTGGTACTGTTAGAAGATTTTGCAGCTTTATTCTGATATCTTTCAGTAATGGAAGAAGTTGACAGGATCTTAATCCACTCGCTAAGACAGGCTGGCACGTAAGTTTTGAAGATGTGAACTGTGGTTTATTTTCCAACCTGCTCTTTAAGTCACAGACCATTGAAGTTCAATCACTCGTGATCCATTCAATCTTTTACTCATTTTGGAAAGGAGTTATTTTTCCATGTTCAGTGTGCAATTAGGAAGTGCTGCTTGTAACTTCCTGACGTTTGTATCTTAGCACATTTTCACTTGTCTTGTGAGTCAGACCTTATTGCTTCAGATCTCTTTATACAAGAAGAAAGCATTTTTTTCCCTTCCTTGGTGGAAATTGCTCGAAATGATTGTGTAATCTAAGTAACTGTCAGTCTGCATTCCTCTCTGTATGTGCATGTGTGTGCAACACTTTCCAGCTTGCATCCTTCTACTTTACATTCATGATCTGTATCTTTCTAAACGCCTTAATGTTTGCTAAACCCCGTACCTCTCTTCTCTGTCCTGCAGTGATATAGATGAAGATGTACAGAGTGTTAAGCAGTTCTCCAGTGAGCTCATAGTGCAGGCGGTGGTGAGATGCTTGCGTGTGATTGACCCGTCTGTGGGCAATGGCCTCTCTCCCACGCTGCCGCCTGGCATGTCTGCCCGCTTCAGAGTGGGCATGAGCCTGGCCCAAGCCTGCCAGGTGAGAGACAAGAACTTTTGTGTCCTGAACTAGATCACAGCTAGGGCCACATATAAAATATTATATTGCTCTTCTTTTGTTGATGATTAATCAGAACTCCTACAAAAGAGACTGAACGGGACATATCTGCCATGCCTAATGGTTGTCCTAGGAAAAATGCATTATTTTTGATTAACATGCACTATATGGCCAAAGCTTTGTGGACACCGGACAATCACAACCATATCTGGATTCGTTGGAAGCTCACAATTTTATGCTGTAGTGTTACAGTTTCCCTTCACTGGCACTAAGAGACCCAAACATGTTCCAGCATGACAATGCCCCTGTACACAAAGACAGGTCCATGGAGACATGGTTTGCTAAAGTTGCAGAACTCACGTGTCCTGCACAGAGCTCTGACCTCATCCCCACTGAACACCTTAGGGATGAACTGGATGAACTCCTCACCCGATATCAGTGCCTGATCTCACTAATGCTCTTGGGTCTGAATGAGCACAAATCCCCACAGTCATACTCCAAAACCTAGTGGAAAGCCTTCCCGAAAGAGCAAAGGTTAATATAACAGCTAACGGGGACTAAATCTGGGCTGGGATGTTCAGTAAGCAGATATGATTGTAAGGGTCAGATGTCCATATATTTTTGGCCATCACTTCTCGGGATTGTTGTTGTTATGTCAGCTTAGAACCATGGTTCTCAAAGTGGGGTTCTTGAAGCATAGATAGACAGGAGATCCATACAGTTGTAATTCTGTTACACTGAAGGAAATCACAATTTGCTTTTATCAAAGTTGTTATAGTTACTATTGTCTTTTTTTATTTTGTAGTTCAGTTGAATGTTCGAGTTAAATACAAACCTGAATACAAGGCCTATAAATAATATTGACCTGAACTTACTGTGTTTTGTGAGGGGAAAGTAAAAAATGTAATAATAAAAAGCCAAAATATTAATAAACACAATGTAAATAATAGCTTTAATGTTTGAGTAGATGGATTATATCCATAAAATGAATCTTTGAATAGGTCAGTGAAATTTATTCTACAATTAAAGTATCCCTGCCTGCACATAATTTAATAACTTAGGCTACACTTAATCAACTTTTACATTTTGGTGTCTGAGGTTACAATTACAAGGTGTTTATAGTTTAAAAATGTCCGAATGCATGCCCATGGTACAGCTTTTGAAGTTGTCTGGCTCACAGTAAGCGGTAAGTGAAGAATAGCTTGTGGAGGAAGTTAGAAATAATCTTTCCATGCGCAGATTTACCCACAGAATAAAGCATTTTTATTTGTAAATCATAAAAGAGATGGTTCATCCTAAATTTACTGAGAGATTTATGAACCCTGTTTATTCTAGTCATTTTGTTAATGTAGTTTTGTTACTTAACCCTCCGGGAAAAGCACCAGATTAATAGATGGTGTATCTGCTGTCTGTCTGTGTGTAGGACTTGGGCTATAAAGGAGAGATTGGCTACCAGACGTTTCTGTACAGTAATGAGCCAGAGATCCGTTCTCTACTCATGTTCCTGGTGGAGAAGCTTCCCAGAGAGAGTGCAGAGGTTTCTGACCAACCGGCAGGTATAAAACAAAACAATCGCAGCATCATTGTGAAGTATCCTGCGGATGAGTTAGTGGCTCATGCCATCATGAAAATGGTGTGTAAAAAGAATGACCATGATATTTGATCGTTGCATGACATTTCGGTAATACGATATTTGTTCAAAATGTTTTCCGAAGCGGTGCAAAAAATCCTCGCTTCCAAAAGTATTGACACCCTCACGATTAGTATTCTGTAAGCCTCTGCTATAGAGAGTAATAAGGGTCTTGCTCCAACAAACATTTTAAGTTGATTTCTATTCTCAAATTTCGATATGAAAAATGGTTTACAAAAGAGCGCAAATCTGGAGACTGAGATCATTGAATGCCGTTGCTTTTGCGCCAGACAGCCTCAATGGAAATCAGATGCTTTTTCCGTTTGTGTAGTCCCAATATTTAATGAATAAAAACCTTGCTTTGGGTTTTTTAATTCAATTTAAATCACTGGGCCTCATTTAGCAAACCAGATAAGAATGAATTTATTCATAAGTATTTCATAGGAGAGTTTACCCAGTAAATGTGGTAATCCTGCAAATCATAAGTTCAGAAAAAACCTTACATGTAGCAGAGTCTCAGTGTGAAGGGTTTAGTGTCTGTGAACCAGTTCCAAAACTTTTCTTTCCACCTCACTTAATTCATACCTACCTTTTTGTAATTTGGTTCCAGATATTTGCCTTTCAGCTGTTTTTATGCTGGAAGTAAAATATTTGTTGTCTTCCATTTCAGTTTTTGATAGATAGATTTTCTTTTTGCCGTTTATTCCTTGGAGCTCTCCGTAGGCTTTCTCTACTTTAGAGTCTTGCGGGTTTCGGCAAATGCAAATTACCTGCTGCTTGCAGGTGAATGGCGTTCATCAACATGCGCACGTTAGTAGGTAGAAAATCAGCAAAATCAGCGTTACCAAAACATTTAGTTGAGTTTGACGTATGCCGACATTTACACACAGCTTTACTGAAATATTTAAATGAGGCCCCTTGTATGTCAAATTTCTTTTATATAGTCATTTTTGACAATTATTCTTGAGTTTCTTTTGTGTGAGAAGGAAAAAAGAGCTTGACAGTTTATCTGCAAAAATGTAATGATATTATGAATTAAATATATACCCTGCAACAAAACAACAATTCAACATTAGGCAGAACACAGATTTCAGTCCCCTGAACTTGACTTGGCAGTGTATGGCGTCTGGCAGCGTTCGAACCAAGCTCTCAGGAAGAAGAAGACATTGAGGAATAAATTTACCACTATATAAATGTCTTCTTTCGAAATGCTGAATTAGTTTAACTTCATTTTGTTTTAAGGCTTCGCAGACTTGTGCGCTCAGCCGTGTGTGCTTGTCTTTTGGAAAAAATCCAAAATCAACTCCAGCCATCAAAGTAATAAGCTTTGTGTAACTGTGGTTTTGATGCTGTTTTTAGTTCAATAATACTCTATTGTCTGAGTTATGTCAACAATTCAAAGGGAATACACTTTGGTTTATTTTTTTGCCCAAAACCCAAATAGAACAGTTTTGTAAAGCTGTACAATTTATAGCTATAGTTTCAAAGCCTCACATCACAGGCGCAGCGGTGGGAGTTACCGGGTTTTTCCTGATCATTTAATGCATGCTGCGTCTTGATTTTAGGAAGACTTGCATTCCTGGATCGGATAAATAGAAACATCCAGCTTGTTTAATGCTTCCCTTTGTGTCTGACACATTGCTCCTTTCTTAGGGAAGTCTGCTCTCCTGCAGAAAGCCATCGCAGCCCAGATTAAAGCTCAGCTGGCGTTGCCTTGGCTCCCTCCGCCCTGCAGACTACCCCTGCACCGCAAAACCCAGGTACAACATGACCGCTCAGGACCACTGCAGTGTTTTACATTGAAATATATTGCTGTTCATGTTCTCAAACCAAAAATAATTCTTTTGAAGCCTGTCCTTTTCATGACATTTTATTTTAAGCGTGTTGATGGCGATCTAGTCAGGTTGCTTTTGTGACAATATTAATAATGGGAATTGGTCTTCAGAGTCCTGGTCCATGTCACAGTTTCCGTGCCCAGCCACTGAGTCTCCCATACTCGCTGAAAGTTCCTGCCAAGAAACAGTCTAAAGGTACATTCATCTGCTTTTCTCTCTGCTCATATTGTTGTAGACAGATTTCACGGAGAAAGCAACACTCTAATCAGGGGTCATCAACTGGCAGACTGCAGTCTGGATGAGGAACAAGCAGAAAGTTTCAGTGGACAGAACAATATATTTGAAAATAATAATAATGTAGCTGAGTGAATGAAACACCTGGACATATTTTTGCATCTAACTGATTCTAGTTTTGTAAATCTGAATGTGTAGCAGATCCAGTGGAAGACTAAATCTGGAATGAGATGATTAAAAAGTGCATATGGAGATCAGGTGTCCACACACGTTTTTTCATATAGTGTGTGTGTGTCATCCGTTTAAAAGTGATAACATGACAAATCAAAGCAGAACCACTTTATTTGTAGCCATAGACTAGTCATAAATGGTTCAGCATAAAAGATATGGTTATGGTAGTTGCTTATGCAGACCTTTGGAAACAAGGAATTGTATGTAACTGACCCTTTGAATTTTAGTTGAATACCTTTGCTCAAATGCTGGTATAAATTTCTCTCAGAGGTGAAGGAGTATTGGAGGGACTTTTTGCTGCCTGTGACATCTCAGCCTTCACAAGCTGCCTCAGTGCCTGCCTCTCTGTTGGAGAATCACATTTCTGAACTCAGCGCAGCACAGGAGTGGGAGAACGAGTGGAACAGCCAAGGTCTTCTCTCCAGACTCACTCCGGAGGTGCACTCTTAAATCACTATAGACACAGGCACATAACAGAGCTGCACGCCAAGTCAGTGAGGTCATATTGACCAAGGAACATCTCACACTTCTTTATGAGCAGGAGTGGAATATAAGGAACTGATTTTATGATCGTACGTCACTCAAATGCGAACTACAGGATTTGTATTTTACCTAAATATAATTGAAAATGTAAATAAATACATTCTTTTCATTTGGGACCAAAGATTATGACTTTTTGGCTTGGCTACCAATCCAATAAGTTTCCTTTATGTTTATTCTAGCTTTTTCTTTTTTCCCACAACATCCAGACAAATCCATGGCTGTATTTATTCATGTGACAATCAATTACCGATGCAGAAATATTGCATCACATTACATTTGCTCGTCATACATTTATAGTTGATATAATATACGTCAACTATCTCACGTTTTAGTTGAAATAATTTGTGAAAAGTTTTAAGAAAATGGAGTGTAGGAGTGTATTTTAACTTGAACTTGAGAATAATTTTTGATTAGCTACTTCATATAGATACTTTCACATAATTATAATTCTTATGTACTTGTTCTGTGCTTAATAGTTTTGTTAGGTTTTTTTTCATCCAAAGCAGCTCAAAATAACCCTGAACTGTTGTTCATTTCTGGAAATAGTGTTAAGTTTGTTCCTGTTCTGTCTCCCCCGTTATGGCTCAGTGGTAAAAACAGAGATAAACATGTTTAGGAGGTGAACAGTGCTGTTTCCCTCACATGAATGTGACATTCAGCGTTCAGGTCTTCTCGGGCCTGTCTGCTAACCCACCTCTCCGCTGACATTTCGCACTTCATGTTGATATTTAGACTGTTTTCAGCCTACAAACAGACCACTTGTCTGCTGTGGTAGCTATTCCTGTACCTGAAAAAAGTCAACAAGTGCTAATTCTAGCTGATATTTATGAGAATTTTGTGCTTCTTCTGAATACCATTAGTGTAAATCAGACAGTGAGGTAGGAAGGAATAAAAATACTCTGCCATGTCACAGTTTTTCTCAGAAAGCTTTATGTCACCTAAAGTTGGCAATTATCTGAGATCATACATATTTTATATGGAATTCACATGAAGGACTGACCATGCATTTCTCTCCCCCTCATTTCTGCAGGACTATCGCTCGAGGAAAAGAATGCGGCTTCAGAAGCGAATAGAGGAGCAGCTGAGGGCAGCTGCCCAGCCTCGGCCCGACGCACACAATGCCACACGTTCGACCTCTGACCTTTCGGAATTGTTAAATACCTTCTCAGGGGCAACAACAGGAGGAGATGTCTTGACCAAAGGCACGCGCTTCACCCACTCTGAGAAATTCACCTTCACACAGGTACGTCTCAGCTTGTGCTAGTCTGATTCAACAAAAAGCTTTCCTAGACATTAAATCCTCTTAGTCGTCTTTAGAGCTTGCATCTAGCAAAAAAAGTGTTTCCAGATTACAGAATGCTGATTTAGGATTGAGACAGTGTTGCAGTTGGCTTAGACAGTATGAGAATTTTATAAATTTTTTTTGTATAGCCATGTGTAAACGTCTCTTTCTATAAGCCTATAAATACATAAACTCATCTGGCTTTGTTGTAAGTCAAACTAAACATCTGTGGATATTTTAGCTCTCTAGCCTTATTCTGTAACTTCTAATTACTTGTTTTCAGGGGCGGCTCATATCAATGGGCTAGCAGGGCTAAGCCCCGCCCTTCTCCAAAAGGTAAAGGACAAATCCGTGTAATCAGTATAAGGTTTCATTTTGGGTCCCCACATCTTATCTGTGGTTAACAAATGTTTTAAAGAGGATTTGTGATTTTATTTAACTGAGTGTAACAGCACCACTAGAGGTCGTATGGAAAAACACACAATGATATGAAGTGAGGCTGTGGGTAACTATGACCAGCCTGGTGCTGTAGATTCATTCAGCCAATTAGCGACAGTCATGTCACATGATTACACAGAGTGACACACCCCTTTAATTTTGAGCTCCAGTGAGCTAATATATTCTAGCTGGTTTGGTGAGGTTTTGGTGTTACAGATTCGCTCGCAGGAGTAATGGACAGGAATGAAGTGGCTTATTTACTCTATCATTATGTTTCTGCTAAAATATGTTTGGAGGAGAAACTGCAAGTTGATAAACTGGGCACATCTTGTCTAATCAGAGTTAAAAAAATACACAAAAGGACAGATGACAAAACTAAGTTTAGTGCTTTTTGAAAAGGTTACAACTTTTCTGTGTTTGTTATTCAGAGGAAGTGCAGCATGAATCCAGTACAGAATTATGAGCTTGAAACAATACAAATAATATAAATCACTTATGCAGCTTCCAGTCTCATTACTGTGTGTGTGTGTGTGTGTGTGTGTGTGTGTGTGTGTGTGTGTGTGTGTGTGTGTGTGCGCGCAGGATCCAATTTGAATCCAAATTGAGCTAATTGATGATTGTTAAACACCACAGATGTTTCATAGATTAACTTCAATTCAAACCAGATTAGAATCAGCACAATCCCACAATGCAAGCTTTGATTTTTGTGGATGAGGAACCGCTAGTGTTTTAAACCTTGCTCTTAATGTATCAAAATATTATAAATATGATTTATAGAAATGCATTTTCCCTGGGATAAAAATACACTAACATATTTTAAACATCATAGTATTTATTAATGTGCATTGTAAGGGACATGATGAATATCTGTATAGCATAAAGTAATGGTGTACCATTTCCTCATGCTATGATGCCTTGCACCCCCTGGCGGCTATATGAAAAACAGACGCGAGGTGTCTTTATTTTTGCAGGAACCCGAGAAAGCCGCACAGCAAATGGCGGCAGCAGCAAGTGCACTTCCCAGCTCCCACCAATCAGAGGAGGACCTAAAGGCCCAGCAGGAGGCAGAACTCTCTGCACTCCAGCAGCAACTACAGCAGCTTTCTGTCCAAATGGAGGAGGTGGGCGGTGACATAAGGCAGCTCACAGTGTCCATTCACCAGGTAATGACCTCTGCTTGTTTTGAATAAATTCCCTAAACTGTAATGACCCTGCAATCGTATGCTATGTTCTTCATCTTGTGCACGTCCCATGCCAGAATTCCTGTGCAGATGCTCCGTTTTATCATTTAATTCTTTCAAGTATTAACAAGCCCAGTGTCACTTTCAACTTACAAATAATTGACTTAATAAAATACATCAGTGTTTTGTGGTGAAAGAAATTAATCATAAAAATAAGGGGCAAGTGGTGTGTAACATTAGGTAGAATTTACTCTGCCAGTGATGGTCTACTGAATATCTTTATTTAGAAGAAAATATCCAGTGAAGTCAATTGTGCATGAGGTTTTCAGCAGTGCCAATTAGCTTTCCAAAAATGTGTCATTTGGCAGGAATGCCTGAAAAGCATATATTTCTATCAATCTGGTTTGGTAGGTGTCTGATGAGCTGAAACAGAGAGAGGTACGTAATTCGGAGAGGGAGAACACCATCAGAGTTAAAAAACAGACCATCGACCTTCTACCAGATGCCGAGAACAACCTGATCAAATTACAGGTATGAGAGCCGTCCTCATAACCCACGGTCTCTAACCCTAATGTTAATGGAAATGTCCTACATTTTTAATGCGTGTGTGTGTTTCAGAGCCTGGTGGAGGCAAGCTCTAAGCGAGTGGTTCATTTGGCCTCACAGTGGGAGAAACACAGAGCACCACTTATTGACGAACACCGTCGACTCAAAGAACTCTGCAGTAATCGAGAGGTGCAGCCACGTTACATACAACACTCATTGTCCTGTCCTTTAGTGTAAAGGTCATTTTTCTCGATATATGTCTTCTGAATCATTTAAAATGTTCTAATATCCATAAGTATTATATAAGGATATTTAGTTGATTTGCTAGTTGATTAGTATTTAGTTGATTGCTATTGAAGTGGGGAGAATAAAAGAAAAAAAACACCTTTTTTTAGTATGTTGTAATGAATAATATTTTTTTCACTGTAGTAAACTTGCCTCCTGTTGGTGGCATTCTTTACAGACTTTTAATTAATTTAATTAACACAATTATTAAATGCACAGGATGAGCTTTAATGAATGGAACCAACTCAGTATTTCAACTAACTCCCTAATTACATTTTCAGTGTTCTTGCAGTTTAAATAATTTACTGGGTATTCAGACACCTGTGCACACACACAATACTTGTATACGTGCAAGAGATGTGTGTGACAGTTACCATTATTAAATCTCTTATTAGATGGAGTCCTCCAGAAAACTGTCTGAAATCAAAGACCTTCATGATAAAATCCGACAGTCTGCCGAAGAGGCCAAAAAGAAGGAGAGCCTATATAAGCAGCTGGTAGGAGAGAAAATATGTAATATTGTATTTTGTTATATTGTATTTTAAAGAACAATTCATATCTTTGTTCATATTCAGTAGTTTGTCCTCCCTTTTTTAAACATGTTCTACATTCCTTTCTCCATGCTACTGATGCAGATCACGGAGTACGAGACTTTGCCTAAAGACGTCTCCCGTTCAGCCTACACTATGAGGATTCTGGAAATTGTTGGCAACATTAAGAAACAGAAGGAGGAAATCACAAAGGTCTTTATTTATTAATTATTCAGTCCCTGTCTAATGCTGTGTTACTTATTTTGGTAGCTTCAGTTTCTTAGTGTTTTTTATCAATGCGTTTGAATTGCTGGGCTTTGAACTGTGGTTTCGAATTTTGCTCGCGTGGCAGATTTTGTCGGATACTAAAGAGCTGCAGAAAGAGATTAACGGACTTACAGGAAAGCTTGACAGAACGTTTGCTGTAACTGATGAACTTGTTTTTAAGGTAAGTCCTCAGTAACCGAGGAACTGAAACAGTTCAGGTGGTGGGGGAAATGTTTATTTAATCTGTGTTTCTGTTTTTATATTACAGGATGCCAAGAAAGATGAATCTGTTCGTAAATCTTATAAGTACCTGGCTGCTCTACATGAGGTAAAGGCACATGGAATACCTCTGATCATCAACACAAGAATGAAACACTCACACAGTAGCTATGTTACTTGTCCATACACACACTGGTCACGTTATCATGAAGACTAGCATGCCTGCCATTCCTGCAGTTATCCATCCATCCATTATCTATACCGCTTTATCCGTCTGGGTCGCGGGGAAGCTGGAGCCAATCCCAGCATCTT
>JAQQZR010000039.1:11873518-11885857 GCA_030068235.1 Notoglanidium macrostoma | reverse complement strand
CCTATGGGCAATTTAGAGTAGCCAGTTGACCTAATCTGCATGTCTTTGGACTGTGGGAGGAAACCGGAGCACGCACGTGGAGAACATACATACAAACTCCGCACAGAAAGGCACTGGGTGACCCGGGGATCGAATCCAGGACCTTCTGAGGCAACAGTGCTAACCACTCCTGCAGTTATCTAATCAGCCAATCATGTGGCAGCGCACAGTTGAAGATAAGAAAAAGACATTATCGTTTACCATCTTCAGCTGTCCGGTTTTTCTGAATCTGTGCCAACTTTAGCCTCAGAACCCTGTTTTTATCCAAGTTTGGAACTTGATATGGTTTTCTTCTGTTTCTGCTGTAGCCTCTCCACCTCAGGTTTCAATGTGTTGTGCATTCCGAGATGCTTTGCGGCTCACCCCAGTGGTAAAAAGTGGTTATTTGAATTACCATAGCCTTTCGATCAGCTCAAACCAGCCTGGCCATTCTCCACTGCCCTCTCTGATCAACAAGGCATTTATACCTACAGAACTGCATCTCGCTCAATGGTTTTTTTGGTTTTGTTTTTGTTTTTGCACCATTCTGTGTAAACTGTAAACTCTGTTGTGTGTGAAAATCCCAGGAGGTCAGCAGTTTCTGAAATGCTCAAACCAGCTTGCCTGGCACTAACAACCATGCCACGGTCAATCACATTTTGCCCCATTCTGATGTTTAATGTGAAGATTAAATGAAGCTCTTGACCTGTATCTGAGCATGTTTTAATGCATTGCCCTGCTGCCACCTGATTGGATAATTGCATGAATGACCAGGTGTACAGGTGTTCCTAATAAAGTGGCCTAATATAAATACTGTAAGCATATTCCTGCATGTCGGAGTGTATTAAAATGTTTAAGGACTGGAACAGGAAATAAGGGACAGCTGCTCAATTGTGATTACTGTTGTCTAGTAATTACAGTATATGAATTCCTTACTTTGTTCTTTGATTACCTTCTGTTCTTCTCAGAACTGCACCCAGCTTATTCAGACCATTGAAGACACGGGCAGCATCATGAGAGAGATCAGAGATTTGGAGGAACAGGTGTGTGAACTTCACCTTTTACAACTTGCGTTGCATTAATTGTTTGTCATCTTTAATCCTTTTACGTTAGAAACATTAGGAATTCTTGATCTGACCATTTTTTTGTGTGATTAAGTAGAACAAATTTGCCTAGTAGTATGCTCTCCTCTACACCAGGAATATTCATCTCAAATTTAAGGTCCAGCTAAATAAAATTCCTTGCCTATAAAAGTCTGGATAAGCAGCTGACATGACTGAATGGTAGCATTACTTTCCTTTTGATGCCATTAGTGATTAGTTCATGGCTATAAAATGCAACGCAGGATCTCCAGTGAAAAGTCAATGAACTACAGCCAGTTTTTTTCCCCACACATTGATCGATTCTGCTGCAGCATTATTCAAGTGCTCCTTTTTGATTTGTTGAAATACATTGCTGACTCTGCAACTGGACTGTAGTTATTTGATTCAGTAGAAAGAAAAGATTAGAAAGACTTGGCTTTGCATTTATTGGTAGCATTCATCTCAATATGCAGTCAAAATATTGTAAGAATAGTGTATATAAGAATTGTATTACCAGTGCTCGGTCTCTTGTTCCTCCTTTCTGTAGATTGAAACCGAAAACGGTAAAAAGACTGTTAGCAACCTGGAGAAGATTCTAGAAGACTACAAGGCTATTCGACAAGAAAACTCTGCCCTAGCTGCTAAGATAAGAGAAGGCTAACTCAGACGGGGAAGTGTTTACTGCGACTATACAGACACTATGATCGGCTCTAATGGTAAAGCTAGTGTCAATCCATCTCCAAGCTCATGAGCCATCCGTGATCTCGATCAATTCCTACCCAAACACCTAGAAAGCCGCTTTGGGCTGGAGATGTGGACACAATACTCTTTTGTATCAAAATGACAGAAATTTTGTTTATTGTGAAAATGATGGCACCGTTTGAATGTATTCTGATCTTCTTTTCCCCCTCATTTGGCCTTGACTGCAGTGGTTCAAGGAGGATCGGTACAAATGCTTTGCCTGTAAATACACAATGACAACTTTGTGTAGCCAAAAACGCTCATTAACTGTGACCCCTGATTTTGTACTAGTCAAAATTGCTAATGAGTGCACTGGGATATTACAGACATGTGGTTAAACTTGGGAAGTTATGAATTAGTTTAAAATGATTTTCAGTGGGAAGTATCTTACATAGCATCTGTGCTATCCAAGATCATATGGAACATCTGCATAGTGTCTTGCACATGGTTTTGAGCTGCAATATGAATTTGCAAGCAGTGGCCTAAAATCAGTGTGTTTGCCTCTGATCTACAGCAGTCATTCAAGTCACATAGTTGAGTAGTGCATCATTGTCAAACCGAGAACAACACTGATTGTTTCCTACAGCGAATAAGATGAGAGAATTAGGACCGACTATAATTCCAATCAAGTATTATCTCAAAATGACCCTTGTAGATAGAGCCAATCTCTAATGTGTTTGATTTTTGAGATACGACCAAAAAAAAACAATGGTTGCCAATTTCTTTTTAATCAATGTGTCTTATGTGGATACTTAGTTGAGTCGAACAAATTAATTGTCCATGTTTCTCGTACCTGCAAATTTTCTGCATTATCTCTGACAGAATGATCGACTGCAAAGTAGCTGGAGAATAAATAATTTGGCCATGTCGAATGTTTGAAAAATTTAGTTAATGTGGGGTTTTTTTCCAAAAAGGAATTATTTGGAGAATACAGCTTCTTTTATACCATTGTGAAATACTTATCACTCATTTGATTAAAAAGAATGCAAAAAAAGTATTAGTGAAATGTATTTCAAATTTTTGTGTACTTTTGCATACTGATACAATAATACATACATTAATGCATCATAAGTGTTTTGTATTTTCTCTCAACTATTTATCGTGTAAGGGTTTTGTGCCTGTAAGAGAAATGTCGTCACAAACGTGAGGTGGAAACTGGCTATTGATCCATCTAAGTCCAGGTGTAGTGTTGAGGACTGTGTGCATGAGAGCACATTTGTCAGCTGGGCTACTAATCAGTAAGAGACAGCAAACCATGGATAAGGACACAGAGACAGGATACGTTTGCTTAATTCTTATCAGTTTCTTGAAATGTTTCAGGACAAAAAAGCTAAAAAATTTACATATATCCCTTGCGACACTGCAACACTTCGATTCTGCTTTTTGTGTTATTTCTATGTATTGAGAGACTTTTTTTCCATTTACACTCGTCCTTTTTATTTTTTTATTTTTATTTTTTTTTTGTCCAGTTTTCATGCAGAGGTGGCTAGAGAGAAGTAAAGAGATTTTTTATTCGAACCACACAATGTTGCAGGTTAACTGCAACACTTTTCTGTCAAGGCTGATTCTAAATCAACACAATGAAGATCTTCCTTATATTGTAGAGACCCAGAGTCAGTCTTTAGAGACTAACCGAACCAAAAAAAGAGAGGGAGAGAGTGAAAAAAGTGATGTATTTTTAATACTAATCCTAATTAACAGAAGACGTGACATCAGTTTTGTGTGTTGCTACAAAGTAAGTTGGGCTTTTACTGCAGCTACATGCACTTATGAAGGACGGCTTCTGAAATATGTCAAAATGCATATTTATTTAGAGATTTAAGGTCATAGTTGGGGTGGAAATAAGGGCGGCAAAGCTTATTTCCCTCTGCAAACCTAAATGTAACATAACTTTGATTACATTTCTAGAATAGATCATGCAGTGACTTCTGAGGTCCTGCTTCGTCCCCATACAGGTGAAAAAGTGGACAAAACTGATTTTTTTTTTTTTTTTTAAGTAGTCTTTAAAAAAAAAACTATAGTCTATTGTCTTAAAACTGTAGTACAGTGAGTAGAAATTTAATACCATTCACCTATTTTCACATTTAATTGACCTATACATTGAAAATAGAAAACCTAGCTCAACTACACACAATACCTAATGTCAAAGTGAAAAGCCTGCAATAAATCATTTCTAACATTATATAAAAATGAACTACATTATCTTGGTTTGAGAAGCATATATCCCCTTTGCTATAGCGTCCTTTATACAATTTCTGGAATAGCCAATTGCCCTGAAGTTCATGTAGTCATTTCAAATTTTCAACACCTGTGTGGAATCACATCGAATGACTTAAATATAGCTAAAATAAAAACATCTGTTTAATAAGGCCCTTTATCCAAGATCTACACAAAGTAGATGGGAAAAGTGCACATCAGGTGAGAGAGAGAAAGAAAGAAAAAAGTTTTCAAAAATATTGAAGATACCCCAAGCACCGTTGTGCATAACACCACCCACAACCAGGAAGGAATTCACTTGGTTAGAAGGCCATCAAGAACCAAATGGCAACTTTGAAAGGGCTGCAGGATTTTATGGCCTTAAAGAGGAAAACATGTACATAACACAACTACATCAAAGGTACTGCACAAATATGGCCTGTTCTATAGGGTCATTCGCAAGATGTTTCATCTGCAGTCATTTTTGATGCTTGCACAAAGACACCTGAAAGATCCTGCAACAAACATGCAGAATGTTTTGTCAGATGAGTCCAAAGTAGAACTTTTTTGCCCATCACAAAAGCAACACAATCCCTACTGTGAAGCATGGTGGTGGCAGCGTAATGTGGTAGGGATGTTTTTCATCTGCAGAGACTGTGGAACTTGTTACGGTTGAGGGGAAGATGAATGCAGTCAAGCACAAGGAGAATCTGTGGAAGAACCTGATGAAATCTGCAAAACGTCTGAAAATGTGTTGGAAATTTCTATTGCAACTGGATAATGACCCGAAGCATAAGGCCAAAGCTACAGTGGAGTGACCTGCATAGAACATGGTGGATATTCTGGAGTGGCCTCATCAAAGCCCCGACCTAAACCCAACTGAAATCTATGAAATGACATGAAGGTTGCTGTTCATCAGCAAATAACAATTAAGCTCTCCCATCTTAAACAGTTCTGCTTAGAGGAGTAGGGAAAGATATCCAAATCCAGCTGCCAAAGGTGCCTCTACTACGTATTGACTCTGAGGGGTGTATACTTATGAAATTAGATACATGTCATTTAGCCATTTGCAGTGCTAAATTGGAATATTTGTCATGTTCATGGCACCTTTCAGTCACTACTCTGTGTGCTCAGGTCAGCTGCCCTAGTGCTCCATGTTAAAGATACTCAACACCATAGCCTGCGCTTTGAGAACTGACAAGGACATGCACCATTGCATTTATTTATTTATTTCCTTTTTTTATGTTCACATAACCTTGGATACTTAAGACCATAGGATTATTTTTGTATAGGCTATGCATAATATACATATCGCAACATCACACAACACAATAAATGTGGTATTTCACATCAGCCAGCATGTTTAAAAAATAACTTATCACTAGTGTCTTGCTATGATTTTTTTTAACCTTTTTTTTTTTTTTAACCAGCAGTAAACACGGCTTTATCATCACTGTAGCTCAGTTAAATGTCACAGGCACATGCTTAATCAAAATATCCGGTTTGTCACAGAACAATATGATAATCACCTGTGAACCTATTTGAGGTGTGTATTAGCAAATGACAGCCTTATTGCCTTCATTTTCAAAATCATTAATTGATCATTGAATAGATATTTTAGCAATCTGAGCCACTTCATAGAAATACTGTCCCTATTATGGTGTAAAAGAGTGCTCTTGTGCTAATTACACCATAATAATACCATTAATCATAACAGGTTTTTTCATAACATGCTACACAGGTCATAGAATTCATTATTTCAATCCCCATCTAAGTCCACCAAGTTCAAATTTACAAGTTAGGCTACAGTAAAGTGAAGACAGAAAAAAATATTTGACATGAGTGGTTTGTTGATGCAACGAGAATTTGAGAATTGCAAAAAAGTAAATGAAATTCATAGAGACCCCACGTGCCTGAAAATTTGCTACATCACACGGTTTGCAGCAAAAAAAAAAACAAAAGTGCATTACAATGTTGTTATTTTGCTTTAAGCTAACAAAGGCTGTTTCTCGTCTTACTTGAAACTCCAGTGAGCTTAAGAAGTCAACAGAAATCCAACAGTCAGTTTTGTTCTGGAGAAGAGGCGATCCATAAGTTGATATCCAGGCTTACAGCATTAGGGCACTTTACTGTATGAAATTAAAGAAACAAGTATGCTGCAGAGAGACTAAAGCAACTACCCACGTTAACAAGACATTAACAAGCTCAGCAATGAAAAGTTGAACTGACAGAAGGCACAGATGGACATAATATAGGACCATTTGAGCCCAACCAGGGCAGCAAGGATGACCCGGACTTTGAAAAGATCCAAAAAAAAAAAAAAAAAAGAAACCTGAAGCCAGGATGAATTAAATAAAGACTTTTAAATTTGTTCAAAGCATAGGATTCCATATGAAGAAACTAAGTTTAAAAAGTCCAAGATTGTTTTGTATACAGCAACCCACATGTGTCTATCCCCAGCTACACCCCACTGTGTTTAAGTTAAACATTTTTAAGGTCTGGACAAGCAAGTATTTAAATACATTAAATACATCTATTGCTCAAATATTTTGGGGTTCAAAACTTGAACTCTTAAATTAAAGCCTAGAGATATTTTTTCCATCCAAAGGTGATGTGTACCCAGAACATCAAATTTCACAGTCAGCTAGCTGTGTAAGCTAGACGTTGGACTGGATTTTTTCTATTTCAGGTATCTACATTTACCCTGCGACTCAGACAGCATGTCTAGATTTTCTAGAATCTGATTTTCATGGGAGTTTAAGCTGTTAATTTTTTTTTGTGGTGTTTCTTCCTGTGACACAGTAAAAGATACATAAACAATACCCTGTCTTTTACATTATTGCTGTTCCGTATTATGAACTCATTTCCCATGAAAGTTTTCACATTCCGTGATGTTCAGTTGCAGGATTGACCCATCCATCATCTATACTGCTTATCCACACTGCTGTCTTCAGGCGAGAGGTGGGGTACACCTGGGCAGGTTGCAAATCTGTCAAGAGACAATCCACCATTCACATTCACACCTGGGGGCAATTTACACTAGTTAATTGACCTAATTTGCATATCTTTGAACTGTGGGAGGAACAGGAGCGCCTGGAGGAAACCCGCTTAGGCACATGCCTACTTTGTAATGGAAAATGTGAGTCCGCTTCTTTTTCCTTTCACATTTTTCTCCTGCATCAGTGATGATCAATACATAATAAGGACCCTTATGTATTGATTAACTAAAATTTGTTCCAAAATGTTCCAGTTACATAAAATTCATCTAACATAAAAAATAAAAGAAGTCATCTCACATGACTGAATGGTGACAAGAGTTATCTTTAAATGCTTGACAGTTAAACAGATAAGACACTTTGAAATGGTTATTCTGTTTACCAGTGGTTATTCACATTTCCACTTTTAACTAATGACATGCACCCTGAACAGATGAGATATATTGAGAATAAAGACAAATATCTGTTTTTGATTTTTACCTGTTGGCCTGGAATGATACTTTGATGATACTGCAAGAAAGGAAATTACATTCATTTTTGACATGCCTTCAGCATTTAATATTTAAAAAGCAAGTCTCTGTTGATTGATTTTCATAGAAGTGAATGATTTGCTTTTCAGTGTGGAACTTTTATTGTATTACATCTTTTTCCCCTGCCGTGATTGTTTTTCAATCGGAAACAAAATCGCTCAGTGAAATGTAATGAAGTAGCATGGTTTTCTTTTCAAGGTGGATAATACTCACTATTGACATACATTCGACATTTAATGCTCCCCATGCTGATGCTGGATTTTCATTGCAATTGTAAAAGCAATGTAATGTAGGTTTTGCCTTTCAGTGTTGCACATTGTTCACATGTCACTAATGTATTGCATTTCATTTCACTGATCATAAAGGATGTGATTGGAATGGTCAGGAAGTTGTAAATGTGTTTTGGGGTTGCAGTTATCAGCAATTGTTAATTGCACCAATTGAAAATTAAAATTCCACTTTTTGGAAAATTACATTTTATGTTTGGATAAACATGGGATAAAAAAAAAATAGATAAGTAATTTATTTAGAAATGAGGCAAATAAATCACTGAGGTTTCAGTGTTATGTACTTTGTCAGACATGATGAGGACTGTTCTGTTTGTCTTTTTGTTGGGGCGCTGGCTCTCAACACATTTTGTTCTCTCGGTGGAAATTGTTGTGCAAGTTCATTCGTGCTTTACCTGCAGGGAGGTTCTTGACCGAATATTGTCTGAGGCTATATCGTTATAAAGGTCATCCTTCTCCACCAAGCTCTACTAACACGTGCCTTTCCTGAGTTCATGTTTTTCACAGTCTGACAGCTTTTCTATCTGACGCTGAATCTCCTAAACGAACAAGTATAGCAAGAACCCGCGATAAACAGAACACACAAATCATGTGTTCTCGTCACGTAGCACATGTAGGCTGGAGCAACTGTCAATCACGGCAAGAGTTGCCCAATGGAGTAGCTTGAAATGCGGCTTATTACCACACCTGCCACGTATTGGCTGGACTGGCACACAAACGCGTTTTCTTCGGGGAATCAAACCCATTACTCGTCGAAAAAGCATTCTCCACGGCCAATGGTTCAATCCAACGTCAATCATCCTCGCGCCTTCACGGGATTGGTCGGTAAGGGCAAATGAACGCCTCCTTTATCTTTTCGGGCGCAGCTGCTGCCTGAATGTACACAGTGTACAAAACAGAACAGAACAGCGTGATAAACAACAAGCTCAGTAGTCGAGCGGAGCGCCACGGTTTGCCACGAAAATGCCGCGAAGAAGACTGTTAAACATGGGCTGCTTTTTGTGGCAGAAAAGCAGCAGTGCTGGATTGAAACATCCCTTCGCTTTCTGCGCCAGCTTTGCAACGAGTTCGACACAAAACGAGCAGAAATGCTGCAAAGAAGGGCAAAAGTGTGCGACAAACACAGCGACAGCCCCTCTCAGACCCCACCATGGCAGTGGGAAAGCAAAGGGCGACGACTCTTTTACTAAACCAGGGAGGTCATTTTCTTCTACCGCTCCACAAATCGACCAAAAAACTTACTTATGGGCAAGATACAACGAAATGAAACGACTGGTTCACGGTAAGTCTGAGGAAAGTCCTTTATGTACTGCGCTTTAGCTACAACATGTTTATGGAAAAGCGGAATTGCATGGTAACTTCACGTTATGCTTTACAGATTGCTGTAATTAAACATGCTGGTTTCATTACATGGGTTATGTTGTGTTTAATACGGTTAAACAAGGCTATTATAACTGCCAGTTCTGAGCCTTTATGGGCAAAATATTAAAAAGGGCCACACTCTCGGATTTCCCAAAGCGGTTTCTGTTTTCTGAGTAGGTATAAATACTTAGTGAACAGAAAATACATTACTGAAATGCGAACTTGAAGTCTGGGGGTTAACCACACCTAATGACCCAAATAGAGCAATCCTATCTGTTCTCCATCGTAGTTTATTTACTTTGGCGAAACAAATCCTAGTTCCCAGCAGCAGGGTTTAATTATGATGAGAGTCAAACACAGATGGATGTGGACAGAATCTGATCTGCCCCACAGGAGAACTGGGACAGTGTTGCTACGTTTGACTGCCATATTGTTCTGGTATGTTTCAAGCTAACATGCCAGTGCCTTTTTCTTCAGATTTGATTCCTCCCGGAGTGTGCAACCTTCTTAATCCCTCCACCATCTATGCCAACAACGAGGTGAACTTGGAAGAGGTGGACATCTATGGTTTCGATTATGATTACACGCTGGCCCTCTACTCAAACGCTCTTGATGAGATGATCTATAACAAAGCCAGAGAGTTCCTCATAGAGCACTACAAGGTCTGTGGTCTGTTTTTAGGATCAAAGAAATCTAGCCTCCTTGTGCATGCAATCAAGACCTTTACTGTTGAGAATTTGGCAAAGATGTCATTGACATGGCACCAAGTATATGTAACAAGTTTAAGGAATACTTTAATAGTGTAAAGAAAGTGAAAAGTCGTTGGCAGGCTTGTCATGGGTACAAACTTAAAGCTTAATTTCTTAAAATCGCAGCTTTTAAGATAGAACCGTATAATTCCGAGGTTTTAATTAGTAACGGCATTTCTAAGCTCCCTGCGGTGCCACGTGTAGCGTATTTATAGTTGCTGTGCTTTTAGTTTTATCGGGGTTAACTTTGGAATAATTTGTTAGAAAATCATGATGTAGTTTGATGTTGATTTTATGACTGACATGTTGAACCTTTTTCCCTTGTGTAGTATCCTCAGGGTATCGGCAAGTACAAATACATCCCCAACTTCGCAACGCGAGGCCTTCATTACGACATCCAGAAGGTATATTCCTCAACAACATTGTAAAATACAAAAACTAAATGAAACATGCTTATACTTTTGTACCAGTGACTGATGTGGGTTTTTGCACCACAGGGCCTGTTGATGAAAATAGATGCTTTCCATTATATTCAACTTGGCACTGTGTACAGGTAAGTTGTCTTGCCTACATTACTGTACTATCTCATTAGTACAATGAAATGGGGGATGTGTTAGTGTTAATTTTGTTGGATTCCCTGCCAACTGTCTGACCTCCAATAACAACATTGCACCAAATTGCTTTTGTGATCGGCACCAATCTGTTTTAAATTGAGCTTGCGTATTTGTTTAATTTTAAGAAATGTCAGTGCTTTAAACTGTCTTAACCTTTATATACGCTTAACTTCTATACCATGTACATATTGTTTGCTAACGCTAACCATCACTAAAGAGTGAGCCAAGTAGAATATGAAGCCAAAACTTGTCCACGTTACGATGCACTAATTTGTTTGTTTGTTTTTTTTGCTACTTCTGACTTGACTTTAACTATTTAACCGTTTAACCGTAATTATAAAAAGATTCAGATCCCTAATTGAGATGTTTTCCTCAAAGGGGTCTGAAGCCTGTTCCAGATGATGAGGTCATGCAGTTGTATGGAGGTTCTAATCACATCCCTCTTCACCAAGTCAGCGGCTTCTATGGAAAGGTTAATGTTCCTTCTTGTTTGTCACCCATTTTGAAAAGTTTCAGTTTGATATTACTGTGGTTCATAAGGTATTTATTGAAGATATTTGCACATGCCTCTCAGTGAATGTGACGGAAATAAGAGGAGTTTTTCTATTTTTTATTTTTTTTTCTTTTCTTTTTTTTCCCTCTTTAAAGAAGTTTTGTTGTTTAAGGTTGTTTTATTTAAGGCACTTTTCCCCCTCCCTAAGCAACTATTTCACTATCACTTAATTCATAACCTTTGGAATACAACATTTTCTCTTTTCTTTCCTCTCCTTCTGTTATTTGTTTTCCCAGCTTAGATTGTAAAAAGTTTGTTGTTTGGTCCTTTATCTGTTCTTCTTTTTGTGTTTGATTAAATGTACATGCTAAAATAAAAAATTTAAATAGTCTTCTGAAAAGGTGTAGTGTTGATGAGCCAAAAACAAATGAATACGAAGCAATGTTTGTTTTTTTGTTTTTTTCCTTTTTTTTTTTTTTTTTTTTTTTTTTTTTTTTTTTTTTTTTTTCAGTTCCACTAGAAGGTTTTGGTTGAACAAATAAAATAAATGTTGTTGTTTTGAATAAACAGTGTAGTATTTGTTGCTCACTTTGTATGCTCTCTCCCCAGTTTTCTTTGTATTGGAATTGTTTTCTGTGTTTTGCAGGGACCCAAGATGAAGCAGTTCATGGACGTGTTTTCCATCCCAGAAATGACACTTTTGGCTGCAGTTAATGACTATTTTATCACCAATGACATTGAATATGACCCCGAGCACCTCTACAAAGATGTGTCTGTAAGTGTGCGCCTACTCTCGACAAAAGTCAACAAGTTATGAGTTAATATTATTAATATAAGTGTAATATAAATATTAATTGTAAGATATGCAAATATCAAGTCCTTTGTATAACATTTTATATAATGGTTGTGGGATTTTAAGATATTTGAGCCATTTTTTGTTTTGTTTTTAATGCAATATTCTAGTGTAAATGTTTTCAGACATATGCAGTGGCATGTACATAACATTTTATTACATCAGTTTGTTTTGGTCCAAAAAAAGTCAAACGTTCAGTTCAAAGGTCTTTAAAGCATTTTCTTCACAGCTAGGCTGAGATTTAATATGCATGTTATGTATTATGGGAGATTCTTTTGTTAAATATGCTTAAAATATTGGCTTAAACTCATTAGGAAAGTATTTTTGGAGTGTCTCGGATATTTCGGGGGGGGGGGGGGGGGGGGGGGGGGGGGGGGGGGGGGGGGGGGGGGGGGGGGGGGGGGGGGGGGGGGGGGGG
>JAQQZR010000039.1:11847233-11864892 GCA_030068235.1 Notoglanidium macrostoma | reverse complement strand
AGAATCTACTCTACCTACTGGTAACTTGTTTGCCATGTAGCAATAAAAAATATACTAAAAACCTGGATTATTCTGGTAATTCACATTGCACTGCTATTATTTTGAACAATACTGTACTTGCTGCTGATGCTGACAAAACTGAGACAAAGACCAGTAGTACCATTATACACTATATAGCCAAACGTATGTGGACACCCACATATACTGTATATGTCTATGTATTGATCCTGACATGCTGCACTAACATAGTTCAGCAAAAAATGCTTCCTGCTTTGTGGTATGGCAAACCTGAGTGCGTTAACTGAGTTCGTGCAACTGCTTAATGTGATTCCATCACACCACACTTCCATGAAGCTATTAGCCTTGTAACTATGGGTAGAAGTATGTTAAAAACGTAAAAAATGTGTAAACGTTTATTGTACGGTTGAAACAAAAACATGTTCAGAGTACAAGGTAGATACCGCTGTCAGGTAGCTCGCCGTGATCGTATAGTGGTTAGTACTCTGCGTTGTGGCCGCAGCAACCCCGGTTCGAATCCGGGTCACGGCAATGAGAAATCGGCAGTTAGTTGTTTTCTCTATTCCACATTTTTCATATAAAAATTTTATAAATCATATATTTTCTGTTTCATATTCTCCACCTCCCAATGACGGGCTTGTGCCCGTCTAATATCCTTTTATTCTCTTGTTCTTTATTCTTAACTTCATCATCTTTTTTGTTGCAATGTTTATATAAACAAAATTCCAAATTCCAAAATTGTGTAGTATGATCATGCATCATATCAAGGATATAATGTTATACTACAAAGACTTGGAATCATTACGCTGCTTTTGGAATTTGATATTTTTTGTACCCTTTAAAAATGTTGCAGGCTGTTAATTGACCCCTTTTAACTAAAGACGAAAACAGTCAAAATTTTAAATTTTAATTATCTCTTTAACATCTCTTAAATATAAAATGATTATATGATTTTTAGCCCTAACTCTGTAACCAGTTTTCCACTACCAGTTGAATAAACAGTAGTGCTTTGAAATGTGATGATTATTTGATTGATGATATTTTTGTCTGCACCGATCAAATTACGTCATATACACATGATGTCATATCCTGTTCAACGTAACAGCACTGCTGACGCTAAAGGCTGCGGGAACAAACAAAGAGCCAGGCGTGTGGAAATCGAACATCGAGTCTGCGTTTTAATTAAAAGCCTGACCGCTTGTAACGATTTTTTAAACGTTTTCTGTTGCATAGGCGTTTTGTCTAATATCCGATGCTAAATATTAAAATTATAAACTGGATATATTCGAGCATCAGCTTTTATTTTGAAATCTGGTCATTTCGCCGAGTTCTTTGAGGATTTTCTCCTCAATCTGTCAAAGATTCACAGGGATACCGCGCAGCATCGGTGCTGGTATTTAACCCAATTTTGAGTTTCTTTTATCGATGGAGGCTCAAGATTCCTGAAGGGGATTTTACAGAGTGAACTACCCCAGCATGTCGGCCGAGGAGGAGGAGAGGGGGGTAGTTCGAGTCAAAGTCAAGGTGAGAAATTGTAAGCGGCGGGTGGGAATCTGAAATAAACACACACACACGGACACACACGCACACACAGAAAGAGAGAGAACAATAACAGGGCTGATGCTAACGGTAGTAAGCGCTCCATGTAGTCGACCTCAGAGGAAAGGCAGTTTGCACATCTAGTTTCCATCGCAGACACTGATACATTCTTGCACCATGTCCGTATGGTCATTTCAGCTAAAATGTGGCAAAAAGGAATTGGTGTTAGACATCTATCGGCTAGCTGGTTAGGTCTTTTCATGCCATAGTAAAGATTTCTTTGAATACAGTCCCGACAGAAGCTCTTACTGGTGTTGACATGGCTGTTTTTGTTGTTGTCGTCGTATTGTTAGTATCATTTTGTCATTAACAATAGGTTTACACTTCCACGTATTGACAAGTTTAACATAATGTAATGTAAATATATTTTTGCTTGGTTAGGGTTGTCACAATAACATACGTTTTACTCCAATAGAGATTTCTAGTTGCTTGATATCAAAACAACCACCACTGCATGTATAAATGGTATGCAAGTAGAAATATCTTCATCACAGTGTTTAAACCTTGAAAATACCTTTTTTTTTTTGTTGTAATTATTTTATCATTTTTGTTATATGGTGTCTGTCCTGATTTATTTATTTTTTAACCACTACATTTGTTTTTGAATCCCAGCGTGTTATCAAATTAATTGTAATACAGTCCAGATAAACTTTGCCTATTGCCAGTTTACTTGCACTTGGAGTCTGTTGGTGTTCAGTCTGTACAAGAGGCACATATTATTTTCTTAAGTAGCTAAGCCATTTTACCAAAAGAGACTTGAGAATAATGAAAGTTAGAGTAATGGTTTGTTTGGCACAGTGTATTATTGAAGGTTAGTTTTTGTAATATGATATGTAGTGTGTCTCTTACTTGTCTGAATACTGAGGTGTCAGGTTTTTAGCTAGATGTCTTGCACGCAAGTGGATCCGTGGTTGAATATTTAATGTGAATGTTTGAGAATAGTCAGAGGAACAAGTGGCACATGTTGTGGCCTTATTGTTATTTTTCATTGCAAACTGAATACAATTGTGGTGAATTGTGGACATTTTCCAGTATCTCTGGCTAATCTGAAGCAACGTCTGTCAAGCGAATACGAACATGATCACTTGTGGTGATTTTCAGGGAGACCATTTTTGCTCTGCCTCTGTGTCTGATTGAGGATACATTTTCAAGGCAAAGTGTGTAATTTTAGACCATTTGGCAAATTGCAATGGAATTGTCTTGTTTGATTCTATGCACTGTAAAGCTCACTATTTTCAAGGTGTGTTGTATTGTGGTGGTGTCTGAAAACATATCTAAGCAAACAGAGCATGGGTAGTGTGATATGGCACATAACATCCCAGCTGTCATAGGTTGCAGACATGAGAATTTTGAAACTACAGGCCCTAAATTGCTAAAATTATATTCCTCTCTGTTACAGTTTTTTCTTAAGGTATTTTGGAAGTCATATTATTATTTCAGGTTTATTGTGAAAATATTACGTACTGCACCATTCATAGTGGGTGGCAAGGTGGTGCACTGTCGCCTCACAGCAAGAAGGTCCTGGGTTCGATCCCCGGGTCGCCCAGGGTGCCTTTGCGTGTTCTCCCTGTGCATGCGTGGGTTTCCTTCGGGTGCTCTGGTTTCCTAAAACAAGACATGTCCAAAATCCACAGTCCACAGTACAAAGACATGCAGATTGAGTCAACTGGCTACTTTAAATTGCCCGTAGGTGTGAATGCGAGCATGTGTGGCTGTTTATCCGTGTTGGCCCTGTGGTGGACTTGGGATTGCCTCCAGCTTCCCCGCAACCCAGATGGATAAAGTGGTATGGATAATGGATGGCTGGATGGATGGACCATTCATATTGTGATTGGTAAGTATTAAATTCTTGGTGCACAAGCCAAAATAGACATGTTTTTTCAGTAAACAATGGACATGTTTTTCAGTAAAAACATGTCCTTTTAGTGTTGAATTTGCATTTGGCAGCTGTTCATGGGAACACTCAATATGCCATCCACAGAGGTATCAATGCAATGAAGGAGGCCATCATTAGGCTGAACAAACAAAACAGACTTTTAGCAGAAACTTTACAGAGATAGCCGAAACTTTAGGAGTGGCCAAATCAAAAATACTGGTGAGCTCATCAACACTAAAAGACCCAGAAGACCACAGAAGATGCCTAAAATGGATGATTATAGGATTCTTTCCTTGGTGAAGAAAAACACATTTGCAACATCTAGCCAAGCCAAGAACACTCTTGATGTAGTAGGCCTAACACTGTTAAGTCTACAATCAAGAGATGCCTTGAATGTAAATACAGAGGGTTTACCACAAGAGGCAAACCACTGGTAACACTCAAGAACAGAAAGGCCAGACTAGACTTTGCTAGAAAGCCTGCCCAGTTCTGAAACAAGATTCTTTGGAGAGGTAAAACCAAGATTAACTTGTATGTGAATGATGGGAAGAGAAGAGTATGGAGAAGCAAAGGAATGGTAGGATCCTAATCATACCACATCATCTGTCAAATATGGTGGACTTGGGCATGTGTGGCTGCTAATGCAACTGGGTCACTAGTGTTTATTGATGATGTAACTGCTGATAGAAGTAGCAGGATGAATTCTGAAGTGTACAGCGCTATACTTTCTGCTCAGATTCAGTCAAATGCTGCAAAACTGCTGGTACAGTGCTTCACAGTACAGATGGATAATAGCGCAAAACATAACGTTAAAGCAACTTCTTAAGGCAAAGAAATGGAATGTTCTTAAATGGCCGAGTCAGTCAACACAACTGAACATGCTTTTCACATACTGAAGACAAAACTGAAGATAGAAAGACCCACAAACAAGCAGCAACTGAAGGCAGCTGCAGTAAAGGCCTGGCAAAGCACCTCTAGGGAGGAAACTCAATATTTGCTGATGTCCGTGGGTTCCAGACTTCAGACGGTCATTGACTGAAAAGGGTTTGCATCCACGAATTAAAATGATTCTTATATTTATAACTGTTAGTTTGGCTATAATTGTTAAATGGTTAGTCTTATATTTTTGTTAAACCCCTTGAATTAAACGTGTTTACACTTCAATCACATCTTGAGTGCTTCACTTCCAATCCATTGTGGTGTTGAACAGAAGGAAAATAATGAAAGTTACGTCGCTGGCCAAATACTTATGGACTTGTCTGTGTACAATAGCTGGAAAGGTGCAAAAGTGCTATAAAAACAAGACGTAGAAGACTAACAAAATGCATGTCATATTTATCGGCATCAAGCTGGATCTCCGTGTCCTTGTGTCCTTTTCTTTCACATTTAATAGTTCATATATGCTTTGGCAAAAAAAAAAAAATTTGATAAAGATAGCTAAAAGCATTCAGATTACAAATACCTTTATACATGGTCATTAGGGGTATCCAAATGTGATGAAATGTATATACAAACTGAACAGCTGCGTACATGACTGCTTCTCTGCAGAGCAATAGCAATAACAGCTCACATGTCTGTTATTGTGATGATTGATAACACAGGGTAATAACACAGATACAATAACCAGATTTTTCAGTGGACTGACAAAGATATAAAGTGTTCACCCCAGAGTTACCCAGAACAGTTACACAATAAAGGACTTAGGAAATATAAACATGCCTACTAGGTCAAGTGAATTTTTAAAAAAGTCATAAGCATAGTTGTATTTCTCATGTAGCCAAAAGCCCAGAAACGTATCAAAATCCTCATTTTTTTATATGCCTAGCAATGATAATAAACAAAAACCTCTAAGCTGTATACCACATGGCAGTATGAGCAATGCACAACAAGAAAGACATTTGTTTTTTGATACATAAATTTGTGATTTTTGACTGAGAGCGCGTGTCTGATAATCACTCCTCAGCCAAATGTCTCTTGTTTCACAAGTGCAAAAAGTGCATTTCTCCTGCTCAAATCATAGAGCTCAGCAATGCTATAAAAACACAGGTGAGACAGTACTGCTGGTGGAATGACTGAAGAAAATCCCCTGTTTTTATAGTATAATATAGAGTTATTTGAACTGAGGATTAGCTCTTTCCTGTGAGCCCCTCAACTGTTTAAGTGTTTAATTCTTGAGTTCTGTCTGCAAAATATCATCCTCTCAGCAGGAGGCATGTGATGTCCACTTAGCAAGGTCTGGTGTGATTGTGCATAACAGTCCTCATCTGGCATTGTGGCGATCTCCGGCCACTTCTCCAGTGGGTCACTGACCACTTTCAGATACTAGGTGGTATACAATATGCTGGGTGCAGTTGGTGCCCAGAGTATCTGCTCCCTCCTCCAGGTACATTTTTACTGTGGCCAAGTGACCACACTGAGCTGCTAGGTAGAAGATTCCTGAGCAGTACACACCCCTGGCCCCCGCCACCCAGAATGGTGATGAGGCCCTGGAGCCCGGGAGTGGCAATAACACACAGGGGTGTGTGGCACGCTAGCACCAGGGCGAGGTCAACGGCTTTAAGCACCATATGTCAACAGGCGCTGTGTTTGTGTGGTCTGTCACAGCTCTACCGTGCAGTGATGATAAGTCAGGGCTAGACGAGTGTTGCACGTTGTTACACAGCTCCAACAGCACATAAGCCATCCTGTGTTCCCCTGTTTGAGCTGCCAGATGCAGTGGTGTGCCCATTGGTGGTTGCTGTGCCCCCACCAGCATCTGTCTGTTTAACCAATGGCCAAGGCATAGTGGAGGGTACAGACTGCCTGAAGCAGTGGTGCCCACCCACACTTTTGCTGTATACATGCCACCTGGGCTGCCACGTGCCCCCTCAGGGGTACTATTAAAGTGGTCAGTGAGTATTTACATTTAATGTTGTGGAATGTCTACAGGACAAGTCAGCTCTTGTTATCCTTTACTTTATAGCATCTATAAACTGTCATTCCCTCACCAGCCTCTCTTTAGCCTCTCTCTTGAAGTTACAAGACAAAAATGCAGCTTTCATGTTACTAAGAAACCAAGGAAATCGTTTGTCCTGAAGACTCTCTTTTTTTTTTTTTTATCTCTTTGCCATATTCAGGTTTTTGACAATTTGCGCCTTAGGCTCTTTAGTAAACTTCAAATACTAAATTCTTTGTTCCCTATAATCTTTGGAACAACATGGTGTCTAAAATTATTTCATAGTTTGCGCTAGAGTTTGATCAAACAAACAGAAATGCCTATGTATGTGGCATGAATTGATCGAGTTGGAAGGATTTTATTTCGTTGCTTTGAGTGAGTATGCATTTTTTTAATTGATAGAAAAAGATGTGATCAAAATGAATGTGTTTAGATCTAAATATTCCTGGATGTGATGCCTAACAGTTGCTCATAATTGTATAAAACCTTTTAAACATACTGATGTTATTGCTTAAAACACTGACATATTTTGAAGATAATATTTTTTTGTATAAAACAAAACATTTGGTTTAGTTTCGAAAGCTGATGGTCTAATTGAAACGTGACTCTAGGGGGTGAGTGTGAATGAGCTATCCTTCTCATGGATCTACCATGTTGTAGGATCCTTTGGTATTGCATAGGTATCATACATAGTCACAAAGGGGACAGAAAAGACGATTTGGGGGGAATTAAGTAATATTTAACAATGAATGAATTCGAATGAATCGGTCACCAGATCACAACTGAAATGTCTGCTTATGTTAAGGAGATTGTCATTGCATTGTGTTACTTGGGCTCAGTCAATGGACATACAACATTTATTCAGTCTCTCTCCTCTTCTTATCTTTCCTTTTGCAGAAGTGTGAGGGATTACAGCCAGTGGAATTCCGCTCTTTTGCCGTTGATCCACAAATCACATCCCTGGAGGTGTTGCAGCACATCCTAATACGAGCCTTTGATCTCAATGGGTGAGTCCATGACGGATGAGGTACCAATTATGCATGTGTCAAATCAATATGTACCCATGATCTTAACTATTAAACATTAGAGGAACTTTTTGTAACATTCTCCAGAAAGGAGAATAACTTGTAGTCTGTAGAATAACATCTAATTCTGTCAATAGAGTGATATTAAACCTTAATAATTCATTGTGGTTATTTTCTCTGACAGCAAATAAGCTTACACACAGCGTTAACTGGGTTAAGTTAATCATTCCCTTGGGTTTTTAGTGAGTTCTAGAGCTGAGTAAATTTATGACACTGTTTATAGATTTACAGCTTACAGATTTACAGAATTGTGGAGTAATTCAGCAGAAAATTAAAATATACATTTGCATGTTGCATATTCTGTTCCAGTTTGCCAGTCTGAAGTCTTAAAAATGATATCTATATTTCTGCTCCTCAGAAGGCGTAACTTTGGCATTAGTTACCTGTCGCGTGATCGCATGGGTGCAGAGGTTTACCTCTCCCTCCTATCTGATTGGGATTTAGACGCAGCATTTGTCAGTGCAGCTAAACCTTACCTGCAGCTTAAGATGGACATCAAACCTTCAGAAGACAGTGAGTAAATTGTTTCTTATGGTCATTACATGGTCAGAAAAGGGCATTACATGGACATCAAAACTTCATGGATTGTTGATCTTTTTTGAAAAGCTTGAAACTTAAGCAACTATTTGAAGAAGTGAAATGTCTAAAGATGCAAAAAGAGACTTGAAGAGACTGAAGAGCTTTCAAAATGTAGATTAAATTAGCCTTAAGTAGTCAGATAGGGGAGGTAACTGAAGAACATAGCTGTCACTTAGTCTCAGTTGTTTTTGTGGTTTCCCTGTTGTCTCAGGTCCAGTGCTTGAGGACTGGGACATCATAAGTCCAAAGGATGTAATTGGTTCAGATCAGATACAGGGAGAGAAGAGGTCACTGACGTCTACGGCTCTTCCTTTCACCCAGTCCCTGCTGTCCCAGGTTACTGATGATGTTCTTCACCCAGTCAGCCAGCTGTTTTACCAGCCAGTCTCTGCTGCGTTCAGTCAGGTTCCTCATCTCCTAACGCAATCGCACTTTAACCAAAGGCGGTTTCCCAAAGAAGCATGCTATGGAGATTTGCCAGCCATTACCCTTCATGTTAGGATTTCTATAGTTGGGAAACAGCATGGTGCCACTTTAATATAAAATACCTGCTAGATTACATGAACGCACTAAATGATTGAATGAATGAATGTGTGATCCAACCTATGGCGACATTTTTTTTTCTTTATCTATCTTTTAATCTTTTTCCGTCTTTCAGATGGGTCGGACATTGTCTAGGATGCAGCAGGCGTTAAGCTGGTCATATGGGGAGGAAGTTAAGCCATTCAAGCCTCCACTGAGTGATGCAGAATTTCATAGTTACTTGAACAGCCAGGGTCAGCTGACACGGCCAGAGGAACTACGGCTCCGCATCTATCATGGCGGGGTTGAGCCTTCCCTGCGCAAGGTGAAGTTAAGATTATTCCAAAAATCTTATACACTGTAGCATTTCTCTTATGATTTGTCCTTTTCACCCCATTATAGGTAGTATGGCGTTACCTTTTAAATGTGTACCCAGATGGCCTGACCGGGCAGGAGAGGATGGACTACATGAAGAAAAAAACAAGAGAATATGACCAGCTGAAAAGTACGTGGGCATCCAGAGTGAGCCCAGAGGATCTGGAGTTCATTAGAGGGAACGTTCTAAAGGATGTGCTTCGAACAGACCGAGCCCATCCGTACTATGCTGGCTCAGAAGACAGTCCCCACTTGACTGCACTGACTGACCTGCTCACCACTTTCGCCATCACACACCCACAGGTATGTATGAATCCATGAATGAGTTCATGAATGGTTATGAACACCTCTGCACAAATGTATCCAAAACTAATTCAAGTTAACTCTGATAAGTTAGGCTACCCCCCTTAACACCTTCACAAACAAAGAATAGTTCAAAGAAATCATTGAACGCCCAATATTGACATGACATTCAAGTTGTATGTGTGTATGTATATACATAATATTGTGTGTGTGTTTGTGTGAGAAAGCAAGAGACGTATTTAAAAGCTGGAAATCAGTGTTTGACAATGCAGTTTCCAGTAGAAATACAATATTCAGCAGTGTTTCTTTAAGAAATTTTTTTTGTTCTATTTACAGGTGTCTTATTGTCAAGGTATGAGTGATATTGCCTCTCCGATCCTTGCTGTCATGGACAATGAAGCACACGCCTTTATTTGCTTCTGTGGTATCATGAAGCGCCTAGAAGGCAACTTCCACCCTGATGGCCAACTAATGTCTATTAAGTTCCAACACCTTAAGTTGCTCTTGCAATACTCAGATCCTGAATTTTATACCTACCTTGTCTCCAAAGGTGCTGATGACCTCTTTTTTTGTTACCGCTGGTTGCTTCTCGAACTGAAGCGGGAGTTTGCTTTTGATGATGCATTGAGGATGTTGGAGGTGACATGGAGCTCTCTGCCTCCAGACCCACCTGAGACCGAGGTTGAGCTTCTTGGGCTACCGCTTGAAGCAGACGAGTCCCCGAGTCATGACCGCAGCTGCCCAAATGAAAAGCTGGAGAAAGAACAGACAGAGCAACGGCGGCGACACATGTTGAGGCCGTCCCGAGAAGAAGCAGACGTGGGACGCAGTCTCAGCTTAGAGGCGGAGAGAAACGAAGAGAAGCCATCTGGTGAAGAGGACAAAGGAGTTTATGGTGTGGATTGTGCGGTGAAAACTGAAGACCTTGCACCAGCACCTCCTTTTGAGAAGCAGTCCAGTTTTGGAGAATTTAAGTACTACAGTGCACGAAATGAAGACAGTTTTGAAGCTAATGAAAATGAATCATCAGATCCTGCATTATCTTCGGTGAAGTTTCAGTCCACACGTTCAGTACCTCTCACAGTCCGTCAGTCCACAGAGGACAGTGAGGATGATCCTGGTGAGAGGCAGCCTTTGATAAGTGTGAATAACCAACTTTCATCTCCTCACACTGAGGAGAAAAACTCATCCAGTGGGCAAACAGTTTCTCCACTTCCTCCAAGTTTACTTAACTGGAAAAATGGCTCTCAGTTTTCTGCAACATCTTCAGTGTCCAGCTGGAGAGCAGTGTGTCCTGATGTCCCAGGATCAAAGTCGGGCTCCTCTTCATTTACTGTGGGTAGTACTGTATCTCCTGATAAAGCTTTGGGGAGATTTGTGTCTTCAGCTGCTGTGTCTAATGGAACTGGAGTGCACTCGCCATCAACCCCCACAGGGAAGTCTGCACTTTCCTCTCCATCCCTGGGCAACAATCGTTCACTGCTTTCTTCCCCTGTTTTATCCTTTGCTAAATCTCCATCACTTCCCAAACCATTCTCCAGCAATCTTTCATCCCCATGCAAACTTTCAGGAACTGGTGCAAACACTCCGACAACAGGCAAACCTGATGCTAGTGGTATTAAACCCTGTTCCCTTCCTCCTCCTCAGGAGTTTGGGAAGGGCAATCCTTTCATGCTGTTCTTGTGCCTCTCCATCCTGTTAGAGCATCGTGATCATATCATTAAAAATAGTTTGGATTATAATGAGCTGGCCATGCATTTTGATCGATTGGTCCGTAAGCACAACCTTGGTCGTATTCTTCAGCGTGCCAAGGCCCTGTTCGCTGATTATCTGCAAAGTGAGGTGTGGGACTCTGAGGAAGGTGACGAGGTCAGCTTGGACTCCCCAACCACAGCTGCATCCTCACCACAAACACTCCCTAAAACCTGTTTTTCTAACTTGCAGTCCGCAATGGCCTCCTCCCCAAACTCTACCTATAATCTGGCCTCTACAATCCCATCCCCTACAACACCTAATGATCTCTCTCCCTCATCCTCCTGATGTATTTTATGGAACAAGTTTCATCCCCAAGAGAAGGCAAGTCATATTCTATTCTAGTGTTCATCATAAACATTACCGGTTTTGTTTACGTGGCAAACCAAAGCTGGACAAGCGCTTCTTTTCTTAATCAATCTGCTGATATAATTTTTTGTTTGTTTGTTTGGCTTTTTTTTGCACTGTATGCTTATTTTTCCTGAGTGGCCATAGCCTTAGGATTTTTTTTTTTCTACAGTTTTGCATGCCACTTATTGTACTGTATATTACTTATTGCACTTTATTCTTTGTCCAATTTGTGCTTCAACCATGTAAATAAAATCCCAGAAAAGAACAGCATGAACATTTGACAGCCATGCTGGGTTGACATTTACAAACCTGCAGACTGTTGCTGTGGTCCAATTAATCTTCTCTATTGCATCTATTGATGTTGATTCAAGACCCCATATAGTGTGGGTGCCTTTATTTTTTTTATTTATTTTTTTTTTTTTAAAACTATCTCCAATGTACAGGTAAATTATCCAGTTAGGCCTAGGTCTATTCCGATTGATTGGATTGCATTTCCTGTTTGAGTCAAATGCCTTCTTTGATATCAGCTGGCACGCTCCGGTATTGGTTCACTGAAGATGAATAAGTCTGGCTGGGATGTGTAAATTCACACTTATTGCTCTGAGGCCAGAATAATTTACTAGGTCTGAATCATTAAGAATATTTTTACATGTGACGTATTTGCCTATGGTTGGTCCATACAGCAAGACCACTGACGGGTGTCTCAACAGAAGACTACTATAGAATTTATTATTCACACTATTGTCCTAAATGTACAGCTCAAGTAGTATTATTATCCAAATATGTTTGATGAACCAGTTTTGCCCACTCTTGTTTACAAGTGCCTCATTTCCTTGAACAGTTGTTTTTAATTTAATTTAATTGACCTTAAATTAATACAGTGGGATAAAAACTCTACACACCTCTGTTTAAATAGCAGGTGATTTAAAATTTGTAATAAACATTTTGATTTGATTAAGCAACCAAGAAAAAAAAAAAAAAACACCTTTTGCTTGTAATAAAGCAGTCAGTCTTTTTGGGTAAGAGGCTACCAGCTTAGCATGCTTTCATTTGGCCATTTTATTTCCCTCTTCTTTGCAAATAAGCTCCGATTGCGAGGGTATCTACTATGCAGAGCCTTCCCTCTTCAAATGATTCTACAAGTTTTTGATAAGATTTAGGTCTGGGTTCTGAAAAGGCCATTCCAAAACATCGATCATCACTTCTTCTGAAGTTATTCCTTTATTGACTTGTATTTGTGGTTTGGTTCATTATCATACGTAAGGTGATTATTATTATTTTTCCCTTTCTTCTTCCCCTTCATCTTCAGTTGTCTACCGGAGGTCTACCGGTTTTGTGCTGGTATTTAGAATGGCGTTTAAAACTACGCATGATTCCCGCTATCTTGATTAGAGCCCCAGTCGTAGCTGAAGAAGCCCCATAAATTCTACAAAAGCTACAGTCTACAACGATCATTCTAGAGATGATATTTATTTTGGGTTCATTATAATCACTTAATTGATGGCAGCTCTATGAAAATTACTTTCGAACATGACTTTTGATGTGTTTGGTTAATTCTGAGCACAGTCATATGCCACATTATAAAAGGTGTGTACACTTGTATAACCAGGTTAATACTTTTTTCTTTTTCCTTTTTCCCAAAAGTTACATAAAAACTTGGCATTTTATACAGAGATGTATAGAGTTTTTATATCATTAGTTTTCCCAGAATGCAACATAAATGCATCCTTATATTTTATCATTCCTCATATTGAATTTGGGGTTCCATAAACGTCTTACCACCAAGTGTTCTTTTAGTTTTCCTTTCTTCTTACAAGTGCTGGGGAAAAAAAAAAAAAAAAACAGACATTGGCCAAAGGAATTTTCTTTGAAAATGCAATCATTGTGGGCCTTCTGTGTTTTCTTTAAAAGCTTTATTGAACAATAAATTATTCCCATTGAGAGGTTTGCTGGACTGAATGCTAGCAATACCTGTATTTATACAATAAATTCATCCAAGACCAACATTGTATCTCCGTGATTCTTATAGTATGTGAGATTTGTTTTATGTAGAAAAAGTGGTAAAGCAAGCAATTGTCCAGAAAGAACTGGATGCTAAATAAGAGTTTATGTAATGAGTGGTCTGTTGGATGGTAACTAGTGGGTATGGTGATTTGCCATTCACCTCTTATTCGTTAATAATGTGGTAAACCAGCTTAGTCTCATTTCTGGTTTGAACAAGTAATGTTACTTTCCACAGGAGTTAGGCGTTAAATTAAAACTTATTTAGAATAATATCATCACTTATAATAGTAAAACCCAAAGGGAAAGTTATGTTTTGACATTAATTGCATTGTTTCCTTAATATTTTTGTTGCTCCCACAATAACTAATCTAGTAATTTATTTATTTATTTTTTCTTGGATTTCATTTCATGTAAAATGCATAATAAATTAATCCGTTCATCTTCAGTAGCTTTATTCTGGTCAGGGTCACAGTAGATTCAGAGCCCATATTGACACAGTAGGCACAAAGCAAGAATAGACGCAGGGTGGGATACCAGTCCACTGTGCATCTTGGGATCTGGGCCTAGGTTTTTATGGATTTGGAGCATCAGCAGAACTCCCAATTTTAATGCCATAAGCGACTAACCTTCATTCGCTGGGTGACTACTCCTAATATATGGGATTAATAGAATGTGCGGTAGATGAAAAGCACATGAGCTGCTCGAATAATTAGAAAACCTGGTAAATACCACAATTGTTCTTCAGATCAGCATGGGTTTGTGATTCCTTTTGAATTGCAAGTGAGTCTTTATTCAGCAAGTAACTCCGAAACTGCCACTCTGTTAATGTAGAAGTCAAGTCTCTTCTATTCAACAGCCAGTTCAGATTCAACTCTCTGTGCGGACTGTAATGCATATTCTGGTCCACAACACAAGTGTAAGCTGTGTCCAGTCCACCGAGAGAACGTGAAAGCAAATTCAACCCTGTCGTTCTTAATATATTGGTGTAATTAATGATTTTATGAAAATTAATTGAAGATTAATTATAAAAGACTGTGTGATTCCCTAAAAATTGCTGTGAATACACACGTACCCCAAAAGGTTTTCATTTCCCAGAAACAGTCTATGTCCAAGTCTCACCCTTGCTTCAGTGGATAATCTTACCTGCATACTGTAGACAGGTAACTAGAAACTGCTGCTGTAGAGTGTGATGCTTGTACTGAACAACACATTCAATTCTATTTAACTTTGTAAAGTTGTGTAATAATAATGATTTATAATTCCACTATCTGGTGCCCCCCCACGAAGAAGTTTTCTTCTTCATGTCATCTCAGGGAGGTTTCCTTGCCACCATTGTCATGTCTGGTTTGCTCGTAAAGGATCTAGTTATCTGGATATCTGTGAAGCTGCATTGTTACAATGTCTGTTTTTAAAATTGCTATGCAAATAAAACTGATTTAAATGAACATACATAACATGTTACAATTTTGCGTCATTCAGTGACTCTTAAAGTAAACGTTGAAAACATGTTTCCGCCCGGTTTCGAACCGGGGACCTTTCGCGTGTGAGGCGAACGTGATAACCACTACACTACGGAAACGTATATGCGCTGTGAACTAGCCCTATCTGTACAGACTAATTCGCTACACCATAGATCGTGTGGAAAGTGCCTGCTGTAGCAGAGATGTTCTTAAAAAGAAGATTCTAATCTTCGGGTAAAATCCGTAATGGCTGTGGGGGTCTTCAAGAGGAGACCAGAGACTCTTCTGTTTGAACTGAATCCTATGCAAGACGTTAATTAGTATCCTGATCGAACTCATATTTTGTAAAAAAATAAAATAAAATACTGGTTTAGTAACAATTAGACTACCTCTGTGATGATCTTTAACATCTTATCCATAGACCTATTAGACTTATCTATAGACTTAGCAAATTATGACGCCACATGTTAAAATCTAAAGCGAAAGAATAATTGTGTTCGTACACAAGTGACAATTGGAGTTGTTGCGATATATGGAACCCATTTCCGGCGGCTCTTGCGCTCTATCGTGTGGCGTGCAAAACTGAATGACGTGTAAGCGGGACCGTATGAGATACGAATGTCTCGTGTTCGGCTGATCCCATTTGGTAAACAATAGAAACAGGAGTTGAGCTTTTTTTATTTTGACATTTCTTACACCAGCATGTGAAATATCACTGTAAAATACTGTCTCATCCAGTGAGAACAGATGCGGAACTCTCCACTTCCTCTCCTCGTCCATGGCATTGTTTACCAAATCCGTGGACTCCGTCAAGACACTCGTATGATGGCGGCTACGTTGACGTGTGCAAATACGCTACATAGCGCTTCCATTCAGTTCTGTGGTGTTTCCTACCACATATGCACAATATTGTAGCCTAATTAACAAACATTTACATTATACTACATTAAGAGTCAGTTCTTCAATGTTCTCGCCATATACTTAAGGGTAAAAAACTGATTTAACTGATTGCTGTACCACACAAATATCTGTCGTAAACGTTAGGATGTTGGTTAGTTGTATTTTATTCATGTAAAATATATGATTTTATTGTCCACTGGTGTGTTGAAACTATGGAGTTCTACGAATTCTTCGTGTCTTCTTAAGAACTGACATCACAAAATGTGCAAGTAATATAAAGACGTGAAAAAAAGACTGCCGAAACCCGGGATCGAACCAGGGACCTTTAGATCTTCAGTCTAACGCTCTCCCAACTGAGCTATTTCGGCTTCCGTAAGGCTGAGCTTAGCCACGTCCACATGGGTCGCTTGTTCCTCCATCCACACCTGAGATGATGTAAGTAAGCGTACTACTGATGTACAACCGATGGTTGCACTTACGTTAATAATGTAAAGACAGCTATCGACACTTTAATAATGTTCAGTTTGAGGCTCAATTAGAGCTTTAGCACTCATAACCATAAATGTAAAGTGTTAAGTTTCTATTCAGGTTCAATCTCTTTCAGACTCCGTAACCTTCTCTCTCTCTCTTCCTCTGTGTGACAAGCGCGCTTGGAGAATGAACTTAACAGACACAGGGTCGTGTTTAACTCAGTCTGATTTATTGAAAGAAAGTCTAGGATTATTTATACAGGAAACACAGATGTAACAGATGCCAAACACCTTGTTTGGTCAGAACATGACATAACAAAAGGTTTCCGGCATTAAAAGTAACACAGAGATGCTAAATCACCACAGGACACAGAACAGACAGCTGGCCATCATAAAACCGAGGTCGGGAAAGCCAAGGTGACAATCCCAGGCAGCAGGGTTACAGGGTCAAAGGACAGGACAGACACAGGGAGGAAACAGCTAACATAAGACAAGATTTTAAATCTAGCATAAAGTATACTTTAATCCTCAATAACCGTCTCTGAATGGAGCTGCCCCATGTTCTCTGTCCATATGTCTGTTTACACTTGGTTTTAAAATGTGTCTTGGGTGTTTGGGTCACAAGTGGACAGCCGAGACAAATCACTGTTTACACCTGTGTCTATCATGTGTCTCCAAGGTGTCCAGCTGACCCCTTGTTCAGATTTTGCTACTGCCTATGTCACTTCTTCTAGAAGATCAAAGTGTCCAACACACAGTTACATTAAAAATGTTAAACCTGTAACATACCTTCATTATTTCCATTCACACCAACCATCAGCGGTCCTTTCCATTTTTCAAGCTTTTGCCTGTCCTGTCACCATATCATACTTTAATGACATATTTTTATATAACATCCTTGTTTTGGACATATCAGGATGCATTAGTGTTTACACTACAAAAGATATGTGGTCAAATGTGTCCCAGACCACTTCGATAAGTCTTTTGAGAGACTGAATCTTATCTTGGTCATCCACTTGTGATCCGATCAGCCAGGATTAATTTTATTACCAAGTTTAAACAGGGTCTATGATCATTTTCGGTGGAGGGTGAGCAGCAGACAGGACAGTTATTCACAGGGTGGGCATATTGGGCACCAAGTCACCATTTTTTCTGCAAGAAATGGCAAAGTGTAAGCGCAGACGATGTGTCTATGATGTTAAGAACAATTTCTATTGCATGATATATTGCAATGATTGGAAGGGGGAAAGGGGGATTGTGGAGTGGATAATGTCTGGGCATCAGAAGTGTGTGGGCACCATGCTGACCTTTCAACTGTCCTTTTTGTTTAATTATTTAAATTTTAATATGTAGCACTGCACAACAATTTTTTTTTAAAGTCTTGCTTCCTGAAAAGTTTTTGCTGATTGTGACAGGTACCTACTGGGTAT